>SKCR01027591.1:0-312273 GCA_019454045.1 Zanthoxylum bungeanum | reverse complement strand
AAGCAGAAAACTGCACAGTTCGCCCCTTCTCTAACTCCAACTTCTAAATTTTTTCTGCAATGTCATTTTAAGTCCAAATATTCTGATTTTTGAGTATGAGATTTTCTTATGTGTCTAGTTTACTTAAAATTAACGGTTCAAAACAGACACTCCAAACTCCAGTTACAGCCGCTAGAATCCGTACCATCCGGGTGGACTGGGTTGCGGCAAAACGTCGATATAACTTTTAAAATTTCCCAAACAAACTCCTTTCACTCCAAACCATTTCTTCATTTTCAAGCTCCTAAATACATGCCATTAAGTGTTCTTTTTAACCTAAATAAATATTTTAAGTCATGGGGTATTTCTACAAACACTTTATAAGCAACTATCCCCTTCCTACATATCTTCTACCCAATTTCGAATTTTCATCTCCAAACCCAATTTATTAATCAATCAATTTTTAAAGAAATGATAGCATAGTATACTTACAATTCTTGTCCAGGACTGAAATCAGAAACCCAATTGCAGGAAATCCTTCCTCTTCTTCTCCTTCCTCTCTCTCGCTGGGGTTCTCTTCTATTTCCTCTCTTTCTGCCTTCGTCTCTCTCTCTCAAACCCCTGCTCACTCGGTTCTGCTTCATCCTTCTCGGCCTGGGCTTCTTATTATTTTATTTTTTTCTTTTCTGTTTTCTGCAGTGTGTGTTTTTCAATTTGGGTGTGTGATGTTTTCCTTTCTCTCTCTTTTTCTTCTTATCGTTCTCGGCCTCTCCCTCTCTCCCCTCATTCTCGATTTCTCTCGAATTTCTTCTTCATTTCTCTCGATTGTTCTGGTTTTCGGTACTGTGTGTTGTGTTAATAAACCATGTGTATATTAATGTACAAGTGTGAATAATATACGTGTGTGGTAAAAGCATAGTACACGTGTGGGTGTATAACTTAAATATCTTGATTTATTTATTCCTATTTGTTAAATCTCAAAATAACCCCTCAAGTTTAATTTAATATAAACTTACAATTAATTTCATGAAAAGTTCCCATTTTACTGAAAAATAAATCTCGTGTTCGGACGCGACCCCATGCGCAAAATAAAATTAGCGCAACACGCTAAAATAATCTGGGATGTTACAGAATTATATAACTTGCAATAAGATATTCAATATCGAGAATTTCAAATCTAGACAGACTCCATGAATTCAGTTTTAAAGAGGATTCGAGGACGGATCCTATTTAAGGGGGAAGAATTTGTAACATTCGGTGAACCTGACGACTTGTATGTTACCAGAGCCTGATGATAATTATAATTCAGAGGCATAAAAATTGATATAAATCATGTTCGAGCAATTACGTACTCATAAAATGGAATTTGGGATATTCGAAAGATTCCTTGAAATTTCGACGAGAAACTTAGTTTACGTCCCATCTCCAACAACCTTTAGTAATCGAGCCGTAACTGTTTCAAAAGATCTCCTATTTTTATGAACATTATATCATCGGAAAGATGAGACCGAGAGCTATAATTTTCATGTTGGACATTTTTTCAAATTCGAACCAGAAATAGGTCAAAAATCGCAAATTTCGTAACTACTACAGTAATTTCGGGATTGGTCTAGAAAAAGGATGAGGTGACATAATCTTAGCCACCCATTTCATAACCAAAATCAGCTTTTTGCCCTATAAATAGAACACTATTCACTCATCTTCTTTCTTAGCCAAAAACATAAGTTGAGCCCAAAGGGAAGCTCTTCAATTTTCAAATTCGCAAGCCAAAATGAAGGTCTATAGCTCACTTCCAAGCTAAAGTAAGATTCTATTTCTTTTCCTTCTATCATTTTTCAGTTTTATACATGGAAAAAGGAAAGCCCCAAAACGCACCATGAACCTTAGAATACCTAGTTGTGCATTTTAGCTTCAATGGAGATGATAGCATGCATATCTAAGCATTTCATGAAAGTCTTAAGCTCGAGTTATAGTCTTTTTGCAAAATGCCCAAATCTATTTCCCAATAGGGGCTGGCCGAAAGTTTTAAACACAAATGGGGGTGATTTTATTTCCATTGTTGAATAATGATGCTATTTTGTATGTTGGATGATACTTTGGAATGATATTGAGTGTTGTCTTGGTGATGGAATGTTGGTTCAGTTATGTATGGATGTATAATGTTTGTAATGGTGTAGTGATGATATGAATGATGAAATAAATGTCTTGGTTGTGGTGTCTAATCTTGATAGCAATGAGGAGTTATTTTGATCTAATTTCTGATTTATGTTAATGCATGAATAAAAAATGAGTTGGCTTTGGGTTGATGTGGTGTAGTGGATAGAATGATGGGTGTTGTAAAAATAGTGATGTTGCTCAATGTGCACACTATGTGTTTGACGAAATGCCAAACCTAGATAAGCGTAAGAAATTAATCAATTTATGTGCATGATAATTTACTGAAGAATCTGATAGTAATTGCCGAAGTAAACAAAGTTAGAAGGCTAAGGAAATTCGTAACTTAGGTAGTGAGTGTACTTGCTGTGAAATCTAGACAGTCTGTGTTCTATCGGTTATAACTTGAATTTTACATGTTCGATTGATGAACTGTAAATTTATAAGTAAACTAAACACATTAAGGTACAACATATTTAAAAATCAGAATTTTCCAATAAAACATGAAATTGTGGCTAATTTGTAAATATGGTCGATCTGAGATGAAAGAACTGGTTCTGTTTTGGTGAATAAGTTGAAGAGATTTGTCCATATCTTGAGTTTGGTAGACCTTAACTGAAATCCGTAAAATTATGGGTAAATAGATACATATGGGAGTATCATATCAAAAATTTAGAATTTATGCACTTAAGACGAGACTGGACCGAATTTTTGAAGTCAGGCGACCTGCTAACCTAGTGCCCAGTTTTTCAGTTAGACAACCCCTGAACTTCGGTCTATAACTTGAGTTTCTGAAATCGGAATTGAGATACGTAAAAACCAACATAAACTTAATACATAAAGGACCATTCTATTAAAATTCAAGTTCAGATTCATTTCAGATTAATCATAACGAATTTCCAAAGTTGGATGTCATGCAGTGAATTTTCTAACGATTAACATAAAATAAGTTTCCGCTACCGCACTTGCATAACTCCAAACCTAAGCTCGTAAAATTCATAGATGTCATAGATATCTCCAATATTTGGCAAGATTATGTGTCCATGTATTGTATATTCTTTTATGCCATATGAAGATGTTCCGAGTTATGGAAACTAACAATTGTATAGACCTTAGATTGGTGCCATGATACTAGAAGGTCGCTGACACCATGAATCACTATCGATTTTCCATAGCACTGTGAGTGGACACTCTCTTTCTAAGATGATTTTTTCTTTGTATTGTTTCAAGTAAAGACTTATTTTTTTCACAGATAAGGCGTTAGCCAGATTTACTTTCAGTTGTTTTAGAGAAAAAAAGTATGTTTAAGAAAGATTTGATTTAAAAGCATGAGTTTTGTGATTTTTTGAGGCATGAGGGGAAAACCCACCTCAGTATGTAACTTATAGAATTGACGGATGACATTTGCACATGTAGAGTACTGGGGAGACGGCGATACGTAACAGCCCCTGATCCTAGTTCAGGACTAGGGATGACAGATACCCCTTGATCTTAGTTTGCAGGGTCAGACAGTAGTATGGATCCGCACTCTTGGCTCTAGTTTAGTGGCTTTGGGGACGGCGATACGTAACATCCCAAGTTCACTAGTTTAGGCGTATGGAGGGACGACGATACGTAACGCCTTCATACATCAGGTTTTTCAGAGACATAGATTAGGTTTTCAGGAAACAGTTTTCAGAGATAAGTTTTTAGAAACAATTTTCAGGTACAGATTTCAGAGATAGTTTTCAGAAGAAAGTTTTCAGAAATAGCAGTTTTGTAAGAGACTTTCAGAAAAGATTTCATAAAGGATTCTAGAAAGATAACTAATTTCAGATAAGATCCAATTTGATTTCCAAAACTTGAGTTTTCATAAAGTATTTTAATTTTCATTTTAAATCGTCCACTCACTAGGTCGTTCAAACGATCTAACCCCCATTTTATTTGTTTTGCAGGTATTCCCATAGGACGAGCTCGAGAGGAGGGATACTGTTAGCAATCACTAGAATGTCCACTAGGTTGAGTTAGAGTTCAGTCCAGATAGTGTTAGAGAATTTCATATAGCATATAGTTTTTTAATAAAGAATATGCATGTAAAAGAGTTTAAAATGTTCATTACTAAAGTTGAGATGTGTAGTGAATTTGAGTATTTAGTTAAAAAATATTATGCGTTTATGATGTTAAGTTGGGCAACGGTTCCATGAATGACTTTATATATAAGAAGAGTTTCACTGTTAGAAAGTCAGGGGCTCAGGGGGATAATATAGCCTATTCCATGCCAGTAACATCTCCCGGATCGGGGATGTTACAAGGTATATTCCTATCCATCATGAAAATATCTTCAAAGACTGCGATCACGCACTCCAAATTCCATTTTCCAAATTCTTAGGAGCTTACCACAACTATCCTATTGGTGATCATGCAACAGGATGCATTAAGAACAAAAAATAATAAACAATTCAATAACAAACGCAATAGAATAAAAAGATGCAAATTGAATTAAGTGATATGCTTAAGATTTATTACAACCATATATAAATGAATTAGTTACTCATGATTTTCATTAGACTCATATAATCCATTATTATAAAGTAAGAATTCATAAACATAAAAATGGGAAAAAAAAGAAAGAAAGAAAAAACTTTTATTGCGATCTTCGGCTTCAATCTCTAGTTTGGGTTGAGATTTTGATTATTGCCTTGCTCTGGGTGTTTTTCTCTACTTTATAATCTCCAAAAGTATCTCCCTTTTGTGTTAAGACCAACTTGTTCTTTTATAGAGGCTAATATGAGTTTCCTTCTTAATAAATTGGAATTTTTCTCGCATGACGAATCGGGGTCGTGTTGCGACACGCATGGACATGCATCGCAACGTAAATTTTTTGACATTCTGTCTCGAAATTACACTATGGTACGTCATGACGCACACACTGGCCCACAGAAGATGGCCCATTCTTGCTTTGATTTTGTCGATTGTTCGCTTCATAAGTCCGACTTAGTCTTATTATGATCTGGACCTACAAAACATACTCAAAACACATTAAAACGCCCATAACAGTCGAATTAGCAGGAGCGGTAAATATAGATTTATCGAACACTTATCAGATTTCACCGACCATACCTCAAATAAAAAATGTTTGAGAAATTTCCGTTTTAGAGGTGGGGACTAGTTTGAAATTTGGCCGAAATTCAAAATTTGGTTGTTAGATCATTGAACCAAGCACACCAAAATTTTATCCTCCTCAACAAGAGCATTTTGGTGTATATATTTTTTAACTGTTCAATGTCTATGAACAATGAGACTGACTTTAAGGTGGGACTCACATTTCTCACAACACTAATATTACACTCAATGGAGTTGTTTAAACGCCTTGAGCATTTTGGTGAGATCGACTTTGTATTTCGAGTGTCCATTGGAGGTAGGGATTTAATTACTCATCTTAATTGTGGTTTTAAGTTCTTTATAGATATATATTATCATATTATGATTGTATGATAATGATATAAAATGTCTTAATATTATCAATGTTTTATGAATTGTGAGGTAGCCCGTCGAGCGGTACAACATGACCATCATGTTTTGATAAATATACTTTGTTTTAGATAGCTAACAATATAATGATAAATATAGGCATTGTATGTTGTTAATCATTTTTAATATAAATAATTAAAATAATAGGCATGGTGATTTTTATCTAAAACAAACAATTAAATAAAGTTAAAGTAGATAAAAAGAATTAATGATATGAAAATGTCCAGGGTTATGAATCCTACCAATATCTTTCTAAAGATGAGTTGATTATTTTATGCTTGTGTAATGTACTAATTTATTAACCTGGAACACGAAAATATGCAAAAGCCTATTCTAATGGTCAGATACAAACACCCAAAAGTAACCCAATTAACTATATTCTTATATTAATTAAGAAACTCTGAATTCATTAAGTTTAAGCTCCAATTATAGCTACCCACACCTGTAGGCACTGCATTTTGCATAAGTCCCGATGATGAGTCTCATATGGAGACGCTACCTCTTGATTGAGAAAGCCGCGGGAAACGGACATTGGAGGGTAAAGTTGGAAATTAGCATTTGGTCGGATTTAACTCGCTTGTTTCGTTTCGGGTTCGCTTGTTGGACCTCTATTTAAAACACACCAAACCCATTAAATATTAAAACATTTAAAACACATCTCACAAATTAAATAATTAAAACATTTAAAATATATGTAACAAATTAAAGCTAATTAAATTAAATCAAAACCAATTAAATAACTAAATTGAAATTTAATTAAAACTAAATCTAATAATTAAACCAATTTAATTAAAACAAATTAAAGTGAAATAAATTAAAATCAAATTAAAGTAATCACTTCCCAATTTAATTAAATCACTCCCCTAATTTAAGAAATCCCAACCAAATAATAATTCTTACCTTAAATAATTAAATAAAAATCCCCATTAATTTGATTTCTTTCCATTTCAAACCCATGCACAACCCTAATAACCCAAACCCTAACCTGCTACTATAAAAGATGACACAAATGAAACCCTAGATCCCTCCTCTCTCTCACCTCTTTCACGAAACACAAGCAACACTCTCCACGTTCACCCTCACCAACTCTCGGCAGAACCAAAAACAACCCTAGCTTCTTGACACAATCACAAAACCTAAAACACTGCATGCACATAACGTAAGCCTAGACTATTCACGATAGAGGACACACAACCTACACTCAGCCTTCGACGCTCACAAAGCCTTCGACGCTCACAAAGGACACACAGCCTACACTCAATGTAAGACACGAATCCAACTCCCCTCCATCTCCACCACGCCTCTCTTTTTTTCACACACCACGAGCCCACTACGTCCCTCACGCCAAACAGCCTGCCTCAAGCCAAAAGACACCCCATTGCACTTCATTGATCAGCGCCCACTGCCAACAACACAAAGTCGCACAAACAGCCCCCACACACAGTCCATCAATTCACGCCACACTGCCCCTATCTTTGCTAATTCACGCCTGCCTTCACCTGCCCCTCATCCTTCACTTTCCAGCCACGTTCACGCTTCAGTCTCTCTCCACTCACGTCACAAAAGCCACCTGCCTACTGCCCATTTACACAGCAAGCATCTCAGCCATAGACCCTTCACGCCTGCCCCCACCGCTTTGACCAAACAAGCCCGCAAAACAGCCAACACTCCATCCAATTGATGACGCATTAACGCACACAGCAACGACCAATACATAGCCATTCACGCCTATTTTCACTGCACGCAAACAGCCCCACTTCACTGCCAGTAATTGCCGCAAAACACCCCCAAAACTGCACCTAAATACACCCCAAAACAGTCCCCAAATCAACCTTAAAAACAGCCCTAAATATTGCCCTAAAGTCGCACAAACAGCCCCCCCACACACAGCCCATCAATTCGCGCCCAAACCGAGCCTAAAACACCCACTGCACTGCACTTTTACTGCCGCAAAACAGCCCCTGACCTGATCTGATTTTGCTGCGATTTTAACCCATAAAACAGCCCCAAAACCACCCAAAAACTGCACTAAAAAACTGTACAAATTCCCCCCTTAAACCCCTCAAAAAATCGCACCTTTTGGCCCTCGAATTCACCCAAAACAGTCCCCGAAACGACCAAAACAGTGACCTGAAAAACAGCAGCAAAACGGCAGCGAAACGGAGTAAAAAACAGCAGCCCGAATAGCAAAACAGCGAGGAAAGACGTTGATTTAGTGAACCAAAGAGTTGCGGATCATTCACCCTCCAACGGACGTGTAACGCCCTTTCTTGGACGACAAAAGAGGTTAGACCTGAGGGCACCTTTTTATTTATCATCTTTCGTTTTATTTTATTTATTTAAAATATTATTGCATGAGAGTCGTTTGAGGCATGATATGATTATTGGATGAGCGGGATATGTGTTCCCTTTTGTGGTATATCGGATGGAAACCCGGACGTAAATTCCATAGCCGATTCCGAATGGACGGTAGTATGGTCTGCACTCGGGATACAATACCACGTACCACTTAAGATACACGTATCTCGTCTCATCCAAATTTATATTTGAGCATGTTATAGTCTTTAGGTTATTCGTTTATTATTTAAAACATGGTTTAATTTAGTTTGTTATTTATTTGTTAAAGCATATTTAGGTTGTTCCTTATGCATATTATTAGTTTATGATGTGTTAGGATAATGATTTATACATGTTGATTTAATGGTTCAAAATGCTCGTTGTGTTACATTGCGTGGAGTTATTTGGATGAAAGCATGTTAGATCTGAGTACCCTTGAGCATGAATATTGAATAGATTCGGTTAGTTTATTGCACAAATCATATCATCGCAAGTGACATAAGTAAGGGACCATTCTGAACCCAACGGTTTGAGGTCTTCCCTTGCGAGGGGTGAGTACGGCCTTAAATCTTTGTCCCGGTTCACACCGGGTGGCGACTCCATGTTATTTCGTACTCCCAACTAGGCCGCGAGCCTAGAACAGCGTCGCCCAGTTTCTGTTGTCTACAGTCTGGCGACTCCACTGGGGATAGAGAATCGGCCCCGAAATCATGTCTTGTGATGTGTATAATTTGTGCATTAGTTGACCGTTTCTATAGTGGGTTGAGGGAGTTCAATCAAAGGTATTGTCATAAACCCGCATGAGAACCATAGTTGTATATCCTATAGAAGTTGCCCCTTTATGCTTTTGATAACCACATGCATATTATGTCTCATATGTCGCATGCATCTCATGCATACACGCATCAATTTAACCCTCTGTGTCTTAAAAGCCATCATAGATATCCGTTGGGTTAGGGATAAAAGAAGAATTGTCAAAGAAGAGTTTAACAAACATGGATAGCGAGGAAAATGAAATCGAGAAATAGAAAACCTTACGACAAGGATAGAAAGACCATTGAGGGGGGCCTTCAAAAAAAAGAGGAAAAGAAAAAAAAAAAGAGAGAAAAAAAGAAAGAAAAAAAAAAAAAAAGAAGAAAAAGAAAAAAGAAAAAAAAAAAAAAAAAAGAAAAAAAAAAAAATAAAAAGAAAATAAAAAAAATAGTTGTTTTTAGTCCTTGATAGTTAGACGTAAGTCCGATGATGAAATTGATTGCTTTAGAGTGAAACTTTAGAAACGATAAACCCTCGACGTACTTTTATCTGATGCTTTGAGTAATTGATCTATGTTAGACTCGTAAACACCTGATTATGGTTCTTAGCGGTGAAAACCTGAGTAGTTGGCAAAGTGACTAGTTGAAGAAATTGTAGGTCGATGAATGACCCTTTGATTAGATGTCTATCCTGACTTGCTTGTGTTATGATGTGTGGTATGATTGAAAATAAAAGAAAAGTCTCTAAAGAAAAAAATTGAACCACCTATAACCGATAAGCGTGAAGCTACCCATGGGCGAGTATTAGGACCACCATGAGGAGAGAAATGCTACCTTAAAGGGTAGGTGTGTTGAAAAAAGAGAAAGAAAAAAAAAGAAAAGAAAAGAAAAAGAAAAAAGAAGATCAAAATGAAAATAAAAAAAGAAAGAGACAAAAGAGAAAGAAAATCATACCACACTGAGCACAGAAAAGCAACTGCAGGCATAATTGAGATATCTACGTTGGTTTGACCCATCGATCCCGATTTTTGAAACGAAATCATCGAGTTAGCTTACCTAAGGATTAAGCTGTGAAAGAACATTTGCACACACACACTTTGAGTCTGGCATAGATCATTTGTTCAAAGACTTGGATTTGAGTTGCATTGGGTGTTTTGAAGGTTCTTTGGTTTCATTACTGAGCATTCTTTGAGGGCAATAATATGTGTAACTATTGGGACTATTTCGTACCATGTGATATAGTATGATATGGAAGGCCCCACCATGTGGTTCATCTTGACCAAGTACAAACAGCGGAGAGCAGAAAGGTAAACCAAGACTAGGGGCGGCCAGTCTCCCACATCGTGAATCAATGACATAACCAGATATTGAGTCATGAAACCAGAGAGAAGACTGAGCAATCGCCTGGAGAACTGGTGGAAGACCTAACCCAGCGGAATAGGAAATTCATTCATGCATGCATGCATACACGTAACAAATTTTGCATTCTTTTTTTGTGTTTGTTTTGTTTTGTATTCACAGGTTTCAAAGAAGAATAAGAGAAAGCGGCAAAGACAAGCCAACCAGAATTAGCAACATATGAGTAGTAGTTTTGGGGATGAGTCCCAGGGTTGAAGCCCATATCAGTTTCAGTTTGGGGGCGAGGCCCACATCAAAATCAGTTTGGGGCGAGGCCCACATCAGTATCAACTCAGGGTCGAGGCCCACATTATCAGCAGCATCGGGAATGAATCCTATGGTCGAGTCCCACATTATCAGCAGCATCGGGAATGAATCCCAGGGTCGAGGCCCACATTGTCAGCAGCATCGGGAATGAATCCCAAGGTCGAGGCCCATATTGTCAGTAGTTTTGGGAATGAATCCCAGGGTCGAGGCCCACGTCAGCATCAGTCTGGGGGCGAGGCCCATATTAGCATCAGTATCAATCTTGCCGGGTATGACACTCAAGGGGCGAAGCCCACATTATCATCAGCATCAATAGCAGGCTTACCGGGTATGACATTCTGGAGGCGAGGCCCACATTGGTTCAGTATTAGTTCTGCCGGGTATGAAATTATGGGGGCGAGACCCACATTGGTTCAGTATTAGTTCTGCTGGGTATGGCATTCTGGGGGCGAGGCCCACATTGGTTCAGTATTAGTTCTGCCGAGTATGGCATTCTGGGGGTGAGGCCCACATTGGTTCAATATTAGTTCTGCCAGGTATGGCATTCTGGGGGCGTGACCCACATTGGTTCAGTATCAGTTCTGCCAGGTACGGTACTCTGGATATATAGATATCATATCAGTTCTGCCAGGTACGGCACTCCGGGTATGCAGACATCAGAATCAGTCTTGCCAGGTATGGCACTCTGGGGGCGAGGCCCACATTAGCATCAGAATCGGTCTTGCCGGTTATGGCACTCTGAGGGCGAGGCCTATATCAGTATCAACATAGGGGCGAGGCCCATATCAGTACCAGTTTGAGGGCGAGACCCATATCAGTATCAGTCTGGGGCGAGGCCCACGTCAGTATCAGTTGGGGGCGAGGCCCACATCAGTATTAGTTGAGGGCGAGGCCCACGTCAGTATCAGTTCAGGGGCGAGGCCTACATCATCAGTTTGAGGGCGAGGTCCCTATTGTCAGCGGTATTGGGTCGAGGTGCCCCCGTTGTCGGTTGTAGTTCCGGGATGAGTCCCAGGGTCGAGGTGCCCACTACAATTATTAGTTCGAGGGCGAGGTCCCTATTGTCAGCGGTGTTGGGTCGAGGTGCCCAGGGTCGAGGTGCCCCCGTTGTCGGTTGTAGTTCCGGGTCGAGGTGCCCACTACATCATTATCAGTTTGAGGGCGAGGTCCCTATTGTCAGTGGTGTTGGGTCGAGTGGTGCCCAGGGTCGAGGTGCCCCCGTTGTCAGTTGCAGTTCTGGGATGCTTCCCAGGGTCAAGGGCAACTGCATCATCATCACAGTTCACATTCGGTGGTTCGGGAACAAAGCCCAGAGGTCGAGGCGCCTCGCCACCATATCTATCTCTCATCAGCAAGGGTTCGGAAATGGACCCCTCTCATATCAGTCATGGTTCAGAAATGGACTATCTCTCATCAGCAACGGTTCGGAAATGGACTATCTCTCATCACCAACGGTTCGGAAATGGACCACTCTCATATCAGCAACGGTTCGAAATTAACCACTCTCATATCAGTCATGGTTCGGAAATGGACTATCTCTCATCAGCAACGGTTCGGAAATGGACCATTATCTCATCAGCTCACCGAAAATGGCACTCCGAAAATGGAGCATGGTTTGAAAATGGACCATTATCTCACTAGCTCGCCGAAATTGGCACTCCGAAAATGTTGGAAATGGACCATTATCTCATCAGCTCGCCGAAATTGGCACTCCGAAAATGGAGCACGGTTCGAAAATGGACCATTATCTCATCAGCTCGCCGAAAATGGCACTCCAAAAATGGAGCACGGTTCGGAAATGGACCATTATCTCATCAGCTCTCGCCGAAATTGGCACTCCGAAAATGGAGCACGGTTCGAAAATGGACCATTATCACATCTCGCCGAAAATGGCACTCCGAAAATGGAGCACGGTTCGAAAATGGACCATTATCTCATCAGTCGCCGAAAATGGCACTCCGAAAATGGAGCACAGTTCGAAAATGGACAGTCATCACTTCAGCAACGCCTCGGAAATGGGGTTCAGCATGCCGAAAATGGCACAACCAGACCAACTCAACTCAACACAACACAGCAGGCAAATCGGGTGACAGCTGGCGAGCCAGGTAAGTAAAAATACATTGCATAGACTTTGATAGGATTGTCATTCTCACACACTGCACAAGTCCCATCAAAGTGGGGGTGACTGTAGGCACTGCATTTTTGCATATAAGTCCCGATGATGAGTCTCATATGGAGACGCTACGCTACCTCTTGATTGAGAAAGCCGCGGGAAACGGACGTTGGAAGGGTAAAGTTGGAAATTAGCATTTGGTCGGATTTAACTCGCTTGTTTCGTTTCAGGTTCGCTTGTTGGACCTCTATTTTAAACACACCAAACCCATTAAATAATTAAAACATTAAAACACATCTCACAAATTAAATAATTAAAACAATTAAAAATATATGTAACAAATTAAAGCTAATTAAATTAAATCAAATTAAAGTAATCACTTCCCAATTTAATTAATCACTCCCCTAATTTAAGAAATTCCCACCCAAATTACATAATTTCTTACCTTAAATATTAAAATTAAATCCCCATTAATTTGATTTCTTTCCATTTCAAACCCATGCACAACCCTAATAACCCAAACCCTAACCTAACCTGCTATAAAAAGATGACACAAACTGAAACCCTAGATCCCTCCTCTCTCTCACCTCTTTCCTCTTCACGACAAAACACAAGCAACACTCTCCACGTTCACCCTCACCAACTCGGCAGAACCAAAAACAACCCTAGCTTCTTGACACAATCACAAAACCTAAAACACTGCATGCACATAACGTAAGCCTAGACTATTCACGATAGAGGACACACAACCTACACTCAGCCTTCGACGCTCACAAAGCCTTCGACGCTCACAAAGGACACACAGCCTACACTCAATGTAAGACACGAATCCAACTCCCCAGCATCTCCACCACGCCTCTCTTTTTTTCACACACCACGAGCCCACTACGTCCCTCACGCCAAACCCTGCCTCAAGCCAAAAGACACCCCATTGCACTTTATTGATCAGCGCCCACTGCCAACAACACAAAGTCGCACAAACAGCCCCCACACACAGTCCATCAATTCACGCCACACTGCCCCTATCTTTGCTAATTCACGCCTGCCTTCACCTGCCCATCCTTCACTTTCCAGCCACGTTCACGCTTCAGTCTCTCTCCACTCACGTCACAAAAGCCACCTGCCTACTACTGCCCATTTACACAGCAAGCATCTCAGCCATAGACCCTTCACGCCTGCCCCCACCGCTTTGACCAAACAAGCCCGCAAAACAGCCAACACTCCATCCAATTGATGACGCATTAACGCACACAGCAACGACCAATACATAGCCATTCACGCCTATTTTCACTGCACGCAAACAGCCCCACTTCACTGCCAGTAATTGCCGCAAAACACCCCCAAAACTGCACCTAAATACACCCCAAAAACAGTCCCCAAATCAACCTTAAAACAGCCCTAAATATTGCCCTAAAGTCGCACAAACAGCCCCCACACACAGCCCATCAATTCGCGCCCAAACCGAGCCTAAAACAACCCACTGCACTGCACTTTTACTGCCAACAAACAGCCCCTGACCTGATCTGATTTTGCTGCGATTTTAAACCATAAAACAGCCCCAAAACCACCCAAAAACTGCACTAAAAAACTGTACAAATTCCCCCCTTAAACCCCTCAAAAAATCGCACCTTTTGGCCCTCGAATTCACCCAAAACAGTCCCCGAAACGACCAAAACAGTGACCTGAAAAACAGCAGCAAAACGGCAGCGAAACGGAGTAAAAAACAGCAGCCCGAATAGCAAAACAGCGAGGAAAGACGTTGATTTAGTGAACCAAAAGAGTTGCGGATCATTCACCCTTCCAACGGACGTGTAACGCCCTTTCTTGGACGACAAAAGAGGTTAGACCTGAGGGCACCTTTTTATTTATCATCTTTCGTTTTATTTTATTTATTTTAAAATATTATTGCATGAGAGTCGTTTGAGGCATGATATGATTATTGGATGAGCGGGATATGTGTTCCCTTTTGTGGTATATCGGATGGAAACCCGGACGTAAATTCCATAGCCGATTCCGAATGGACGGTAGTATGGTCTGCACTCGGGATACAATACCACGTACCACTTAAGATACACGTATCTCGTCTCATCCAATTTATATTTGAGCATGTTATAGTCTTTAGGTTATTCGTTTATTATTTAAAACATGGTTTAATTTAGTTTGTTATTTATTTGTTAAAGCATATTTAGGTTGTTCCTTATGCATATTATTAGTTTATGATGTGTTAGGATAATGATTTATACATGTTGATTTAATGGTTCAAAATGCTCGTTGTGTTACATTGCGTGGAGTTATTTGGATGAAAGCATGTTAGATCTGAGTACCCTTGAGCATGAATATGAATAGATTCGGTTAGTTTATTGCACAAATCATATCATCGCAAGTGACATAAGTAAGGGACCATTCTGAACCCAACGGTTTGAGGTCTTCCCTTGCGAGGGGTGAGTACGGCCTTAAATCTTTGTCCCGGTTCACACCGGGTGGCGACTCCATGTTATTTCGTACTCCCAACTAGGCCGCGAGCCTAGAACAGCGTCGCCCAGTTTCTGTTGTCTACAACACCCGATAGGTATATTCCTATCCTTGAAAGAAATCTCTAAGGTAAATGTGAGATCGTGAGCTATTGAGTCTACGGCTTAACCTAAAATCTCTTTTCCAAGTTCATTTTAAGTTTACCTAATCAATCTTATTAGTGGCCAATTAACAATAAGCATTAAGAACTAGACTCAATAAATAAACCAATACGTCACACAAGACATACGAAAAATCAACTTATTAAATCATTGATATTGGTTTTCATCAAAACCCTAGACAACGTATTTAGTTACGACACATATCTAGGACTACTAAAGACTTAAATAAAACATCATGCAATAAGTTGAAAACTAAAAAGTAAAAAAAATACAACAATGAAATAAAATATTGGGGGTTAGGGGATCCACTTTTATTATTTCAAATCTAGAATCTCCCTTATTATAATATATAAATTTGCATTGATCATATATTTACGTTGGATTAATTAATTCCAACCAACCATAAAGGCGGTATCCAATTAAGTCAGGTTAAAATTAATTTAATTAAGTCCAACCGACCATAAAGGCGGTATCCAATTAAGTTAGGTTTTAAGATAATTTATATATTATAAAATAAGAGAGATTAATCTAAACTATCATAATAAAAGTTTCACCTTTGACCCCAGCAGAAAGAAGTTACCTACTCATGCTTTAAGTAAAACAAACAAAGTTTTATTACTAAAATAAAAAGAAAATACAAGAAAGCTGAAATTAAACAAACAAAATACTCTCTTCTTAATATTCTAAGGAAATTCCCCAGAAGAAAGTATGAAGAAGATCCTTTGATTTAGGCTGCTATTATAGGCTTCAAATCGGGTGCGCGTCGCGAAGCGCAAAGTCTTTTGTGTCGCGACGCGTGCTACAGTAATGTACAAGTGTCGGCAATTCAATGATTGTGATTACGTCATGATGATGCAGTGATGACGTATGAGATGACGCGGTGATGACACGTGCGCGTCGCGACGCAAAAAGGATTGGACGGCGTGACGCCCATGAAATATAATTCCCATTTTGCCTTTTTTCATATGTTTTTTGCTGTTTTAGCCCCGATTTGATTCCAGTAAGTCTCGATATTTTATTTATCTATAAAATAAACACAAACACATCAAAACATTCATAAAACTCGATAAACTATACAAAATATTAAGTAAATGGGTGGTAAATATTGATATATTTTCTGCTCATCAATAAGTGCCTAATTGACTGTTATCTGATGCCTTTCGTAAGTGATATAGGTTACATTCATAAGAACTTAAAAGTAGGTTTCTAGTAGTAAGAACCTAGTTAGTTGAAAAAATGACTAGTTGAGAAAATTATTTAACGATGAATGACCGTTTACTTAGATATCTATCTTTGTTTGCAATTATTTATATTATATTGTATGGCTAGAAAAGAAAAACATTGGTTGAAAAAAAAAAAGAAAAAAAATTGAAAAAATGAAAAGAGCAAAAAATAGGCCATATATAACCAATAAGCGTGAAGCTACCCATTGGCGAGTGTTAGGAAGGAAATGTGAGGAAAAAAAAGAGAAAATTCGTATCATATAGAGCATAATTTGCAGAAAAGGAACAATTTTGAGATATCTAATTTTTTAGGTGAAATCACCGAGTTGACTTATTTAGGAATCGAGCTTTGACCGAACCTTTACACACACATTGGGAGTCTAACATAGATGAGTTATTAAAGAACTTGGATTTGAGTTGTGTTGAGTTCATTAAAGGTTCTTTGATTTCATTGTTGGGCACTCATTGAGGACATTGATATGTACAACTACCCGAATATTTTTATTTGTTTCTTTATTTTTACAAAATGGCATGTATGTGTAGAATGATGTTTGTGGGTGTCATCGATGTTAGCCCTCACGAGACTATAACTCGTCCACTAGGGTCGTCTAGGAGTCTAAAGGCTTGTTGCATACGTTAATTGCAATCGTGATCCCTACGAAAATGGTTTTGGTTAATTTAGTTTAGTTATTTATTCTATTTTATTTCTTTTTCTTTTGCTCGAGGACTAGAAAAATGTTAAGTTTGGGGGTATGATGAGCGGTTAATAAGCATATATTTACCGCCCATTTATCTTAGTGTTTTATAGCGCTTTGATGTGTTTTAGGTTTATTTTGCAGGTTAAAATCTTATCAACACTCAATCGGACTTTAAGAGTGATAGATTGGTAAAATCTAACACTATTTGGCCGAATTTCAGAGTCATCAGCGCTCTCGATACTAGAAGAGCATCGAGACACACCTAAGCTAAATTTTTAGGCAATGAGAACAAATTGTGCATGTCACAATGTTGGTCTTTGTGCATCGCTACGCGCCGATGATAGATCTAAGCATTACGACACGCGTTTAGCGTGTTGCAACACGGAGGACTTTTCCAGATTCATTTAGAAATTGATTATTATTAAAGAAATACCCCATGAACCTATATAAGTACAAGCTCGTCCCAAAATCCAGAAGGAAGCCTTATAACATAATTTTGGAGCCTTAGAGCATAGAATAACACCTATAGTGAGGCAATAACAAATTTCTCAATCAACGTTGGAGAATGAAGACGAAAACTGCAAACGATAGTTCTTTCCTATTTTTTCTCTCTAATTTATCTTTATGAATTCTTGTCTTGTATTAGTGATTGGCTTGTTTTTATTGATTGTCATGAGAAGTTAAATCATTAATCTAGGGTAGTAATGGATCTTAAGCAATGTGTTTAATTAAGTTGCATATTTTTATTCTTTTGGATTTGATATTAAATTATTTATTATTCTCTGTTTTTGAATGCTTGTTTTATTTTCTGGCCAACAATAGATTAGTCATGGTAAATCCTTAGGAACTCGACGAATGAAATTTAGGTTAGTCATGGGAATAATAGCAAATGATGTAGTTATTTTGAATAGATTTTCCTATAGGATAGAAATATACCTCCAGCGTATGCGTGGCCAATAATAGAACCTGACCTTAATGAATTTGGTTTAAATTGACTAATATATACATATAGTTAATTGACTTAATATGAATAGTTCTACCTGAGCATCAAAAGAGGCTTGTAAATAGTTTAGTGTTCTAGGTTAATAATTCATAACAACTGTCTAATTGAAAGAATTGTGCTTGAACCCATTGTTTTCATGCTTATGTGATGTTATAATACTAGGTTCTTCTATTATATAAGGTTTCCTACAAACTTTGTTATTTGTTCTTTATTTACTTTTTAGTTGATTAGTTTAATCACTCTCTCTTGCAATCAATTATTTAGTTTTAGTTAAGTAGGTTAGTAATGATATTAATAAGAGAAATATTAAGTCCATATGGGTACGATATTCGACTTTTGTCGCTATATTACTTGAATGATGCGTGAGCTTGGATACTGTAGTAAAATTACGATCAAGTGTTTGGCGCTGTTGCCGGGGGACTTATTTTATTTTTCTTTATTAATATTAGGATAATACTCTACTTACTTATCTAAACCCCATTTATTTTTCCTCTTTATCTTCTTTTGTTGTTTTTCTTTGATTTCAGACATCATGATTGATCAACAGCCTAAACCACTGGACGTAGCAGTATCAATTCTAATTCAGGACAGAACGATAATAATAATAGATAGACCTATATCATGTATCATCCCCACACACCTCCAGGCCAACGCGTGTGACATCAAGGCATATATCATGATGATATAGCAATTAGTGCAGTTTGGGGTGGCCCGAATGATGATCCCAATGCCCACGTTCGCAACTTCCTGGAAATCTGCACTACTTTTAACTTCAACAGAGGGGCAGAAGAAGCAGTTTGCTTTTGAGTATTTCTATACTCCTTGAAAGATGGAGCGAAGGGATGGCTCTAGTCACTGCTAGTAGGATCAATCACTACGTGGGAAAACTTGGCCACGATGTTTCTTGCCAAGTATTTTCCCCCACAAGAATAGCAAATCTACTTAATGACATCAAGTCATTCACGTAATATGATTCAGAGTCATTATACGAGGCATGGGAGAGGTACAAAGACCTACTGAGAAGATGCCCACACTATGATAATAACTGCCTAATTGAATGAAACGTGCTTTAACGATATTGTTTGTGTGCTTGGGTGAAGTTACAACCCTAAGTTCTTCTATCTTATAATGTTTCTCTAAAGTTAGCTATTTGTTCTTTTTTACTTTTCAGCTATTTAGATTAATCACTCTCTCTTTTGCAATCAACTGCATAGTTTAGTTAAATAGATTAGTTTTAGTATTAATAAGAGGAATATTAAGTCCATTTGGGTACGATATCCGAATTTTGTCACTATATTACTTCAGCGATATGTATGCTTACGTACGATTGTAAAATCATGATCACAAAAGTCTTACGAAAAACCTGTGAAGTATTTTTGTAGAAGATGAAAACTTCAAACCATGTCGAGAAAACTATGTCCTTAAAAACTTATTAGCCTCACCTCAGTGCTCTTACAGATCTCTTGGAAAGCGTTCTCCCAGTATACTTGGTTCCTTCTTGAATAAGGGGCACTCCTAGTTATCAAGAACTTTGAACTAGGAATAATTATAGAAACTCTCTTTGAACACTCTTAATATGTCTAAAGATAAGAGAAAAAGAATATGAATGTGAATGAAAAAATGAACCCAAGGACCCTTTTATAGGCTTGAAGGGTTGCCTTTGTAAGGATACCTCTATGTCATTGTATACAATCCTTTAAAGGTTATAACCCTCTAAGGAACCCTTTCAACACAAAGGGTTGTGTCTTTTCTCATTAAATGATTATATCATTTCATTCCCTATAATCCCCCCACAATTCACTAAATATGAATGTAGACACTTAATAGAGTTTCGTTGAAATAAAACTGCATCGGAATAGGTGGATTTCACCTTGAACATTTCCTGGTAAATGACTATCGGATTTATTTGGCAAACCAGTGACCGATAGTCTTGAACTGTTATCGTTGGTGTAAACCAAGACAATAACCATAACACATATTCATTTCGACCATTTCCCGTTCTACGATTGTGTTCAATTCAGCAATGAACATTGGTCCTGACTTCATCAAGTACTTTAGGAAAACCAACCTTCAAATTCTCATAGAAGCAACCTCACTTTTTACTTGAAATAAGTGATTTATCGTAAAAAGTATTATGTCTTTACCTATATTAGGACTTTTCCTCTATTATAGTTATCATTAAAAGCCTTCGTTTATCCTAACCTTGACAGACAATATTCTGCATCATTATAGGAATAGGAAAGAGTATTGAACTCTACAGTGCTCGGTTTGAATTACACAAAGTTTCAGTTATCCATTATAAACCTGGATCTCGGGATCTCCAGTCTGCTAAGTTGGGTTTTCACAATGAAAATTCTTAATTTAAAGGCTTCAAGCCCATTCCCCCCGATGAATTCTCAACTTGCTCTCGAGGTAAACATTTAGTAAGTGGATTCGTTAGGTTTTCCTTTGCTTTGACATAATCTTTTAAAATTATGCCACTTAAGAGTTGTTGTCTTATGGAATTGTGTCATCGACGAATGTGTCAAGACTTACCATTATACATTGTAATTTGGGCTCTCCCAATAGCCGATTGGCTATCACAATGTATACTTATAGATGGCATCGGTTTTGGCTAGTTTGGAATATCATCTAAGAAATTTTGAAGCCATTACACTTTTTCTGTAGCTTTGTCTAATTCTATGAACTCAGACTCCATAGTAGACCAAGCAATACACATTTATCTCGAGAATTTTTATGATATGGCTACACCAATGCAAGAGTGAAGCGAGGTTTACTGTTATGTCTATGATTCCGATGACCATGACACTATTAGGCTTGAAACCTGTAAAGAGTACAGAGACTAACCAGAGAATAAAGGAGTCTCCATCCAGTATGAAAAACTAAGAATGATTTAAGGCTAGAATATACCCATCGTAAGGTCCGACATTAAACCGGTATGGGTTCGGAATGGTCCCCTACTAATGCCAGTAAAATATTTATGTTCGAAGAAATGTATCATCATATTTTATAATGTAGCAACATGCAACAACAATTTATATAGTATACAATGGCGTAATCATAAATAATAAGAAAACAATAAAGAAAAGCGGATAAATGTAGATGTTCATAAGCTATTACAATAATAGCAAAATAAATCAAAGAAAATATTTCATTGGACTTGCCTCGGAGAGGCTTGGCCATATATTATTATAGTCGGCCGTATATATATCATAATATTAATGTTCAGCTGGACTTAATGGAAGTCTAGCCGGATATGTTTTGTAAATCAGAAACATATAAACACGTACCAGCAATAATAGATACAGTAATCGATATAAAATAATAAATGTAGAACCGTAAAATGATAAGTAAATAAGAAAAGTACATAACAACAACATAATAATGAATGATTGAGTACATAATATAAGTAAGAGTAAACAAAAAGGATATAGCATGAATAAAACTAATTTTATAAAACAAGCCTTGCATATAATCGTTCCCTAATGGTACGTGAAATCGTATCCTGAGTTTAGATCATATTACCGTCCATTCGAAATCAACTATGTAATTTATATCCGAGTTTGCATCCTATATACCAAAAAGTGAACAATTGTATATTCGACCGGACATGTTCAAGAGTGTTCTGCCAGTCATATCATTGGTTGGTCAGACATCTTTCATGGATCAGAAAATAAACAAAACGAGAACACATATATTAAGAATTAAACTGAACAATAGAATAGGTATATAATAGAAGCGAATATAAAAAAGAGGAATAACAGTAAAGGTAACAAACACATGCATAATAGTCTGAGGATACATACGATAAAGTAAACACATGCATAACAATGATAAACTAAAACAATATAATGGAAACATGTGTGTTATTATTAATGATAAACCGAAAAGAAAACATAAAATCCAAAGCTAAATAAAGCAGTGATGTGGCCTCATGTTTGTATAACCAGCCGAATGCATTTTAAGAAGTTTACATGTCCGGCCGGACGTATATCACACCCATTCGGATATACTGTCTCAAAACTATACCTCAAAACACGGAAACAAAAGTTTAGGGTGCCCTCAGGTCTTACATTTGAGTACAGTTTGACTCGAAAATACTCTTAAAGATCAGATTGTTTCTTGTTTATTCCTAGAAAGGGGAAACTCCAAAGATATTCATTGTTTATCTCTTTCTCTATCTATTATTGCATAAGTTTAGGTTCAGGAATTTCAGTGTCTCTGCCTCCCTAACTCAAGGGGCAAGGCCCCTTTTTACAGTGTCAGGGTGGGGTCTGAGAATGGAAAGAGAGACAAAATTCCTTCCATTTATCCTTATTGTTTGGAGTGATTGTCAATCTGCTACATCAGTTACAAATTGATATATATCCGGCTGGATGTTGTTTTTTTAGATATATGTCCGGCAGATATTAATCAGTATATGATTCCAAATATTTGAAATACGCACATGCGCTAACAGCTCAACTCATATCCGATCGGATATTTATTTGAACTGTATGTCTGGCCGGATATCAATCAAACTCGTGATTTCTGTAATTGACAATCTACATGCTCAATGATAGCCGTTACATTTACAGCCGGATCTAGGGTTTTCGGGTTATATGTGGCCGGATTTGGTGGTCCAAGAAAAGGCTGGCCGGACATAGGTGATGTCCGACCTGGATCCAGTTACTCTTCTGAATTCTCTAGAGTTTCTTTCCATTCTGGCATTAAACCTTGAAACTTTTCCAATCTTTCAAATGGTGCCCCCATACGAGACTCATCATCGGCCTATGTATAAAAATGAAAATTCTACAATCGCCTCCACTTTGGTAGGCTTGTGTCTTGTGTGACAATGACAATTCTATCAAAGTCACGCATATATTTTTACTTACTTAGTTTGTCGGGCGGTACCAAACTTACCTGGCATTCATTGCAATTTGATTATTGGTTGATTGGCCCTCGGGCCCCCAAACACATCGATCGATGTCAAAATGCTTCGATCCATGGCTGAACCTTTATGGTATATGTTGGACCATAAGGCCCACGATGCCTCTATCGGTTGAAGTGCTTCAACCCATATATAAAATTTGATAGGTTTGACCTTGAGGC
The DNA here is from genome assembly GCA_019454045.1 of Zanthoxylum bungeanum. Taxonomy (NCBI): domain Eukaryota; kingdom Viridiplantae; phylum Streptophyta; class Magnoliopsida; order Sapindales; family Rutaceae; genus Zanthoxylum; species Zanthoxylum bungeanum. The sequence continues at coordinate 289,115 of SKCR01027591.1, read as the reverse complement.
CTCCAATGCCTCTATTGGTTGAGGTACTTCTACCCCTGTCTGAAATCTGATTAGTGATGAACCTTTTGGCCCATGATGCTTCAATCGTTTGTGACATGTTTCGATCTCTGTCTAAAATCTAATGAGTGATGGACCCTAGGGCCCTGATGCTTTGATCGATTGTGAGATGATTCGATCTCTGATCTGATAGTTGATGAACTTTCAGGTCCCTCGATGCTTCAATCGGTTGCAGAATGCTACAACCGTTGTTCTTAAGGCTCCAATCTCATTCCCGAAGTTCTCTGATGTTCGACAGTTTCCTTAATTGTTTTCGAGAGATGAGTTTCCATTTCACTGCCACCTTTGACATCTGATAGATCCCAAGCATCTGAACTCACTGATTAAAGTGATCCATTTTTCTCAGATCCATTCTGGTGCCCAACACACAAGTCTAGTGCCCAACATATAGGTCTGGCATCCTACAACTATATCCTTTTTGAAGTTTTCCATCACATGTCTGGCCAGATTTTTATTTATTTTATCCATGTCCAGTCGTATATTTTCTCAGGCCATGTCCAATCGGACATTGTTCGAGGATATAAAAAATCATGCTTTTTCCTTCGTTGACCTTCATTTTAGTAACCTATAAACCTCTGTTCACACCAAAATATCTACGAAAATTTTTACATTATTTTCCAGCACAATCACTTAAAATGACACATGATCGTGCACCTGAGGATCCTAACATGTTGTTCATTTCAATCCTTGATCGTGCCTCCAGTCATCAAAAATCATTCAGTGATGAGTGGTAAATGTATCACTATTTCCCACTCATTTGACCTAATATTTTGTATAGTTTCTTGAGTTTTGTGAATATTTTGATGTGTTTTGTGTCATTTTGTAGATAAATAAAGTTTTAGGACTCTTTGGAAGCAATTTGGGGCCAAATTAGTGAAAGACGGACAAAAGGGCAAAATCATCTTTTGGCGCGCGCGACGCCCAAGCCTTCTGCGTCGTGACCTTTAACGTATGCCACCTGCTAAAATATGACGAGACACGTGGACCAATCAGAGAATATTTGCTAAAATACGCCATGCTAACGTGCGCCGGACACATGTCACCATCACATGCTGCCGACAATCATCATCGACGCTAAAATGTGCCTGCCACGTATCAATATCTCAGCGAATCACGCTAACGTGTGCCATGACATGTGTCGCCATCACATGCTACCGACACTAATAATTCAGCCGCCGACGTAAGTGTGACACGTGTCACGATCTCGCCAAGCCAATCCGATACGTATCAATGATCTACGCACGTCGCGACGCGCAGAGGATGTCGCATCACGATGCGCAGGGCCTATCGATGCCTATAAATTTAGCTTGAGATTTCAGTTTTAGATGTACCTTCATCTCTGAATTCTCTGATGTAAATATGGCTTTTTATATCTAGTTAATTTTAAGTTCAGTTTTGTAATTAATTTTAATTACTTTTTGTAATAATAATTTACTTTCTTTACTTTTTCAGTTTTTACTATTCAACATGAGGAGGTAACTTCCTCTTGCTAGGGTGAAAGGTAAAACTTTTATTACTGCTATTTAGATTAATCTCGCTTAATTATAATATATTCACTAATTAAAATTTGACTTAACAATGATACCGCTATATTGGTCGGTTGGTAATCAATTATAAACTGGTTTGAACCTGAATAAGCATGGATACCGCCTGGTTGGTCGGTTGGTAATTACTGCCTATATGGCTGGTTTATGGACAAATTATGATACCGCCTTTATGGTTGGTTGGACTTAATCTGTCTTAATCAGGATACCGCCTATATGGCTGGTTGGTAATATAACACAAGTTAATATATTATATTAAGGGAGATATCTAAAATAGTAGTGATAAAAGTGGATCCTTTTACTCTAGCATTTTCTTTTATTGTATTTTCTTTTATTTATTTACTTTCCAGCATTTTATTTTCAGCATTTTACTTTATGTCTTTTATTTTTAAGTTTTTTACTAGCCTTAGATATTTGTCGTAGCTAAGCCCGTTATCTGGAGTTGTGATGAAATCCAATATCACCGATTTATAATGGGTTATTTTATAGTTTGAGTAATTTAAAGGTTTACTTATTAAGTCTTAAACTTAATACTTCTTGTTAACTGGCCATTAATAAGATTGATCTGATAAATCTAAAATAAACTTGACAAAGGAAATTTAGGTTTTAGCCGTAGACTTAATAGCCCACGATCTTCCTTGAGGATAGATAACCCTTTAATAGATTTCCTTACAGGATAGACATATACATGTCGGGCGGGGGTAGCCATAATTGGAACTTAAACTTAATTAATCCAGGTAATTTGGTTGACATAGACATATGGTTCAATTGGGTTAAACTGGGTATTTGCATCTGACCATCGACATAGGCTTTTCCATAATTTTGTGTTCCAGGTTAGTAAATCAACATATTACACAAACATGAAATAACCACTTCATCTTTAAAAAGATATTGGAAGAAATCACAACCCTGGATAGTTTTATAAATTTGAATTTTCCTCAACCTACTTTCGCGTAATTTTATTTAATTGTTTTTAAGTTTAAAGTCATCACTCAGTCTATCAATCAATCTGTTAGATACTAGTAATCATTTGGCCTCATAAAAATTAATAGCTTAGGTTTTAAGTCCTCGTGGTATCGATACTTTTTATACTACTTGAACGATACGTGCGCTTGCGTATTACGCGTGTGATTTCGCACCGGTCATTCAGCCTCAAATACGGTGATCTCATCCCCACTCTCTAGGCCTTTAGGGACAATGTGTGCTCCTACATTTATTTGGTAAGCCCATTCTTCCTTCTTTTTGATTCTCGCAGATCTGGATTTCTTATTTTTATTTAGTTCGGTCGTATATTTCGTAATGTCTCACCCAAATTTATGCATATATGGTCAGATTACCTTTAAATTCGGTCAAGTTTCCCTCAGTATTCAACCCTCGTTTATCACATGTCTGGCCGGCTTATAACCATGTCCGACCTACCACTACCAATGTCTGACTCTGTAGATCACATGTCCGATCGAATTTACTTGAACATACGGCCGGAAGCATAATATGTCAGGTCAAATATTTTGAACATAGAAATGTTCGACCATTGAACCAAATGCTGTGGCTAGTACTGAATGCTCTATTAACTATAATTCCTCTTTTTACTGCTTGATGCCTCTCGCTGGTGGCAGTCCTGCCAGTGTCAGGAAATGGTGTGATGAGTTTTTTTTCCGCCGTGCATGCTCAGATTGCTGCTATTGGGTTGAAGCCCTTTATTATTTGCATTTTTGTCTGGGCTAAGAAGTACAACAATAGGGGGTTGCATATTTTGGCAGAGAGGTTGGTGGTGTGGGATATATTCCCTAGACCATAATGTAATATGTGTTGGAGTTGGTGCATGGAGCGACAGTCCGAATAATGTATTGTACATTATATTTTAGTTTTTTTACTAATAAAATAACTACATTTTCATTTCAACCTTGTTCATGGTAATTTCATTATGTATATTAGTTTGATATATAAATTTGCTAAGAATGACATTGATATGAGAATAGTGATGTAGTAATACTGGATACCGGGTGATCTGACATTGGGATAATATTACTATTATAAACTATTTTCAAAGTAAATATTCCTAGTTGTTGGTTTTAGAATACGATCGAATTCCTATAACCTATAAGACTAGCACATATTGTATATTGGAATTGGAGTTCCAATGGTCAAACTGTAGGCACTGCATTTTTGCATAAAGCCCAATGATGAGCCTCGTATGGAGGCACTACCCGATAAGTTACGGAAGTCGCGGGAAACAGACGTCGGAAGGAAAAATTCAAAAAAAAATACATCATCAAATTTAATTCTTTTGTTTAGCCTCGGGTTCGCTCGGTTGATCTCTGTTTTAAATGTTAGCCTCAGCTCAAAACCCATGCAACCCATGCAACCCACAAAGAGCCACACGCCTAAGCCCACATCACAAAACCCAAGCCCAATCCAAAATATCAAAACACATTTAACACATGCCAAAATCCCTCCCAAATCCCCTTCCAAATTAAAATATATTGAATCTAATCCCCACAAAAAATACACAATATTCTTTTCCTAAATAAATTAATTAAATACACCCATTTATTACTTGATTTGTTTCCTTTTGAAATCCCATGCACACAAAAAACCCTAGCATGCAATTATAAAAGATAACATATTCCAAACCCTAAGCATCTTCACTCACTCATACGACACCACATCCCTATCTCTCAACCAATAACACAAACCCTAAAAACATAACTCTCTCTCTCTTAACCTTACGGCTTCATCACAAAAATAATACCTTCACGCCACACTCGCCACTCTCTCTCAGACACAAAACAAGCAAGAAACTCACGTATGAAATAAATAAATAAGAAACCAACCTGACTGACATCTCACGCCTTCAACAAACCCACTCCACGCCAACTCAAATTGACACACGCCACCTTAAAACGCAACCATCACGTCCACGTCTCACCGAAAAAAAACAACACAACCCTCATGTCCCTTAAAGCCACCATCAAACCGCCTAAAAGACAAGAAGCTACACAACACAAATAGCCATCCACGTGAAAAAAAAACCCACAAACCCTGCAAAGCCGTGAAAAAATACAAACCAACAAGAACAAACCCCTTAGCCGAAATAAACAAGCCCCACCGAACCAAAGAATATAAAAAAATTGCCCCTTTAACCTGACAACAACAGAGACGCACACATCCCTCTCTCACCTCCACTGGCCAAGACATAAACAGTCCAAACCGACCCCAAACCAGTCTAAAAAACAGTCTCAAAAATCACCCAAAACCAGTCCAAAAATAAAGCCTAAAAACAGTAGTCCAAACAGCAAAGAAAACAGAGAAATCAGCGGCTCAAAACAGCGAAACGATGAATAAAATATCGAACCAGGGAACCAGAAAAGTGACAGAGCATTAACCCTTACGGCGACGGTGTAACGCACTTCCGAGAAGCAACTTAAAAGGTAAGACTTGAGGAAACCCTATGTTATTTTTCATTCATCTTTTCGATTATCAATTGTTATTTCCTTGCATGCATCTTTATGGTTCACGTCTATTATTTTTTATTTATATTGGGTTAAGGATTGCGTGCTATCTCTTGTGGTATATCGGATGGAAAACCAGACATAAATTCCGTAGCCGAATCCGAATGGACGGTAGTGCAGTCTGTACTTGGGATATAACTCCATGTACCGCTTGAGAAACTTTCACGCACGTGATTCATTTTTTGTTATTTAATTTTTGTGTTCATTCATTGTTAGTGTTTATTATTTCGTCATTTACTTTAAGTATGTGATTTCATTTATGCATTGTTATTTAGTGCGCATGGGCTAATTACGTCGGATTAAAGGTCCTCCATTTGAGGGAAATGCCTAAGGGCAACCTTTACCACAGTATTTTGCCGCGCCAGACGAAGTGCACTTGATTGGATGTGAAATATGTTCAATCGGGCACACGAGGTCCCATATAGATGTCGTCCTAGGTTGCATCTCTTTTCATATTTTGTTATTTGTTTTCTGCATGTTATTGCTTTATTTATTTATGCATTGTTAATCTAGTGCGCATGGGCTAACTACGTTGGATTAAAGGTCCTATATTTGAGTGAAATGCCTAAAGTCTACCTTTACCACAATGTTTTGCCGCGCCGGACGACGTATACTTGATTGAATGAGAAATACGTTTAATCGGGCATACGAGATCCCATATAGATGTTGGCCTTGGTCGCATCTCTTTTATTATTCCGTTATTTACTTTCTGCATGTTATTGCTTTATTTATTTATGCATTGTTAATCTAAATGCATGGGCTAACTACGTTGGATTAAAGGTCCTCCATTTGAGGGAAATGCCTAAAGGCTACCTTTACCATGATGTTTTACCGCGCCGGAAGAAGTATACTTGATTGAATGTGAAATACGTTCAATCGGGCATACGAGGTCCCATATAGATGTTGGCATTGGTCGCATCTCTTTTATTTTTCCGTTATTTACTTTCCGCATGTTATCGCTTTATTTATTTATACATTACTATTTAGTGCGCATGGACTGATCACGTTGATTAAAGGTCCTCCATTTGAGGGAAAATGCCTAAAGGTTACCTTTACGACAATGTTTTGCTGTGCTAGACAAAGTATACTTGATTGAATGAGAAGTACGTTCAATCGGGCATACGAAGTCCCATATAGATGTCGGCATTGGTCGCATCTCTTTTATTATTCTGTCATTTACTATCTGCATGTTATTCCGTCTGTTTACTTTTGCGTCGTTGTGGGAACACAGGAACTGGGCGACGCATGCTGTCCCGGGCTCGCGGCCCGGTCGGGAGTACGGAGTAGCCACGGGGGACTAAACCGGAGAATAATGGAGTCGCCACCCCCGGTGTGAACCGGAAAATGAGATTTAAGGCCGCACTCACCCCTCGCAAGGGAAGACCTCAAACCGTTGGGTTCGAAATGGTCCATTACTCATGCCACTTATAATGAAAGGATTTATGTAATAATTTAATCAGGCTTAAGTAGCACTTATTTCCAAGAGTATCATGCTTCTAAATTCACATGTACAGAATAAAACTTACACATATATTTCACATCTAAGATTGCATGCTTGGAAGTACATCAAACGAGTGACAGACATACAACTTCATTGGCATATTATATTCAAGAAAACACAAGCACACATACTAACCACACAAGCATACATGTGAGCACCTCCTCAAGTGGTACGTGGAATTATATCCCAAGTACAGACCGTACTACTGTCTATTCGGAATCGGCTACGGAATTTATGTCTGGGTTTCCATCCGATATACCACAAGAAATAATACTCAAATGTTATCACGACATAGGTATATGAATTGTAATACATTAAACACATTGTATTTATACATGTGGGGATAGCTACTAGGAAAACTACGTATGAAATCTGATGAAAAGGACTTAGTTCAGTGGGCTCGCGTTCGCGTAGCGTTTGAAAACGCGTTCGAACAGTAAACAGAAGGTTCACGTTCGTGTAGCGTTCGAGAACGCGTTCGAACGGAACCAGACCTGATGCATGATGAGACTAAGAAAGTGCGTGTGCGTTCGTGTAGCGTTCGAGAACGCGTTCGAACGGTAAACAGAAGGTTCGCGTTCGTATAGCGTTCGATAACGCGTTCGAACGGAACTAGACCTGATGCATGATGAGACTAAGAAAGTACGTGTGCGTTCGCGTAGCGTTCTAGAACGCGTTCGAACGGTAAATAGAAGGTTCGCGTTCGTGTAGAGTTTGAGAACGCGTTCAAACGGAACCAGACCTAGCATGCAACACAAAGAATAAAGACAACAATATCAAGCTCATATGTCCGATTAAACGTATCTTGCATTCAACCGAACACACATCAACCGCGCGGCAAAGCATCGTGGTAAAGGGCTTTAACCCCTCCCTATAGGGGATCTTTCATTGCACTTACTAAGCCCATGCGCTCGATTGAATCACGCATACAAAGAATTAAAAAACAATATATCAGACTAGTATGCCCGATTGGACATATCTTGCATTCAACCGAACACACATCAACCGGCGCGGAAAAGCATCGTGGTAAAGGGCTTTAACCCCTACCCATAAGAGATCTTTCATTGCACTTGCTAAGCCCATGCGCTCGATTGAATCATGCATACAAAGAATTAAAAGCAATAATATCGAACTTAGTATGCCCGATTGAACGTATCTTGCATTCAACCGAACACACATCAACCGGCGCGGAAAAGCATCGTGGTAAAGGGCTTTAACCCCTCCCCGTAGGGGATCTTTCATTCCACTTACTAAGCCCATGCGCTCGATTGAATCATGCATACAAGGATTAAAAGCAATAATATCAAACGTAGTATGCCCGATTGAATGTGTCTTGCATTCAACCGAACACACATCAACCGGCGCGGCAAAGCATCGTGGTGAAGGGCTTTTACCCCTCCCCATAGGGGATCTTTCATTCCACTTACTAAGCCCATGCGCTCGATTGAATCATACGTAAATAAGCAACATGCAGAATTCAAGTGACGAACAATAAATAAATAAATCAAAGCAACATGAAACAAAAGAAGGTGCCATTTACTCAAGCGGTACCTGGAGTTGTATCCCAAGTACAGACCGCACTACCGTCCATTCGGATTCGGCTACGGAATTTACGTCTGGGTTTCCATCCTATATACCACAGGAGACGGCACTCTTTCATTCATCCAATACCCACAACACGCATCATACACACACAAGATTCAACAAATAATTAAAATACAGTCAAAATAAATAACAAAAATTAAATAAAGATGAGTGTGGATAGTACCCTCAGGTCTAACCTTTTAAGTCGTCTTCGGACTTGCGTTTCGCGGAGATCGGAAGGGGTAAAAGATCCTTATTCTTCCGGTTCACTGGTTCAGCATCTTAGCTCACTGTTTTGCTGCTTTGCTCACCGTCTGGTCTCCATTTTGCTGCTGTTCGGTGTCCGTTCTGCTTCCGTTCAGTCTCTGCTTTGCTACTCACTGTTCAGGTTACCTGTTTTGACGTCTCATCGAACTGTTTCAAGTGTTTTTCGTGGTTATAAATGTGTAGTTTGGTGTGGTTATTTCAAGGGTTATAAATGCAGTTTATGTTACTGTTTTAAGGGATTTTAGGGACTGTTTTGGGAGTGGTTTGGGCTGCTGTCCAGGCGTGTTTCAAGGGCTGTTTGGGGTGTGTTTGGGCAGCTATTTGGAGTTATATTTTCGGTGATGGAGGGCTGCTGTATGTGGGAGATTTTCGGTTATGAAGTTGAGGAGATGAAGGGAATTGTTTATGTTCTTCTTGTTGCTATTGCCGTGAGTGGCTAAGGCTCTTTGTGTTGTGATTTTTGTGTGAGTTATCTGTATGAGCTAGAGGATGCATGTCTTGGTTAGGGGTTGTTTATAAGAGAATGGCTAGGGCTTCTCCTTGTCTCACAAGGAAGGGATTTTGGCATTAAAGAGAGGATATGATTTGGTGTTAGACAAGGAAAACAATGGATTGATGGAGACAAGATTGGCTTAGATTAGGAAGGTGAATATTTGATTGTCTTGGTTTAGGAATACAATTTGTTAGATTAGGAAGTCAATATTTTTAATTGGTTATGATTGATTTTAATTAGGCATGACATCTTTTTAATTTGGTATGTGATTTTTAGATTTGTTTTGATTTCACCATGTGTTAAATATGTGTTTTAAGTGGGCTTGGGCGTGTGGGCCAAGGCTTGGGCGAATTCGGCTTAATGTGAGGCTAGCAGCAAAACCAGAATTACCGACACCGTTCGAACGCCTCCTCGGACGCGGCACGAACGCCCGCAATCTGTTTGGAGTTCGAACGTATACACGAACGCAGCACGAACGAAAACATGAACCTTGTTTATTCTGAATTTCCCCTTCCGATGTCCGTTTTCCGTGACCTCCGTGACTTAAAAGTAGTGTCTCCAAATGAGACTCATCATAGGGACTTATGTGCAAAAATGCAGTGCCTACAGTCGCCCCCACTTTGATGGGACTTGTGTAATGTGTAACAGTGACAATCCTATCAAAGTTATGCAATGCATTTTCACTTACCTGGCTCGCCAGCTGCCAATGACTTACCATGTGTTGAGTTGAGTTGATTTGGTGGTGAGGTGCTGCGACCCCCGGTTCATTCCCGAACCGTGCTCCATTTTTAGAGCGCCATTTTCGGCATCTTTTGTGTGTGTGCTCCATTTTGGAGCGCCATTTCCGGCATTGCTGTGTGTGTTCTATTTTGGAACGCCATTTTTGGCCTTTGTTTTGTGTGCTCCATTTTGGAACGCCATTTTCGGCATCTGTTGTGAGTGCTCCATTTTGGAGTGCCATTTTCGGCGTCTGTTGTGGGTGCTCCATTTTGGAGTGCATTTTCGGCGTTTGTGCTGTGTGTGCTCCATTTTGGAGTGCCATTTCGTCTCCATTTTCGGCGTGCCATTTTCGGCATCGTTGTGGTAGCGGTCCATTTCCGAACCGTGCTGTGCGAGAATGTGGCTCATTTTTGAACCGTTATTTGATGAGATGGTCTTTGCCGCTACAAACCTGCGAACACAAAACAAACATCGTATGTATGTGATATGTATGCATGTATGCATGTATATGTATCATATTCCGATGGGTTAGGCCTTCCTTGGTCCATTTCCGAACCGTGCTCCATTTTCAGAGTGCCATTTTCAGCGAGATAAGATGATGGTCCATTTCGAACCGTGCTCCATTTTCGGAGTGCCATTTTCGGCGAGATGTGATAATGGTCCATTTCCGAACCGTGCTCCATTTTCGGAGTGCCCTTTTCGGCGAGATGTGATAATGGTCCATTTCCGAACCGTGTCCATTTCCGGAGTGCCATTCTCGGCGTGCTTATTACCGAGCTGTCCATTCCCGGACCTATCTCCATTCTCGGAGTGCCATTCTCGGCTGAACTGTCTGATGTAATGTGGGGCCCGCCCCCAGAATGCCATACCCGGCAGAAACTGATCTGGTGTAATATGGGCCTCGCCCCCAGAATGTCCTACCCGGCAGAAACTGTTCTGATGTAATATGGGCCTCGTCCCCAGAATGCCATACTCGGCAGAAACCGCTCTGATGTCTCCATTCCCAGAGTGTCGTACCTGGCAAACTGATCTGATATCTCCATTCCCGGAGTGCCGTATCTGGCTGATCTGATGTCTCCATACCCGGAGTGCCGTACCTGGCAAACTGATCTGATATCTCCATACCAGGAGTGCCATATCTGGCTGATCTGATGTCTCCATACCCGGAGTGCCGTACCTGGCAAACTAATCTAAACTGATGTGGACCTCGCCCCCAAAATGCCATACTTGGCAGAAACTGATGTTGGATCAATGTGGGCCTCACCCCAGAATGCCATTCCCAGCAGAAATCACTCTGATGTCTCCATTCCCGGAGTGTTCATTCTCAAACTCTGATTGCCATTATCGGCTTGTTCATTCTTGACCTCCGCTCCGTTCTCGGATTCTGCTCCATTCTCGGATTGTTAATTCTCGAACTGTGCTCCATTCTCAGAGTGCCATTCTCGGCTTCTTCATTCTTAAACTGCTGATATGGGCCTCGATCCTGGGATTCATTCCAAAACTCTGACGATGTGGGCCTCGACCCTGGGACTCATCCCCAAACTGAAACTGATATGGGCCTCAACCCTGGGACTCATCCCCAAACTGAAACTGATATGGGCCTCAACCCTAGGACTCATCCCCAAACTGAAACTGATATGGGCCTCGCCCCCCAGACTGAAACTGATTCATTTCTGAAACTGACGACATTTTACTGTTGCTGCTTCTGATTGGCTTGTCTTTGCCGCTTTCTCTTTTTCTTCTTTGAAACCTGTGAATACAAAACAAGACAAAGATTGCATGTATATGACGTGTATGCATGTATGCATGAATGTGTTTCCTATTCCGTTGGGTTAGGTCTTCCGCCAATTCCTCCTCAGGCAAAGTACTGCTTCAACCTTTCCACTTTAATCGGCTCGGTGAACTCATTCCCTTCCAAGTCTGATAGTCTCACTGCCCCATTTCTCAATTTCTGAATGATCACCATATCTTTTCTGCTTGCTGCTTTCGGGAATTCCCCGTGTTCTAAACATCACTGAATTTCATAGTACCAAGGTTGAATGCTTTTCTCAAATATACTCATGTTGCCGGTTGAAAGGAAGAGATTCAGGCAAGTAAGCAAAACGAACGTCTTTATTATTATTAAGAAGAGGTTCGAACGAAGAGACAACATCAATGTCTTTATTAAAAATGCAGGATCAAATAAACTAGGAGGAATAACTTCATCATTCGCAGCATTGCCTTCTTCATTGGCCTATGGTTCCACCGTTGTCATCCCCTATTCCTATGAATGAAGCTGAGTGGTTGAGAGTTTGGAGGACAAGGGTTTCGGGTAGGCCAGAGTTGATCATGTAGTTGGGTAGGGGATTTTTGTGTGTGTTGGGTTGTTCTATTTCTGGGTCAGGTATTTTGTGGGAGTCAATGAGGTTTTGGATCTCGTGCCTAAGGTGGGTGTAGCTATCAGTTTCGTGACCCCTTCTCCGATGGAAGTGACAATACAGGCTTAGGTCAAGGTTGGGTGGTACAGGGTTTGGAATTGGTTTAGCCTCTAAGGGTTCCAGAAGTCCTTGCGCCTTTAGCTTTTCGAACACCTTTGACATAGGTCTACCAAGATTGGAGAATCGCCTATTTCTGACGGTAGCGACCTCGGCCGTAGTGGGCTTGGTCTCAGAATGCCCCCCAAAAGTTCTTTTATTCTGGCCATAAAACTTTCTGTTTTCAGCCTCCTCTTCTTCAATATCCATAACAGTCTCTCTCAACTGTCGGAAATCCACAATCATGGAGGTCATCCTCCTCAGTTTGCCATAAATTGAGGGCTTAGTACCCTTGATAATCATCTTAATCTGGTCCTTCTCTGAAGGCCGAGTCTGCATTTTCAAAAGTTGACCTCTCCAGCGGTCTACATACTCTTTGAAGCTCTCCTCCGGCTTCTGCTTAGTGTTCTCCAAATCTCGGAGTGACAAATCAATCTCCAAGTCTGTAACATACTGCTTTAGAAAAGCATCAGCTAGTTCCCTCCAATCTTCCTTAACCTTCTTCTCAAGGCTATGATACCAAACCACAGGTGCCCCCTCGAGTGACATCCCAAACATCTTTTGGACTTGGCGCTGTGATAGGCCCACTGAACTCATGACTGAGACATATTGCTGCAGATGGACTCTTGGGTCTCCATTCCCATTAAACTTGGCCATGTCCGGCATTTTAAACTGAGCTGGCAGCTGTTCTCCGAAGGTCATTGCCCCATAATCTAACAACTCTTCATGTTTACCCCTCATTTTGCGGGTAACTGTTTCAACCTGATCCCGAAGCTTCTGAAATTCTGCCTGAGACCCAATCACTTTGCCTGTTGCATACTCTGCCATGTCATCATCAAAAGTGGGGATATCATCCCCCAACCCATTCGAAGGCTCCTCGCGCCTTACATTCTCAGAATTTCCCCCAGCACGGGGCACAGCCATATTTGTCATGGCAGTAGTCAAGGCTTGCAACTGTTCAGTGACCTTGGCGAGACCGTTTTCCAACTGATCCATACGGGATACCTCAATATCTGATTCACTCATGTCTGTTCCCAGTATTTTGGTGAGTCTTCCCTTTTCCCTAACCCAACGGGAATCTATGATGGCTTTCAGAACACAAGGGTTAACATGATGTATGTATGCATGGGGTGCATGAGATGCATGTAACCATATAACATACTAAATCAACTAAAATTTTCAAACAAATCGGTCCGTTATCATCTTAGAAGCTTTTGGGCTAACTGTCATAGGAGTGAACTCGTCCCAGTTTAAATGGCCCAACGAGTTCACATCTCATGGCAAGGAGCCCAACTAAATCCAAATGGTAATGTTCCGAACACAAACACAAAATGGCCCATCAACATTTAGAAGCCTTTGGCCCAATCGTCATAAGGTACGTTCTTGTCCCAGTTTAAATGGCCCAACAAGCCCATATCTCATGACAAAAGGTCCAAATGGATCCAAATGACAATGTTCCCAAACACAAGCATACAAGAAAGATAATGCAAACATAAAACAATAATTTCTACAGAATGGCCCATCAACATTTCAGAAGCTTTGGGCCTAATGGTCATAAGGTACGAACTCGCCCCAGTTTAAATGGCCCAGCAAGTTCGCATTTCTGACAATAGTCCAACTGCATCCAAATGAGGATGGTCCACAAGCACATACTCAAGGAAATAATTGTTACTTTAACCATACAACCCCGGTCTATGGGTGGGTTCGCAAGAGTGTAGACAAAGGCTCTCATCGGCGAATGATGGCCCACAACTAGGTCTCCTCAATCAAGGGTTCGAGCAACCAAGTGAGCGCACCCTTTTTTATACACTAAGGTACGTGCCAATGAGCTATGGTGTGTGACGGACTGTCAAATGGATTTCCCGTTGTAGATTCCCCAGAGGGAAGGTGGAGCGAGGCTCACTTAAATACCCAAGCCTCTTAGGCTCTTATCGCTTGGTGTCAGGAATAAACAACGAGTCCTCCAAATTAGTCCATCACAATAGGCTACGAGCAGATGGCTATCTAGGTGCCTTCACAGCTTTTCCTTCTAGAAAGGTAGTGAGTGAAGGAAGACACCAAACCATTACCTAGCCTCAAAATGCCTTGATTAAACCCCCATTTCATCCACTATAGACACGGTCAATTAGAACATAAATCCAAACATTACAAGACAATATTTCGGGGCCGATTCTCTATCCCCAGTGGAGTCGCCAGACTGTGGGAACACAGGAACTGGGCGACGCATGCTGTCCCGGGCTCGCGGCCCGGTCGGGAGTACGGAGTAGCCACGGGGGACTAAACCGGAGAATAATGGAGTCGCCACCCGGTGTGAACCGGGAAAATGAGATTTAAGGCCGCACTCACCCCTCGCAAGGGAAGACCTCAAACCGTTGGGTTCGGAATGGTCCCTTACTCATGCCACTTGTAATGAAAGGATTTATGTAATAATTTAATCAGGCTTAAGTAGCACTTATTTCCAAGAGTATCATGCTTCTAAATTCACATGTACAAAATAAAACTTACACATATATTTCACATCTAAGATTGCATGCTTGGAAGTACATCAAATGAGCGACAAACATACAACTTCATTGGCATATTATATTCAAGAAAACACAAGCACACATACTAACCACACAAGCATACATGTGAGCACCTCCTCAAGTGGTACGTGGAATTGTATCCCAAGTACAGACCGTACTACCGTCCATTCGGAATCGGCTACGGAATTTATGTCTGGGTTTCCATCCGATATACCACAAGAAATAATACTCAAATGTTATCATGACATAGGTATATGAATTGTAATACATTAAACACATTGTATTCATACATGTGGGGATAGCTACTAGGAAAACTATGTATGAAATCTGATGAAAATGACTCAGTTCAGTGGGCGCGCGTTCGCGTAGCATTTGAAAATGCGTTCGAACGGTAAACAGAAGGTTCGCGTTCGTGTAGCGTTCGAGAACGCGTTCGAATGGAACCAGACCTGATGCATGATGAGACTAAGAAAGTGCGTGTGCGTTCACGTAGCGTTCGAGAACGCGTTCGAACGGTAAACAGAAGGTTCGCGTTCGTATATCGTTCGATAACGCGTTCGAACGGAACCAGACCTGATGCATGATGAGACTAAGAAAGTGCGTGTGCGTTCGCGTAGCGTTCGAGACGCGTTCGAACGGTAAACAGAAGGTTCGCGTTCGTGTAGCGTTCGAGAACGCGTTCGAACGGAACCAGACCTGATGCATGCAACACAAAGAATAAAGACAACAATGTCAAGCTCAGTATGTCCGATTAAACGTATCTTGCATTCAACCGAACACACATCAACCGGCGTGGCAAAGCATCGTGGTAAAGGGCTTTAACCCCTCCCCATAGGGGATCTTTCATTGCACTTACTAAGCCCATGCGCTCGATTGAATCACGCATATAAAGAATTAAAAACAATAATATCAGACTTAGTATGCCCGATTGGACGTATCTTGCATTCAACCGAACACACATCAACCGGCGCGGCAAAGCATCGTGGTAAAGGGCTTTAACCCCTCCCCATAGGGGATCTTTCATTGCACTTGCTAAGCCCATGCGCTCGATTGAATCATGCATACAAAGAATTAAATGCAATAATATCGAATTTAGTATGCCCGATTGAACATATCTTGCATTCAACCGAACACACATCAACCGGCGCGGCAAAGCATCGTGGTAAAGGGCTTTAACCCCTCCCCGTAGGGGATCTTTCATTCCACTTACTAAGCCCATGCGCTCGATTAAATCATGCATACAAAAGATTAAAAGCAATAATATCAAACGTAGTATGCCCGATTGAACGTGTCTTGCATTCAACCGAACACACATCAACCGGCGCGGCAAGCATCGTGGTAAAGGGCTTTTCCCCTCCCCATAGGGGATCTTTCATTCCACTTACTAAGCCCATGCGCTCGATTGAATCATACGTAAATAAGCAACATGCAGAATTCAAGTGACGAACAATAAATAAATAAATCAAAGCAACATGAAACAAAAGAAGGTGCCGTTTACTCAAGCGGTACGTGGAGTTGTATCCCAAGTACAGACCGCACTACCGTCCATTCAGATTCGGCTACGGAATTTACGTCTGGGTTTCCATCCTATATACACAGGAGACAACACTCTTTCATTCATCCAATACCCACAACACGCATCATACACACACAAGATTCAACAAATAATTAAAATACAGTCAAAATAAATAACAAAAATCGAATAAAGATGAGTGTGGAAAGTACCCTCAGGTCTAACCTTTTAAGTCGTCTTCGGACTTGCGTTTCGCGGAGATCGGAAGGGGTAAAAGCTCCTTATTCTTCCGGTTCACTGGTTCAGCGTCTTAGCTCACTGTTTTGCTGCTTTGCTCGCCGTCTGGTCTCCGTTTTGCTGCTGTTCGGTCTCTGTTCTGCTGCTGTTCGGTCTCTGCTTTGCTACTCACTGTTCAGGTTACTTGTTTTGACGTTTCAACGAACTGTTTCGAGTGTTTTTCGTGGTTTTTTAGTGTAGTTTGGTGTGGTTATTTCAAGGGTTATAAATGCAGTTTATGTTACTGTTTTAAGGGATTTTAGGGACTGTTTTGGGAGTGGTTTGGGCTGCTGTCCAGGCGTGTTTCAAGGGCTGTTTGGGGTGTGTTTGGGCTGCTATTTGGAGTTATATTTTCGGTGATGGAGGGCTGCTGTATGGGGGAGATTTTCGGTTATGGAGTGGAGGAGATGAAGGGAATTGTTTATGTTCTTCTTGTTGCTATTGCCGTGAGTGGCTAAGGCTCTTTGTGTTGTGATTTTTGTGTGAGTTATCTGTATGAGCTAGAGGATGCATGTCTTGGTTAGGGGTTGTTTATATAGAGAATGGCTAGGGCTTCTCCTTGTCTCACAAGGAAGGGATTTTGGCATTAAAGAGAGGATATGATTTGGTGTTAGACAAGGAAAACAATGGATTTGATGGAGACAAGATTGGCTTAGATTAGGAAGGTTGAATATTTGATTGTCTTGGTTTAGGAATACAATTTGTTAGATTAGGAAGTCAATATCTTTAATTGGTTATGATTGATTTTAATTAGGCATGACATCTTTTTAATTTGGTATGTGATTTTTAGATTTGTTTTGATTTCACCATGTGTTAAATATGTGTTTTAAGTGGGCTTGGGCGTGTGGGCCAAGGCTTGGGCGAATTGGGCTTAATGTGAGGCTAGCAGCAAAACCAGAATTACCGATACCGTTCGAACACCTCCTCGGACGCGGCACGAACGCCCTCAATCTGTTTGGAGTTCGAAGGTATACACGAACGCAGCACGAACGAAAACAGTGAACCTTATTTATTATGAATTTCCCCTTCCGATGTCTGTTTTCCGTAACCTCTGTGACTTAAAAGGTAGTGTCTCCAAATGAGACTCATCATAGGGACTTATGTGCAAAAATGCAGTGCCTACTGTCGTCATTTGGTGCACATGGGCTAATCTTGTTGGATTAAAGGTCCTCCATTTGAGGGAAATGCCTAAAGGCTACCTTTACCACAATGTTTTGCCGCGTCGGGTATACAAGATCCCATATGGACGTTGGCTAAAGCTCTTGGTCACACCCTTATTCTTTTGATCTTGTTATTCGCCTTTTTGGTTGTCATTTTTCAGTTTTCACTTTGCATTCATGCTTGAGTGTTAATGCTTGAGTGTTGCCTTTTTGATCTGTGTTAATGCTTGAGTGTTGCCTCTCATGGTATGTCGGATGGAAACCCATACATAAATTCCATAGCCGAATCCGAATGGATGGTAGTGTGGCATGTACTTAGGATACAACTCCATGTACCGTTTAAAAACACTAGCGCACGCGTTTATGTCATTTTAGATACCACTTTTGTAATCTCATTTGAACGTTTTCTCAAACGCTACACGAACGCATGCATTCTGGCTTATTTTCATTCGAACGTGAAACTGAACGCTACACGAATGCAGTCATCCTGTATACCGTTCGAACACGTTTCCGAACGCTACACGAACGCACAAACAGTGAACAGACCTCCTTTCATCATATTTTATGCATGTTTGCTTCTTTGATCATTTTTTACACTATGCACTGGATTATCTGCCATTACTATTAGCATTTCGATTATTATTATTTATTTACATTTTTGCACTTCTTTGTTTAATATGTCTATGGAATTATGCATTTGTGTTATTTATTTATTTATTTATTTATGTTTATGGGTGTGAAAACTTGTGTGTTGATTAAATTATCTTGTATGTGTTGCATAAGACTTGGTTATACTATTGTATAAATCCTTTCATTACAATTGGCATAAGTAAAGGATCATTCTGAACCCAACGGTTTGAGGTTTTCCGTACTCCCAACGGGCCGTGAGCCCAGACAGCGTCGCTACAGTCTGGCGACTCCACTGGGGATAGAGAACCGGCCCCGAAATAATGTCTTGTAATGTTTGTGATTTTTTCTTTAGTTAACCTTGTCTCATATATTTTGCATACCCTTTCTTACCTTAGTGGCATCATGTATCGTGAAGTCATTTTCGCTCGAAGCGGCGGATCGTTATATGGTATCATCACTCATTTGCACGTACCTTAGGGTCTAAAAATGGTGCGCTCACTTGGTCGCTCGAACCCTTGAGTTGGGATACCTAGTTGTGGGCAACCCTTCACCGGTGGGAGCCTTTGTCTATACTCCTATAAACCCGCATGTGAATCATAGTTGTATGACCTATAGAAGCCACCTTTTTATACTTGTGTTTGAGACCATCATCATTTGGATCCAGTTGGACTTCTCGTCATAAGATACGAACTTGTTGGGCCATTTAAACTGGGACGAGTTTATATCTTTTGACGATTGGGCCAAAAGCTTCCAAAAAACTGATGGGCCACTTTGTGTTTGGGCCCCATATCATTTGAAGTTGTTTAGTCACATTATCGCAAAAGTGTAAACCTGTTGGGCCTTTTTCAACTGGAACAAGTTTGCACCTCGCAATAATATGATTGAATTCTTTGAAGTGATAATGGGCCAACTTGTATGAAAACCTTGATGGACTTAGAAAATCCAATCATGATATAAATATGCTAGAAGCATGAGTCCGATATCCACATTGGCTTTCATCCAGGAAGGATACGTCTTGTTATGACATATTTGTATACTTTTGGATACCTCTAAGTTCATCCCCATGATCGCGATTACTGAAGGCCCAATTCGTCATTTCTAGACAATGACATGATCCCCATAATAGGCTTAGTCAATATTGTAAATGGGCGGTCTTTGTCTGTTTCTGATGGAAAGGGACTGAAGTAATCAAAGTTCACCCCGTAGCATAGGAGATAATGATTTTGTGTACCCACATCAGTGGATAAAATAAGCCATACTTAGAACCCAAAAATAGACTTACCACGAGTGTGGGAGAAATAAGGTCGGAAGGATATATTTTGTTTTGGTAATCGCATGTATCTTATATATCTCATGCATCACACGCATACATGCATCATGCTAACTCATTGTTTCAAACAGCCATCATAGATATCCGTTGGGTTAGAGAAGAAGGAATACTCGTTAAAAAATACTTAACAAACATGAGTGAGTCAGATAATGAGGTTTCCCGCATGGATCAATTAGAGACCAATATCACTAAGATTACTGAGCAGTTGCAAGCTGTAGCCACCGCTGTGGCAAGTTTGGCAGTGCCCCACACATGGGGAATAGAAAGCAATAAGAATGTCAGGCGTGAGGAGCCTCCGAACAGGGTGAGTGATGAGATCCCTATTTTTTATGATGACACGGCAGAGTATACCATGGGAAGAGTAGCCGAGTCTCAGGCAGAATTGCAGAAATTCAGGGATCAGGTAGAGTCCGTTACCTGCAAGTTGAAGGGTAAACATGAAGATTTGCTAGACTACGATGCGATGAATTTTGAGGAGCAGCTGCCTTCTCAGTTCAAGATGCCCGACATAGCCAAGTTCAACGGGAACGGGGATCCGAGGGTCCATCTCCGACAGTATGTTTCTGTGATGAGTTCAGTGGGTCTGTCGAAGCGTCAGGTTCAGAAGATGTTCGGGGATGGCATTGGAGGGGGCGCCGGTGGTACGGTATCACGGCCTGGAGAGAAAGGTCAAAGATGACTGGAGGGCATTAGTAGAGGCATTTCTGAATCAGTATGTCACAGATTTGGAGATTGACTTGTCACTCCGTGACTTGGAGAATACCAAACAGAAGCCAGAGGAAAGCTTCAAGGATTATGTAGACCGCTGAAGGAGCCAGCTTTTGAAGATGCAGACTCGGCCATCGGAGAAGGACCAGATCAAGATGATCATCAAGGGCACCAAACCTCTATTTATAACAAGTTGATAAGGATGACCTCCATGATTAGCGACTTTCGACAACTCAGAGAAACTGTCATGGATATCGAGGAGGAAGAAGCTGAGAACAAGAAGTTTTATGCCCATAATAGAAGGACTATTGAGGGGCCTTCCGAGACCAAGCCTGCTTCTGCTGAAGTTGTCGCCATCAAAAACAGGCGATTTTCTAACCTTGGTAAGCCTCTGTCAAAGGTGTTTGAGAAGTTGAAAGGACAAGGACTCCTGAAACCTTTAGAACCTAGACCAATTCCAAAACCATGTGCCACAGTACTTCGACTTAAACCAATACTGCCACTTCCATCAGCAAAAAGGCCATGAAACTGACAACTGCACCCGCCTTAGGCATGAGATCCAAAACCTCATTAATGCTCATAAAATACCCGACCCAGAAAAAGAACAACCCAACACACACAAAAACCTTCTACCCAACTACCACTCTGTTCCACCACCCACCTACATAATTAGCTCCGGCCTACCCGAAAGCCTTGTCCTCTAAACCATCGACCACCAAGCCTTCTGCATGGAGATATGGGGTAGCAGTAGTGAAGATGAAACGGGGAAAGGGATAGATTCATGGGAAAACTTCTCGATCAGAGACAAAGAGAAGGATGAATATAAAGAAGAACTACTGCGGTCGGAGAATCTGACGCTCAAAGGAACCAAGAAGACTGAAGAAGACAAGGCTGCAGATGACGAAGATATTTATTTTTGTAATCCCGTATTTATTAGTTATAAAGACAATGTTTTGCTTACTTGCTCGTAGCTTTTTAGTTTACATCATGCGTGAAATGAATGTATTTGACATTAATTTCACAAAGACAAATGCATTTAATCTTGGTACATGTGAATTCCCGAGGGAATCTCAATTGCAAGTGAGAAGTGGAATATAATTGACAGAAGGAAATTGTAAGAAGGCCCAGGGGTGACCAAAGACATTAATAGGCGAAGGGCGCCAAAGAAGCACTAGGAAGGCCTAACCCATCGGAATAGGAAATACATCCATGCATAGACGTTACATACACGTAATTCTTGTTTTGTATTCGCAGGTTTTTGAAGAAAGAAAATGAAAAAGCGGTAAAGACGAACAACTCAAATCGGGAACAAGACCCACAAATCAAATCGGGAACAAGACCCACAACTCAAATCAGAAACAAGTCCCACAACTCAAATCGGGAACAAGACCTACAAATCAAATCGGGAACAAGACCCACAAATCAAATCGGGAAAAAGACCCACAACTCAAATCGGGAACAAGACCCACAACTCAAATTGGGAACAAGACCCACAAATCAAATCGGGAACAAAACCTACAACTCAAATCGGGAACAAGATCCACAACTCAAATCGGGAATAAGACCCACAACTCAAATCGGGAACAAGACCCACAAATCAAATCGGGAACAAGACCCACAACTCAAATCGGGAACAAGACCCACAACTCAAATCGGGAACAAGACCCATAAATCAAATCGGGAACAAGACCCACAACTCAAATCGAGAACAAGACCCAAAAATCAAATCGGGAACAAGACCCACAACTCAATTCGGGAACAAGACCCTCAACTCAATTTGGGAACAAAACCCACTCGGCGGTTCGGGAACAAGACCCAAGGGTCAAAGCGCCTCGCCATCACCTCACATCGGTAACGGTTTGGGAATAAACCATCCACCTATCAAGTAACGGTTCGGGAATAAACCAGGGGTCGAAGCACCTCACCACCAGATCAACTCAGTTTGAAGTATCTCAGAACAACATGTAAGTTTGGCAACAGCTGGCGACCCAGATAAGTAAAAATGCATGCATGACTTTGATAGGATTGTCACTGTCACACACTGCACAAGTCCCATCAAAGTGCGGGTGACTATAGGCACTGCATTTTTATATAAAGCCCAATGATGAGCCTCGTATGGTGGCACTATCCGATAAGTTACGGAAGTCACGGGAAACGGACGTCGGAAGGGAAAATTCAAAAATAAATACATCATAAAATTTAATTCTTTTATTTAGCCTCGGGTTTGCTCGGTTGATCTCTGTTTTAAATGTTAGCCTCGGCCCAAAACCCATGCAACCCATAAAGGGCCACACGCCTAAGCCCACATCACAAAACCCAAGCCCAATCCAAAATATTCAAATCACATTTAACACATGCCAAAATCCCTCCCAAATCCCCTTCCAAATTAAAAATATCTTGAATCTAATCCCCACCAAAAATACACAATATTCTTTCCCTAAATAAATTAATTAAATACACCCCTTTATTGCTTGATTTGTTTCCTTTTGAAAACCCATGCACATAAAAAACCCTAGCATGCAATTATAAAAGATAACATATTCCAAACCCTAAGCCTCTTCACTCACTCATACGGCACCACATCCATCTCTCTCAACCAAAAACACAAACCTTAAAAACCTAACTCTCTCTCTCAACCTTACGGCTTCATCACAAAAATAATACCTTCACGCCACACTCGCCATTCTCTCTCAGACACAAAACAAGCAAGACACTCACGTATGAAATAAATAAA
The DNA here is from genome assembly GCA_019454045.1 of Zanthoxylum bungeanum. Lineage (NCBI taxonomy): Eukaryota > Viridiplantae > Streptophyta > Magnoliopsida > Sapindales > Rutaceae > Zanthoxylum > Zanthoxylum bungeanum. The sequence continues at coordinate 266,048 of SKCR01027591.1, read as the reverse complement.
TAAGAAACCAAACTGACCGACATCTCACGCCTTCACGCCAACTCTAATTGACACACGCCACCTTAAAATGCAACCCTCACATCCACGTCTCACTGAACACAAAACAACACAGCCCTCATGTCCCTTAAAGCCACCATCAAACCGCCTAAAAGACAAGAAGCTATAGACCACAAATAGCCCTCCACGTGAAATTAAAAAAAAAAAAACAAACCCACAAACCCTGCAAAGCCGTGAAAAAATACAAACCAACAAGAACAAACCCCACTGAACCAAAGAATACAAAAACAACTGCCCCTTTAACCGACAACAACAGAGACACACACAGCCCTCTCTCACCTCCACTGGTCGAGACATAAACAGTCCAAACCGACCCCAAACCAGTCCGAAAAATAGTCCCCAAAATCACCAAAAACCAGTCCCAAAATAAAGCCTAAAAATGACAGTCCAAACAGTGAAGAAAATAGAGAAATCAGCGGGTCAAAACAGTGAAACGGCGAATAAAATATCAAACCAGGGAACCAGAAAAGTGACGGAGCATTAACCCTTCCGGCGATGGTGTAACGCACTTCCGAGAAGCAACTTAAAAGGTAAGACCTGAGGACACCCTATACTATTTTTCATTAATCTTTTCGATTATCAATTGTTATTTCCTCACATGCATCTTTACGGATTACGTCTATTATTTTTATTTATATTGGGTTAATGATTGCGTGCTATCTCTTGCAGTATATCGGATGGAAACCGAGACATAAATTTCATAGCCGAATCCGAATGGACGATAGTGCGGTCTGTACTTGGGATACAACTCCATGTACCGCTTGAGAAACTTTCACGTACGTGTTCTCATTTTTTGTTATTTAATTTTTGTGTTCATTCATTATTTGTGTTTATTATTTCATCATTTACTTTCTGTATGTGATTTCATTTATGCATTGTTATTTAGTGCGCATGGGCTAATTACGTCAGATTAAAGGTCCTCCATTTGAGGGAAATGCCTAAGGGCAACCTTTACCACGATATTTTGCCGCGCCGGACGAAGTGCACTTGATTGGATGTGAAATATGTTCAATCGGGCACACGATGTCCCATATAGATGTCGGCCTAGGTCGCATCTCTTTTCTTATTTTGTTATTCATTTCTTATCATTTCTTCATTTACTAATACATTATTATCTAGTACATATAGGCTAATTACGTTGGATTAAAGGTCCTCAATTTGAGGGAAATGCCTAAAGGGCTACCTTTACCACGATGTTTTGCCGTGCCAGATGAAGTATACTTGATTGAATCTGAAATACGTTCAATCAGGCATACGAGGTCCCATATATATGTTGGCCTTGGTCGCATCTCTTTTATTATTCCGTTATTTACTTTCCGCATGTTATTGCTTTATTTATTTATGCAATGTCAATCTAGTTCGCATGGGCTAACTACGTTGGATTAAAGGTCCTCAATTTGAGGGAAATGCCTAAATACTACCTTTACCACGATGTTTTGCCACGCCGGACGAAGTATACTTGATTGAATGAGAAATACGTTCAATCGAGCATTCGAGGTCCCATATAGATGTTGGCCTTGGTCGCATCTCTTTTATTATTCCGTTATTTACTTTCAACATGTTATTGCTTTATTTATTTATGCATTGTTAATCTAGTGCGCATGGGCTAACTACTTTGGATTAAAGGTCCTCCATTTGAGGGAAATGCCTAAAGGCTACCTTTACCATGATGTTTTGCCGCGCCGGATGAAGTATACTTGATTGATTGTGAAATACGTTCAATCGGGCATACGAGGTCTCATATAGATATTGGCCTTGGTCGCATCTCTTTTATTATTTCGTTATTTACTTTCTGCATGTTATCGCTTTATTTATTATACATTGCTATTTAGTGCGCATGGGCTGATCGCGTTGGATTAAAGGTCCCCTATTTGAGGAAAATGCCTAAAGGCTACCTTTACCATGATGTTTTGCCGCGCCAGACAAAGTGTACTTGATTGAATGAGAAGTATGTTCAATCGGCCATACGAAGTCCCATATAGATGTCGGCCTTGGTCATGTCTCTTTTATTATTCTGTCATTTACTTTCTGCATGTTATTCCGTCTGTTTACTTTTATGTCGTCATTTGGTGCGCATGGGCTAATCTCGCGTTGGATTAAAGGTCCTCCATTTGAGGGAAATGCCTAAAGGCTACCTTTACCATAATGTTTTGCCGCGCAGGGTATACAAGATCCCATATGGACGTTGGCCAAAACTCTTGGTCACACATTTCTTCTGTTGATCTTATTATTCGACATTTTGGTTGTCATTTTTCATTTTTCACTTCGCATTCATGATGTGTTAATGCTTGAGTGTTGCCTCTCGTGGTATATCAGATGGAAACCCCTATATAAATTCTGTAACCGAATCCGAATGGACGGTAATGTGGTCTGTACTTGGGATACAACTCCACGTACCGCTTAAAAAAAACTCATGCACACGTTTATGTCATTTTAGATACCACTTTGGTAATCTCATTCGAACGCGTTCTCAAACGCTACACGAACGCATGCATTTTGCCTCATTTTTGTTCGAACGTGTTTCCGAATACTACACGAACATAGACATTCTGTTTACCGTTCAAACGCGTTTCCGAACGCTACATGAACGCACATACAGTGAACAGACCTCCTTTCATCATATTTTATGCATGTTTGCTTCTTTGATCATTTCTTTTACACTATGCACTGGATTATCTGCCATTATTATTAGTATTTCGATTATTATTATTTATTTACATTTTTGCACTTCTTTGTTTAATATGTCTATTGAATTATGCATTTGTCTTTTTATTTATTTATTTATTTACGTTTATGGGTGTGTAAACTTGTGTGTTGATTAAATTATCTTGTATGTGTTGCATAAGACTTGGTTATACTATTGGATAAATCCTTTTATTACAATTTGCATAAGTAAGGGACCATTCTGAACCCCAACAGTTTGAGGTTTTCCCTTGCGAGGGGTGAAATCATTTCCCAGTTCACACTGGGTTGCGACTCTTTTATTCTCTGGTTTAGTCCCCCGTGGGCTACTCCGTACTCTCAACGGGCCGCGAACCGGGATAGCGTCGCTACACTAACCCAATATACCATGAGCAAGGAAAGCTCGTATAGACATGTGGGTATTCGTTGGAGCGAATACTGAATGACTCATAAGTGATTCCTAATAATTGAAAGTACACACCACCATCAATAGAAATCTCCTCGAGTCAAGTAGCATATGTGATCTTTTGACTATAGGATAACATTGATTTTATGCCTGACCCTTCACACTTAGATGTCATATATGTCATACCCTTTCATGGTCTGACCGTTAGATGTTTGTTAGGTTTGGACCTATGCACTCTTTAATCAAGTGCGTATCAAGATAGGATTCATCGGCCCATATGTGTACAAAAGGGTTTTAAGTATCCATGTGAGTAAGTCACGATTCTTAAGACTTTGGCCAAAGTCGATCACCTAAGGTTGATCACATATATCAAAAATGGTATTATGATTAGTTATAAAGAATCGTGGATATGTCGACAATATGATATATGCTCCTCAGAAACTTGATGGTGTAATCTATGCTTTCTAAGTACAACTCGGATATCCTACGTGGAGGGATTATTAAACATATGTGATGACCTCGACTTGTATAGTTCAGAAAGGTCGTTCGTGTTTTTCGCGAATTTAGAGGTAGCCGAATTGCGTACATATGAGCTTGGCTTATATGACGAACGTGTATGGACTCAGAAAGTCCCATAATATGAAATGTACTCGTTGAGCACTTGGGTAGCCGATAATGATTAATAATAAATAATATTTGATATTATAATTATCAATTAAAATAATTAAGTGTTAATGGATAACATTAATTGTTTACTTTGACCCAATTAGATTAATTGGATTAATCCAAAATCACACAAGGACTTTTTCGTAATTTCATAAATATCTCTACCATTGGAGGATATTTTGGTAATTACAAAATATGTAATAATATGTCTATTTGTCTTGATTTAATTGGATTAAATCAGAGTGGTAGACAAAAGTGATTAGTCACATCTAATTAAATATTTTCGGACAAATTGGATTAAGCCTACCTAAAAGTTGATTAGAACTTTTATTAATAAAAAAATTGCATAAGCTCCACTATAAAAGGCAAGATTGAGCAAGTTTTTAATCAAGCTTGTGAAAGCTAAAACAAGCAAGCATTAGAGATATTAGCCTAAGTAAAAGAAGTGTTTAAAGAAGTTTTGGAAGTTCTCTATAATATTTCAACAATGAGAAGAAGATTGGATCTTAGAATCAAGCTGAAGATTGGATCTTGGAATCAAGCTTGTTAGCTTTGTCAAAATTGGATCTTGGAATCAAGTATGCTAGCTTTGGAAGTTCTCTACAATATTTCGACAATGAGAATAATATTGGATATTCAAATCAAGCTTGTTAGGTAAGTTTGATCTTCTCTAAAGTTATGTTTTCATTAGTGAGTTGTTATCATTAATGAAACATATAGTGATGTATTATGTATTGAATACATAATAACATAGCTTGATGTTGAAATTAGGCTAATGAATTGTGTATGGATGCTTTGGAAGCATAAACACAATATGCTTGTGATTATGTCAAAATGTTCATGTTGGACATGAAACATAAAATTAGAGTTTGGAACTCTAGATGAAAACTTGGAGCTATGGCTACCTTTGTAGAATTACTTGACCACCTTTGGGTGACCTAGAATTGTTCATGAGTCACTTCATTATGGGATTCTATTTTGATTTGTGTTTTGATTCAAAGAAATACATATATGTATTGAGAATACCTGTATGTTTGTTGTATAACATGTGTTGATGTTGGTTTTGATGTTAAAATTATTTTTGGGTGTCTTCACCCGATTTGATTTTTCTGGACTCTGATTCATCCCTGATTTTTCCGTATACACTCGTAATGGAATATAGTATTCCATTAAGATATTTAAAAATACACCCATGGTCAATTATTATGGATTACACCCATTTTCGTTGCGAGTGGTACCGATCCGACCCTAGGGGTCCCACAACTACCCCAACAATATATAAACTGGATTTTGTTTTAAGTAATAAATGATGCAGTTATTAAAACATTTATTTTAAAATTATATATTATAAATTATCATCTATGTCTTTGGATACCAAATGTATTTTGAGGCTTAGTGTATAAGTATTATACACAAAATGATTGAAGTCTGAAATTAGTAATCTTAAATAGTCCTTAGAGAGCAAATAAAGATGGGCACTTTGTTTGTGGTTTATCTACAGCTGCGGTCCATTCCATATTGTAAGACGACTTTTATCCGGGTTCGTTCATGTGGTGACATGGGAATGGAGGCACCATATATGATGCGATCATATATGACAAAACCAAGATAAAAAAGAATTTCTTTTAATATCTGTTAAACAAAGAAATTTATATCAGTCTAATAGATGATCTTTTTGTGTCCTAGACATGCCATGGGATCTCTAAGTGTGATTATTGTGTGAATATAACAAGAAAGTTTGCGGAAAAAACATACATTGATCGATTTTAGGATTTCAAAATTCCATGGATGTAGTAGCTCCAAGCCCACCTTTAGAGTTCCAAACTCTTAGGTGAGTTTCCCTATCACCTTTCTTTGACTCCTTTAAGTGCTAACTTGAACAAAATCTTAAAGAAAATTTTCTCCTCCAATGAGTTGTAGGTTCGGCCAAGAGAGGGAAATTGAGAGAGATAGTGAATAGTTCCTAACTTGTTTCAAAAGTATGTATATTGATTTTCCAAAATCAAGTTATGTTTGTTGGACAATTATGACCCATAACATCACTATTTGTACAGATCATGGTGTTGTTGTAGAAATTAACTATGTGACAAAGGAAATTGCCCTTTTATCATTTGTAATTAGATTACCAAGATATATAAATGATAGAAGGTCCTTATGATTAGTTCTGGATTGAGATGATATGAGACAGTATCAATCCACGAAGGTTTAATCATTAAATATCCCTAGTTAGAGTATTATCGAGATTGGACATCGATAATGCGTAAAAGACTAGTATTACACTTGTGCGCGTTGTGGGAGCATAACGACATAGTTCTCATATATTTGGGTATAGGATACTCATGCAAGTGTAATAGGAGGTTGTGTTTACCGATGGTACGGGAACAGCTTCGCTCTGGATAAACCCCTCGGAATTCCATTGGTAGTATGACTATGTGTCTATGGAAGTCCGAATCAGGGTAGGTGTATTTGGTCTTAACCTGAGACTTGGACCGCTAATACTTGCGACAATCAATATACTTTGGTTTTGGTCGTCCAGGGCTTTAACAGGTTCTGTGTACGCCTCTTCTGGGTATATTGAGAATCGTAGTGTATTGGGTGTGATGTCAAGATGGAAGTATCACTCCAATCATAGTGGAGATGATGATCACGTAGGATACGGAACTGGTGCTCTTTTATGCTGCATGTATCGGGATAATATGACTAGGTCATGATTATCTGATTATAGAGACTAGTTACCAGAGATCCGATATGTGCTTCGTACGGGGCAGACACAATTCCAGCCCCAAGCCTAGCACATGACATCCGATGCTGGATCGTAATACGCAATACTACGTATACTACGCCTGATATAGATCACATATTCCTTTAAGAATATTTCTGGAGAATTGGGTAGGCACGGTGCTTTTCTAGAAGCCAACCATGTCTTGTAAATCGGTAAAAGCGTAGTACTAGGTACGTACATGTTCGGATAGTCCGACGACCGGATTTACTGCCAACATATCCGGGGATCTCATGGGTCGCTTCCCGAAGATTCACCGATGACGTATGACTCGCACTTTATTAATCTGGGATTAATTAGATGAGAGAGAAAATTAATCTGGGATTAATTGCGGAGATATTTTATCTGGGATAAAATATTAATTAAAGAGAGAGAACGATTAATTTGGAATTAATATATAAAATAATATATTCGATATATTATACGAAATTGGATTTCGACGCGGAATTGAAATTTGATTTTAATTCGGGCGAACGAGTTAATTTAGAATTAATTCGTTAGCGACGTGAATAGTAATTTTGCTAGGCAAAATTATTTAATTGAATTTGATTTAATTACGTCGCAACGGAAAATTCGTTAATTTGGAATTAGCGAACCCGAGCCCAAGAGTGTTTGCAGGCCCACTCGCATTTCGAATTCAAGTACGCCCCACAAGTCACATCTAGCGTCAAATCATTAGTCACTTTGAATGATGTGATGTCTTGTCACTTTGAGTGATTGACAACATGTCACTATTGATTGATGGTGGTGGTTGGATGGCTTAAATTCCATTTACCATTTATTTGATTTTTGGTATTTGACTTTCAATTAGTGTATTAGATACACAAAACACAAAAACACAATCTTTTCTCACTCTCTCATATCTCTCGGCCTTAGGCCATTTTCTTCCTTCATTTTTCTGCAAATGCCGTGAGATGAAAGAGAAGCTTAGGAAGTTTTGTGGAAAAATTTCAAGAGTGCTAGCACACATTCGGGGTCTTGCAAAGGTGATAAGGAAACCCACCCGTGGGCATGGAATGCACACCAAGCTTGGAGCTTGAAGGACCGAAAATTGGAGCAAAGCCGTGAGCCTCTTGGAGTTAAAGCTTGAAGATTTTTGTTGTTCCTCGCATCGCAAAAGCCAATCAATGTAAGTATGATTCTGCCATACCTCTTTGAGTATTCACACATGTTTCATTGCGTGAATTGATCTTGGGACTAACCTAGAAACCCAACAATGGTCTATAGCTAATCACTCAAGTTTTCTACACCCGAACTATGTACGGTTCGCTCAAACTTCTGCTGAGAAAATGCTTTCGTCAGCGGATTTGCAAGGTAATCATCTGATGCGATTTATTCGATCATCACATCGCCACGATGTATGATCCGAACGAATCAGATGAATAATTGAAGTATATATCTGGATTGTTAATGAGACCATTAATTCTTTAGCCTGTGCTGTAGCCTAGCTCAGCTGCTAACAGAACTACTCCTAATCTGATTAGGATTATTATCGATCCAAAAAGCTTCTATTGCTGCCTCAGCCGCAGCAATATTCCGCTTTTGTTGTTTATTCGGTAACAGTATCTTGCTTGGAAGATTTCCAGCTCACTGTTCCGTTATTCAAACTTTATAGTACCGTTGTTACGACTTATAGTCGTTATAATCGGTTAGGAAACTTGCAACAGTGAACCCAGTCACTTCAAGTTCTCATTCTCCATAGTATAAGAAAGCATCCTTAGTTCCTCTAAGATACTTAAGGATGTTCTTAACATCAATCCAGTGACTATCACTTGGATTGGCCTGATTGTGAATCTATATGCTCAAAGAATATGAGACACCAGGTCGCGTATATTTATTTCAATGTACGAGTTCTCGGAGAGTACCAACAACTTTTAGATCTATCCCATTAGATCTTTATTCCTAGAATAAAGGTTGTCTCTCCCAAGATTCTACGGAGAATTTTCATGAAAGCGAAGCTTTCACCGATTGTATTATGGGAATATTATTTCCAAGAAATGACATATCATCATTTTAGGACAATCACTGTCAATGCGCTCCCACTAACCCTCTTATATACACAAGAATCATTTTCGTTTTGAATTAAATCATACACCATTATGATTACATCAAAACGATAGTTCCAAGAACTCAATGCTTGCTTCAATCCATAAATGGATCGAATTAACTTCCAAACCTTGTTTGCTTGTTTTAGTACGACAAAACCATCAGGATGTTGTAAACATCCTCCAAAAGGTTTCCGTTTAAGGAAAGCGATTTTGACATTCAGCTGTCATATTTCATAAATGAAACATACAACATCAGCAAGCATTATCCAAATGGATTTAACAATGGCAACGGGTAAAAGATTTCATCGTAATCGACACAATGTTGATAACGATACCTTTTCGCTACAAGCCCAGCTTAATACGTTGGTATGTTGCCTTCCATGTTTGTCTTCCTTGAAGGCTTATATAGTACCAATAGGCATAATGCCTTTCGGTACAACAACTAGTGTCTAAACATAGTTGGTATACATGGGATCCATTTCGGACATTATGGCACTTTGCCATAATAGGGAGTCGATACCTTGTATCACTTCCTCATACGTAGTCAGATCGTATTCCTCAATAAGATTGACATCTTTATGAGGTGAGATTAGAAACCCATACCTCCCAGGTTGTTTTTCTGACTCTCTCTGACTTACGCGGTTCTTGTGTATTCGAAGATTGTGGTACAGTTTCAGCCTTGATGAACTGTTTGTGTTCCAATAAGGAATCGGTGCCTGGAATAGTATTACTCTGATTTTCATCGAGTTTTACTTTCCTCCCACTTACCACTGCATATATGTATTCCTCTTAGGAAAATCGCATGGCGAACAACAATTACATTGTTCTCTTGTGAGTTGTATAAGTACTATACTTTGGTTTCCCTAGGATAACCTACAACTCAGACACTTATCCAATTTGGGTTTTAGTTTGGTATCATCCAAACATATGCCTAGCATACCCAAATCATCAGGAATGAGAAAACCCAGTTTCTTTCCTGTTCATATCTAATATGAAGTCTGTCTAACAGATTTTTATGGAACCTTATTCAAAATAAGTTTTGCACTGTATATGCGTATCCTTTGAAGGAAATGGTAGCTCAGAGCGACTCATGATTAACCTTTTCATGTCCAACAAAATTTGGTTTCTCCGTTCAGACACACCGTCAAATTGACGTGTTCCGGGAGGAGTCCTCATTGAAAGAATACTATACTCTTTCAAGTATTTGAGAAACTTATTGCTTAAATATTTTAATCATAGTCTAACGGTGACGGTTTAATACTTTAGCCGATCTGTTTGTCTACTTTGTATCGAAACTCTTTGAATTGATCAAAAGTTTTTGATTCGTGTTTCAAAAAAAACACATAACCATAACGCGATGCCACATCCGTAAAGGTCACGAAATATTCATATCCACCTCTAGCCTAGCTAGACATGGGCCCACTTTCGTCACTATGAACGAGGGCTAACAGATCGGTGGCACTTACACTTTTACCAAGTAAGAAGTGTTTTAGGCACTTTGCCTAATAAACTAGATTCGTAGACATTATTTGAATAGAATCAAATCCGTCCTAGTATCCACTCTTCGAAAGTGTGGTTATACGAGTCTTGTTAATTGTGTCCCAGAAAACAATGCCACTTATAAGTCTCAACTGATTAAATCAGTTTGAGCTATTTGTTTTTCCTGTTATACATTTGAGATTTATTTATATTCAAAATATAAATACTGTTATTAACATCTAATGTGTTTATCTCAATATCATCTTTATAAAATAAAATACTTTAGTGTTCTAGAATATAAAGGTATACCTGCAACGGGTTAAACCCTGGTATATAGATAATATTTCTAGTCAAACTAGTTACATTGTAACAGTTTCCTAATTTAAGTACATACCCGAAGGGTAGTTCCTAAACTTAGGTATCTATGGTTAAAAAAAGCGACTCTCGTCCCATTTTCAATTCGTAGGTAAATCTCAACTGAAGTCAGTATCCTGCTAACCAGCAGATTCTGCACATCAATGCATATTTATGTACCACACTCAGTATCTAAAATCCAATTGTAATACTAGTAGTGAACATGTTTATGACAAACATGGTTGAAACCAGAACCTTTCCCGTCTTCAATTCATTTATGTCTGCCTTGTGCATACGACAGTCACGCTTCAGTGGCCCCGTTTGCCACATTTTAGGCCGACATCTTGGGATATGTCCTTTGTCTTCCTAGAAGACTGTGATGATTTTACCTTTGCCCCATTTCCACACCCAGAAGCCTTTGGCCAAGCCTAGGCCTTCTAGAATGTCGAAGTAAGATGCGCCTTGCGCTTCTTGCCCTATTGCAAACTCTGGCTTTGTCTCCTTGAGTATAGCCATTAACTCTCCAAGACTTTTCTATTGCAATTTAGTACTTCTAATATCTAAGGATAGATCTATGAAGATCCTTCAATTTCAATATCATACTATAAGGATCTAATCCTTAGTTCTGACTAAGAAATTAAGGAGTCTTTGCGGCAAGCATAATGGATTAAGCACTAAAGTTATCATCACATGAATATTCCAAATATCATGTTCTACTATTTGCTCAACTCCGGGCTTAGGCTCGAGACGTCACTATATCAAATAAAGTAACTTCTCGGTTTTCAGGACTATCCAGAGGTTTAATTCCCAATATGAAAATTAAAGCCGTTTAAACAACATTTTCTCCCAGGATTATGTTCTAAACGCAAATCTTTCAATTATCTTGATTGCAATAGTCCAACTATCCAATCAACGATTTCAGACACTATTTATTATAATGATTACTATAGTCTAACTATATAATCAACTATAATTTAAATGGTTAATTCAAATATATTGATTACTATAATCCAATTATATATTCAACTATCATTTGAAAAAGTTTGAATACAGTCGAACTGTTTTATTAAAACAACGATTAAATATTAGTCCAACTAATATATTAATCTAACGACGAAAAATTGAAATGAGCGCGTATTGGCAAGTAACTAAACGAATATTTCAAATTTAATACTTGCCTCGCACTATTTTTCGGCGAGCCTCTAACCCTCTGTGGAGTACTCGGGAAACCTTGTTTCCTAGTGGGCTAGGATCCCGTTAAATAACACACAATCTTGACTTTGGCCAACAAATTGTATGATAATTAACTAGGTAGATCTCTAAGATCAATTGGATCCCATCCAATTCCTAGATCCAGTAGGTGGACATCCAAGTCCAAAACATATATCTTATATATGCCAATATATCCAATATATTCCCTAACCTTTTTCCTCTGAATCAACTAAGTCTTGGCTTTGGCACAACAAACTTAGTGATCCCAGTTAAGCGGAACCCATTGACCATGGAAAGCTTCGTAATCGATGTCGATGGACAAGAAGCGATCTTGACTTTGGCCAACAAATCACAACTTGGACAAGACACCGATATGGAACAAAGCCTTCATGATTCAAACACATCCGCGACGGATAAAGGTCTTGACTTTGGCCAACAAACCAGTGCCAGTCTTGGATCTTGAGTAAGAATCACTCAATGGAAGGAAAAATGTTTAATATTTTGTAAGGGTTTTTCGCGTAAATTGGCAACCAATTTATTATCTTTGTTAAGGTCTCATCATCATACACCCTTAAACATGCATTCTAAAAATATAATAAGGCGCGTATAAATAAATATAATAACGATATGTGGATGGATATTTAACACATTGTTCCTAGAACAAATCTCTCATTTTTCCCTCTCCTGCTAGCACAAGTATTACTTCTACCCGATTACATAACACTTCTAAACAAACCTCATTTACATTGAGGGGAATAGGTGAGAAGAGAAATACACAGAGTCAAGAGGTAATAGGCTGGACACGCAGGTCCAATTTAATAAATTCTAAATTTATTACAATAATTTCCAAAATTTCCCTCACCAATCTAATATCCATCTTATATACATTATTCATACATCGCATCCATGTATTCACACAAAGCATGTTATCAATCAATCTAATCCAATTAATTAATCTGATAATTAATGACCATCCAATGTTCAAACAACGATTTGATTTTACGCGAGTCCAACTCGTTTTACGAATAAGTACTCAAAGTACAAATTCTTGAATTATATTAAACTACAATATTAAATCCAATTTAATTTGTATTTAATACTAATTCATTATTTAATTCCAAATTAAATATTACACATTATTAATGAGCCTTTACGACTTAGATTCTAAATCTAATCATTACGGATCTCAAAGCCCGATTAACATCCAATGTCAATTTAATTTAAAGTCCAATGGGCTTTCAATTAATTTCTTAAGGCATGGACTTTTGGTCAATATGGGTCAAACCCAAATACCAAAGCCCATTTAATGAATCACCCTTATTTGCCAAGAAACCAATTTAGGCCCATTAGGCCCAATTAATATTAAAGGTCCATTAAGTCATATTTAGACTTTATGGATATGGTTTTGGGCCCAATTGGATCCAACCAATTAGCCTAAACCAAACTTGGCCCAACCAAGCCCATTAAGCCCAATTACAACTTTTACAAGCCCAATTCCAAAATAAGCCAAATTAATTAAATTACAAAATTCCAAATTTCACAATTAATTAACCAAAGTGTATAGCCATAATTAATTAACCAAATTAATATTTCCAAAACACTAATTTACTCAATTAATTATGCTTATCATCATCAACTTATGTCCAATACAATTGAATCAAAAAATCAATCATTTTCATGCTTCATCACTCACGGCAATTTAGGGTTTTTCATGTCCGATTCCGAATTCAATCCAATTAAATCCTAAATCAACAATTCCCAAATGATTTCAACTCATCCAATGATCAAAATCAAAAATCACCATGACTTAGGGCAACTACAAACTTTCGGCCAAGCCTCAAATTTGGGGAAAATTTGATCCAATCCAATTTTCATCAAATTGATCATGCATAACACCATGTTATCATCATTCAAGCATATTTAAACAATCAATTTCACTCAAACATGCTCAAATCAATTTTGTCCAATTTTACCCTAATTTCAATTTCATGCTCAAAATGGCTCAAGATACCATTGTTGGGGTTTATAGGTTAGTCCCAAGAATGTTACCAAAGTTGGTGGTTGGGAGAATTAAATGAATTAATTACTTTTCCCAACTACTTCCATCACAAAATGACATATGATGTAAGTTAATGGGGCCCACCACTTTTGAATTCAAAATTCAAGTTGGCTTACACAACACACTTTGCTTGGTGGCTTAATACCGAGGATGTAGGCTGCTTCTCCCAAATCTTTCATGGAGAAATTTTGAGATAACCATTGCTTGGTGGCTTGCATCATGGGAATATCATTCCCGATGATTAATATGTCATCGACATATAATACAAGAAATACAACAGCACTCCCACTACTTTTCCTGTAAACACAAGGCTCGTCTATATTTTTGATGAAGTCAAATTCTTTGATTGTCTCATCAAATCGTATATTCCAACTTCTAGAGGCTTGCTTGAGTCCATAAATGGATCGTTTAAGCTTGCATACTTTATTATGATCATCCTTAGATGCAAACCCCTCAGGTTGTGTCATATAGACTTCCTCTACGAGGTTCCCATTAAGGAAAGATGTTTTGACATCCATCTGCCAAATCTCATAATCAAAGTGTGCAGCTAGTGCCAGTAAAATTCGAATGGACTTTATCATTGCAACAGACGAGAAAGTTTCGTCATAGTCAATTCCTTGGATTTGTCTATAACCTTTCGCCACCAACATAGCCTTATAGGTTTGGATGTTCCCTTCTGCATCAGTTTTTCGCTTGTAAATCCACTTGCAGCCTATGGGTTTTATCCCTTCAAGTGCATCCACCAAGTTCCAAACTTGATTATGATACATAGAGTCTGTTTCGGATTTCATGGCCTCAAGCCACTTGACTGAATCAATGTCACGCATTTCTTCGTCATAACTGGTGGGATCGTCATTATCAATGACCTGATCATGTTCCTCATCAATATGGAAACCATATCTTTCAGGCTCATATCTTTCCCTACCAGACTTTCTGAGTTCATAACCTTGTGGTTGTTCCATCGTTGCCCTTTTGAGGGGCCTGGGGTTTAGTTCTATATTAGTTTGTTCTTCTCATTCCTCATTGAGGTCAAGTCTACTCCCACTATATTTCTTGAGAAGGTATTCATTCTCTAGAAATAGAGCATTTCGTGCGACAAATGTTCTTTGTTCATTTGGGATGTAGAACACGTATGCTCTTGAGTTCAAGACATATCCTACAAACTTACATTTAACTGCCCTATCATCCAATTTGTTAGTTTGTGTGAGCTTAATATATGCGTCACATCCCCAAACTCTTAGATAATTAAGACTAGGACGTTTCCCAGACCATAACTCATATGGTGTTTGACTAACAGTCTTGGAAGGAACTTGGTTTAGTAGTAGTGTTGCAGTTTCTAAAGCAAGACCCCAAAATGAAAGAGGTAGATCAGTATCTGGCATCATTGATCGGACCATATCTAATAATGTCTGATTTCTCCTTTTGGAGACCTCATTATGCTGTGGAGTTCTCGGAGGAGTCCACTAGGAAACAATGCCATTTTCTCTTAAGTAATCTTGAAATTCGTCGCTTAAATATTCACCACCTCGGTCAGACCTTAGTGACTTAATACTTTTATTAAGCTGGTTTTCTACTTCAGCTTTGAAGTCTTTGAATTTCTCAAATGCTTCAGATTTGTACCGCATAAGGTACACATACCCATATCGCGAGTAATCATCAATAAAGGTAATGAAGTATGAGAATCCACCTCTAGCGGTGACTGACATTGGTGTAGGCATTGCATTTTTGCATATCAGCCCGATGATAAGTCTCGTATGGAGACACTACCTCTTTAGTTGTGAAAGCCACGGGAAACGGACGTTGGAAGGGTAAAGTTGGAAATTAGCATTTTGTCAGAGTTAACTC
The DNA here is from genome assembly GCA_019454045.1 of Zanthoxylum bungeanum. NCBI lineage: Eukaryota > Viridiplantae > Streptophyta > Magnoliopsida > Sapindales > Rutaceae > Zanthoxylum > Zanthoxylum bungeanum. Next base: position 250,461 of record SKCR01027591.1, on the reverse strand, counting down.
GCTTGTTCGCTTCGGGTTCGCTTGTTGGACCTCTGTTTTAAAACACACCAAACCCATTAAATCACATCTCACAAATTAAATAATTAAAACATTTAAAATACATGTCACAAATTAAATTTAAACCAATTAAATTAAACTTAAATTAAATTAAATTAAATTAAATCACATTCCTAATTTAATTAAATCACCTACAAATTTAAATAAATCTCATGGATTCCTTGCCTAATTAAACTAAATCATATCATTAACTAAAAAGAAAAAATCAAATCACTTCCCTTAATTAAAGATTTCCCCTATCACATTTTAATTAAAAGAATATCTCACAAATCATATTCCTTCCCCAACAAAGTAAAACCCATCCCCTTGCCTATAAAAATAACCCCTCTCCACACATTCAAACCCTGGCTGGCTGGCTGATCCTCACAAAAATACAAAGAGAATAAACCCTAAAATTCACTCATCCATACGCACAGCCTCTCTCAAATTGCCTCACCCTCGGCAACCCTTGGCCCATGAGATCACTCGCGCCAAACTGACCACTAGACACAGAAACCAACCTCACCGCTTCAGCCCTTAAGCGACCTCACCACACACGTCCCCTGACTTCACAGCATATCCTTAATTCCTTCACGTGAACAGAGCCACCTAGCCTCACGCCCAACATGCCAGCCCTTCACGTGAACAGCGCCACTCAGCCCCACGCATTTAACAAAGACGCCTAACCCTCTGCACAGCCTCCACGCCTCAAAATTCACTCATGCACTTGCACCCTCCACACGTCCCCTTCGCAAGCAGTCAACACACATGCCTTTAGGCCTCTTGCCAACACGTAGCCACTCTCACTCAAAGAACCTAAGCCACGCCTAGCCTTCACGTTAAAAAACACATCGCAGCCCACGAACCATACCTTGGCCTCGGGCCTGCCCCCACAAACTGTCCAGAAACCGAACACACAAGTCCCCCTATTGCCCAGTCCAAACCGCACCCTAAAACCAGCCCTGTTCAGCCGCAAAACTGTCCAAAAAAACTGCCCAGTAAAACCCCTGAAACTGCCCAAAACTGCACCTAAAAACAAACCCAAACCAGTCCCAATAACCCGTAAAACAGTCCCCTAAATAACCAAAACAGTGACCTGAAACGTAGCAGCGAAACGGACTTAAAACAGCAGCCCAAGCATCAAAACAACGAGGGAAAACGTTGAGTAGACGAATTGGAAAAGCATCGGATCAATCTCCCTTCCAACGGACGTGTAACGCCATTTCTTAGACGACAAAAGAGGTTAGACCTGAGGGCACCCTTTTTACTTATCTTCTTTATTTTTGTTTTATTTATTTTGATATATAATTGCATGAGAGTCGTTTGAAGCATGATGTGATGGTTGGATGAGCGGGATATGTGTTCCCTTTTGTGGTATATCGGATGGAAACCCGGACGTAAATTCCATAGCCGATTCCGAATGGACGGTAGTATGGTCTGCACTCGGGATACAATGCCACGTACCACTTAAGACACACGTATCTCGTCTCATCCTAACTTGTATTTGAGCATCTTATAGTCTTTAGGTTATTTGTTTATTATTTAAAGCATGATTTAATTTAGTTGTTATTTATTTGTTAAAGCATGTTTAGGTTGTTCATTATGCATGTTATTAGTTTATGATGTGTTTGGGTAATGATTTATACATGTCGATTTAATGGTTCAATATGCTTGTTGTGTTACATTGTGTGGAGTTATTTGGATGAAAGCATGTTAGATCTAAGTACCCTTGAGCATGAATGTTGAATAGATTTGGTTAGTTTATTGCACAAATTATATCATCACAAGTGACATAAGTAAGGGACCATTCCGAACCCAACGGTTTGAGGTCTTCCCTTACGAGGGGTGAGTGCGGCCTTAAATCTTTGTCCCGGTTCACACCGGGTGGCGACTCCATGTTATTTCGTACTTCCCAACTAGGCCCCGAGCCTAGAACAGCGTCGCCCAGGTTCTGTTGTCTACAATTGGTCCACATACATCAGAGTGTATGAGTTCTAATGTCTCCGCTGCAAGCTGTCCTTTACCTTTGAATGGTAATTTGGTCATTTTACCAAGTAAACAAGACTCACAAGTTCCATAAGGTTCATATTTGAAGGGTCTGAAATATTCATCCTTATGTAGCTTAGTTAATCTTGTTTCATTGATATGACCTAAGCGACTGTGCCATAGAAGTGACTCATTGAGATTATTTGAGTTAACATTATATATATTAGAGGTTGAACATTCTTTGTTAGTTTCTAAGACATAGATACCATTATTCAAAATACCATCTCTATATTTTATTTCATTGAAAAATTAGAACATTCATTACAACTTATTAGGCATGAAAAGCCTTTATTACATAAAGAAGAAATTGAAATGATGTTCTTTACTAGAGAAGGCACATAAATACAATCTTCTAAGTCTAAAACTAAACCATTCGCCAAACTAATGAATAAGTCCCCACGCACAATGCAGCCAGTTTTGCTCCATTACTGTAGGACACAGAAATCGGCGACGCTATTCCAGGCTCGCGGCCTGGTTGGGAGTACGGAGTAGCCCGCGGGGAGCTAAAACGGAGAATAATGGAGTCGCCACCCGGTGTGAACTGGGAAAATGATTTAAGGCCGCAGTCACCCCTCGCAAGGGAGGACCTCAAACCGTTGGGTTCAGAATGGTCCCTTACTTATGTCACTTGTAATGAAATGATTTGTGCAATAACTTAACCGAATCTACACATATATATGTTCAAGAATAACCCGAATCTAGTTCGCATTCATGAAAATAAATCATACGTCTAAGTTTGCATGCTTTAAAAGTAAGGCATCATAACAGCAAACATATGATATCACACCATGATCTCATAAGCATGTTGAATTATCAAGCACGAAAAATAGATAAGAACCTAAACATAAACGTAAATTAAACTCCTATTGGAAAAGAAAAATAAATAAATCATGCATAAAGAAATATCATAATCATGCTTAAAAATAAATAACATACCAGACTAGATCATGCTTAAAAAATAAATAACTTATTAGACTAAATCATGCACAAACGCAAGGTTGGATGAAACGAAACATGTGAATCTCTCAAGTGGTACATGGCATTGTATCCCGAGTGCAAACCACAATACCGTCTATTCGGATTCGGCTACAGAATTTACGCCTAGGTTTCCATCCGATATACCGCAAGAGAGAACACATATTCCGTTCACCCGAAAATCACATCATGCACCAATCCACAATACTCATGCGAAATAAAGTAATAAAATAAATAAAAAATAAAGGATAATAAAAGGGGTGCCCTCAGGTCTAACCTCTTAAGTCGTCTCTCGGAAGCGCGTTACACGGCCGTCGGAAGGGTTGATGCTCCCAACTCCTCCAATTCACTGGTTCAACATTTTGTCTGTTTTCACTCGCTATTTTCGCTGTTTCTACTATTTGGACTGCTGTTTTGGTGATTTTTTTGTTCGGTCAGAGGGGCTATTTTTTGGTTATATCTTGGGTTTATTTTTATGTAGGTTTTAGGATCGGTTATGGGGGAGTTTTGTGGGTTCAAGGATGTTGTTCCGGGCAGAATTTGAAGGCGGTTTGGTCATGGATTTGTAGGCAGTTTCTGGGGTGATTTTGTGTGGTAATTTATGCGTGAAAGGATGGCAATATTGGTTGCTGTTTTGGCGTGGCTTTAGGGTTGCTGGATGGGTATTATTGTGCGTTGGTTATGAGGTTTGCATGCATGTGTTTTACATGGAGATGGGCATGTTTAGTGGTGGGAGGTTGAAGGTAGTTTAGTCGGCTATGAGGATTTGTTTATGTGCGTCAGTGTGTGTTATGTGCATGAGTGGTGTGCATGTGCCTGAGGTTTCTGGCTGTGTCGGTTAGGTGAGGAGAGGGGGCTGGTTCATGGTCGATATGGGAATGAGTTGAGAGTGCTTCTTTGAGCGTGGATTGGTTGACTTCAGACAGTGTTTTAGGCGTGTGAGAGGGCAGTTTCAAGGAAGTTTGGTACGTGAGTTTGGGCTGACTTCAGGCAGTGTTTTAGGCGTGTGAGAGGGTAGTTTCAATGGCTTTTTGCGTGGAAGGAGGGTACCATTTGAGGGTGTGAATAAGGCTGATTCTTCAGGGCAGTTGGGGTGTGAATGGCAGTGTGTGTTCGAGGGCTGTTTGTGAGGGCTTTGGGCGTGAGCTGCAGTGTATGTTTGAGTGTTGGTTGATGAGGTCTTTAGGGGTGAAGGGCTGTTGGTTTCAAGGGTTATTTAGTGCGTGAGTTTTTAGGTTAATAGTGCGTGGAAGGGCTGTGGTGTGATGATCATGCGTGATGAGTGAGTGGCTTTGTGAAGGGTTATTGGCTTTGTGTGTTGCTGAAGGTTTCATGTGGTCGATGTGGGATTGAGATACGTTAATGGGTGGTCTTGTGATTTGTGGGGTATGTGTTACATGAAAGGCGTGAGCTGGAGAAGAATAGAAAGAGAGTAAGGTTTTTTTTTACGTCTGTCTAGCGTAGGGAACTAGGGTTTTTATCTCTTTTTATAGTAGAGAGGGAGGCTAATTAATGTTTTTTGTTATTCGGTGAAGGGTGGGTGTGTTAGATAATTTATTGGGAGGCAATATTTAATGGTTTTTCTTTTTTTGTTTATTGTTGAATTTGTGATGTGGTTTATTTATTGCTTTGTTGAATTGTTTATGTGTGTTCACGTGGGGTGGGGGAGTGTTGTTCACGTGGAGGGCTAGGTTTATTTAATGGGTTTGTCTTGTTTGTGATGTGTCTTGTTTGTTGAATTTGTTATGTGTTTATTGGTGGGTTATTTAATTAATTTGTTGCTTTTTGTTTATGTTTTCACGTGGGGTGCTTGGTGCATGGTTAGTGCTTATTTGATTTGTGTTTTATTGAATTAAGGGGCGTGAGGTGTCTTATGTTTAGGGTTTGTTTTTATGCATGGCTAGGGTTTATTTCACGTGGGGATCATGCATGCATGGGTGTGGTGTGTGTGAGTAGGGCTTGAATGGCTAAGGTTTATTCTTTTTGTGTTGTGGACGTGAGAGAGGAGAGGGTAGGTTTACGGTTTGGGCCGGGGATAAATTTTAAAACGAGGTCCAACGAGCAAACCCGAAGCTAAACAAGCGAATTAAATCCAATAAGATATCAATTCTTGACTTTTCTCTTCTGACGTTCGTTTCTCGCAACTTCTGCGACTTAAAAGGTAGTGCCTCCGCACGAGGCTCATCATCGGGACTTATATGGAAAAATACAGTGCCTATAATTACCCATGCGTAAGTCAACCTCCCCATGACGGAGTCTCCTACTGTTTCTCAGGCCCTGCCTATTGTTACACAAGTGAGTCCCACAACCGGTGTCAAGCACCCAAGTAGAAGGTTCAGTGTTTTGAGAATATAGTTCAATCATATACAACATACCTAAAGCATTGGGCTTATTGGCCACTTGGGCTTCCCTAGCTTCCTTGGCTTTCAAGGATCTCCAGCCTCTCTTCCAATGACACTTGTTTCCACAAAAGAAAAATTTCCCCTCCATTTTTCTTCTCCACCTTACCATTGGGTTTTAGGTGATCTGGAGCCTTGGCCTTGCCCTTAATTTTCTTTGGGCCTCGTGGCTTCAGGTCCGTACCCGTAAGCATGACGGAGGTTTTAAGCTCTGATTTCAAGTCATTCTCTGCTTGCTTTATCAGATTGTGCAATTATGCTAAAGTAGCTTCTTTATTAGACAAATGAAACTGCATAATAAAGTTAGGGAAGTCTTTTGGTAAGGACTGAAGAATTAGATCGTGACCTATCTCATGATCCATGATGAACCCGAGGTTGGCCACTTTCAATGTGGCCAATCATCTTAAGCACATGTCCACTAACAGATCCTTCCTTATAAATTGTTTGGAATAAGACACATGACACTTGGAATCTCACTGTATGAACGGAAGTTACATACAACTCCTTCAAGTGAAAGATGATGGTTTGAGCATCCATATTTTCGTGAGCTTTCTGAAGTTCGTCCGATATAGAGCCAAGCATTATGCAAATTGCTTGCTCATCATCATCGACGTGTTTCTTCCAAGCATCAAATGTATTTTGGTCAGCATCTTCTGCGGGTTCAGGGGGAAATGGTCTTTCAAGAACATATAAAATCTTTTCTTGTCGTGAGACAATTTTAAGGTTTCTAAACCAGTCATTGTAGTTATCCCCTTTGAGCTTTTGCTCATCAAGGATGGAACGAAGTGATAATCTGTTTGCCATTTGAATATTTGTGAAATATTTTAACCCACCTGTTAAGAGAGAATGTTAAAATTAGGAATATATTTTCATTAATGTTTCTTAATAACATGGGCTTTTAATATTATGAAGTTGCTCTCACTCAATTGTTTTAAAATTTTAAGCAAATCGCATCAATCAAATATGATGGATTTCTTCTGGGCAAGGATCCCATTATCATCATTTCATAACTCCGACTAGGGCCGATCGTTATAAAATATGATAATTAGGTAGGTTCCCAACCAATTTATGATATAAATCACAATTCCCTTATCATTGGGTTGGGCAATCAAACATGCCATAGATTATGCTAGTCCTTGTGGACACCCAATCTTTGCCACTAAGTTATAAGACCACGCCTAAGGGTCTCTGCGTCTTATGACTTATAAAAGTCAAACCATTGTCAATAGTATGATTTAGGGACAAATTGGTATTGGTCATTCTGGTAAAGCCTAGTCCTGCCAATACGGTTTAAGCCCTTTGGGTCTATACTTTACAATGGGAGGCAAATTTTAGACTTAAATTATTATTGAGGATTTTAGCAAGTTTAAGTGAATAACTGTCAAATGGATTCCTCCATTGAAAATTCCCTAGAGGGAGGGTGGAGCGAACTCTCTTAAATACCCTTACCTCTTAGGCTCTTATTGCCTTGGTGACAGGAATAAACAATAGATCCTCCAAATTAGTCCAACACTTTAAATATGCTTTAAGGTAAGCCTTGAGTAAATGATTATCTAGATGTCTTCACAGCTTTTCCTTTTGGCTATAAAAAGGTAGTGAGTGAAGGAAGACACCAAATTATTATCTAAATCTAGTAATATCTTTGGTTAAATTAACTTTAGTTTGGAAAGTTTTATTAACGCTTTGGTTAATATTTAATTATGATATTGCATTTTATTTTATTCAAATAAATTTACTATTCACATTTTTTACATATGCGTGAACCTTAAATGCCATTTCACAATTCAAATCTTAACCAAATCATGCAAAACTTGTGCCTACAATTACGTTCAGGGTGTTAGCTTTCCAATGAGCTTTTATACACCCAATTTCGAGTTCAAATGGGAGAGAACTAATCAAAACAAAAACAGCACGCTGATACCACTGTTGAGAAGCGGCCGCGAATGCGTAGCGGAAAATTAAAAAAAAAATTATGATGCCGTTATCCCTTTGCCCAAGACCCATTTATTTTGATTATTCTAAAATCCTAGGCATGTTACTATATATTCTAAGCATAAAAACTCATAAAACATGCAAAGAACATAAACCTAAACATGCTAACTATCATAAGAACTCTAATTAAAATAAAGAAAGAAAAAGACTTACTTGAACCGAAGACTCCTCCAGTCCTCCCTCCAATCTACAAGCTTTTCTCGAACTCAGCAAGCTCTTCCACGTTCCAAAGAGTCACCCAAGTGTGCGGCCTCCAAAGGTGCACACACCAAAGCCAAAACTCAAAGACAAGACTACGCCTTGAATGCACGGGTATTTATGAATGAGAGAGATGAAAAGAAAAGAATGACTTGTATTTTGAATTTCCAAAATTCAAAATGATATACCAAATCCAAGGTTTGGTAAAAGTCAATCACTTTGACAATTGAGTGTTTCATAAGTTACCATCAATTCCTACACTAACTTCCATCACCATAAAGGTGATTGATGGACAAGTGATGTGACTTGATGTGACTTGTGGGCCCCACTTGATTCAAAATCTGAGTGGGCCCGCAAACACTCCCGGGCTCGGGTTCGTTAATTCCAAATTAACGAATTTTCCGTTGCGACGTAATTAAATCAAATTTAATTAAATAATCATGCCTAGCAAAATTACTATTCACATCTCTCGAGAATTAATTCTAAATTAATTTGTTTTCCCGAATTAAAATCCAATTTTAATTCTGCGTCGAAATCTAATTTCGTTTAATATATCGAATATATTATTTTATCGATTAATTCCAAATTAACTGTTCTCTCTCTTTTAAATAGTATTTTATCCTAGATAAAATCTCTCCGTAATTAATCACAGATTAATTATGTTCGAATCATACGTCATCGGTGAATCTTCGGGAAGCGACCCATGAGATCCCTGGATATGTTGGCAGTAAATCTGGTCGTTGGACTATCCGAACACGTATGTACCTTGCACTACATTTTTACCGATTTACGAAACATGGTTGGCTTCTAGCAAAGCACCATGCCTACCCAATTCTCCAGAAATATTCTTAATGGAATATATAATCTTTGTCAGACGTAGTATACGTAGTATTGCGTATTACGATCCAGTATCGGATGTCACATGCAAGGCCTGGGGCTGGAATTGTGTCTGCCCCGTATGAAGCATATATCAGATCTCTGGTAACTAGTCTCTATAATCGGATAAACATGACCTAGTCATATTATCCCGATGACTGCAGTATTTAAGAGTACTAGTTCCGTATCCTGCGTGATCATCATATCCATATGACTGAAGTGATACTTCCATCTTGACATCACACCCAATACACTACGATTCTCAGTATACCCAGAAGAGGCATACACAGAACCTGTTAAAGCCCTGGACGACCAAAACCAAAGTATACGCAAGTATTAGCGATGCAAGTCTCAGGTTAAGACCAAATACACCTACCCTGATTCGGACTCACATAGACACATAGTCATACTACCAATGGGATTCTGATGGGTCTATCCAGAGCGAAGCTGTTTCCGTACCATCGGTAAACACAACCTCTTATCACACTTGCATAAGTATCCAATACTTAAATATATGACAACTATGTCGTTATGCTCCCACAATGCGCACAATTGCAATACTAGTCTATTCCGCATTATCGATGTCCAATCTCGATAATACTACGACTATGGATTATTTAATGATTAAACCTTAGTGGATTAATATTGTCTCATATCTTATTAATCCGGAACTAATCATATGGACTTTTATCATTTATATATCCTGGTAATCCAATTACAAATGATAAAAGAGTGATTTCCTTTGTCACATAGTTAATTTGTACAGTAACACAATGTTTTGTACAAATAGTGATGCTATGGGTCATAATTGTCTAACATGGAGATCCTATGATCCATCTCTGGCAATATGTTTCAATGATGAGTTCAGTGGGTTTGTCGAAAAGCAAGGTGCAGAAGATGTTTGGGATGTCCCTGGAAGAGGCACCCTTAGTATGGTTTCATGGCCTTGAGAGAAAGGTCAGGGATAACTGGAGGGCATTAGCAAAGGCCTTTTTGAACCAATATGTCACGGACCTGGAGATAGCCTTGTCATTCCATGACCTAGAAAACACCAAACAGAAGCTATAAGAGAGCTTCAAAGATTATGTAGATTGCTGGAGAGGCTAGCTCTTGAAGATGCAGACACGGCCCTCGGAGAAGAACCAGATTAAGATGATCATTAAGGGCACCAAGCCCTCTATTTATAACAAACTGAGAAGGATGACCTCTATGATTAGCGACTTCCGATAGTTAAGGGAAATTGTCATGGATATCGAGGAAGAGGAAGCCGAGAACGGAAAGTTTTACAGCCAGAATAAAAGACCATTGAGGGGCCTACAAGGACCAAGCTCGCTCCTGCTGAGGTCACTGCCATAAAAAACAGGCGATTCTCCAATTTTGGTAGACCTTTGTCAAAGGTGTTTGAAAAGCTGGAGAGGCAAGGAATCTTAAAACCCTTAGAACCTAAACACTTCCAAACCCTAAGCCACACCACTTTGACCTAAACATATACTGTAATTTCCATCAGTAAAAAGTGTTGGATAATATGACCCATAGCGTCACTATTTGTACAGATCACGGTGTTGTTTGTACAAATTAACTATGTTTGACAAGAAATTGCACTCTCTCATCATTTGTGATTAGATCACCATAGATATATAAATGAAGAGAGGTCCCTATGATTAGTTCCTGGATTGAGAATGATATGAGACAGTATCAGTCCACGAAGGATTAATCATTAAATATCCCTAGCCGGAGTATTATCGAGACAGGACATCGATAATGCGGAATAGGCTAGTATTGCACTTGTGCGCGTTGTGAGGGCACAACGGCATAGTCCTCATATATATAAGTATTGGATACTTATGCAAGTGCGATAGGAGGTTGTGTTTCACCGATGGTACCGGAAACAGCTTCGCTCTGGATAGACCCCTCGGAATCCCATTGGTATTATGACTATGTGTCTATGGGAGTCCGACATCAGGGTTAGGTGTATTTGGTCTTAAACCTGAGACTTGCACCGCTAATACTTACGATAATCGGTAGACTTTGGTCTTGGTGGTACAGGCTTTAACCGGTTCTGCGTACACCACTTCTGGGTTTATCAGAGAGTCGTAGTGTTTTGGGTATGATGTCAAGACGGAAGTATCACTTCAGTCATAGTGGAGATGATGTCACGCAGGATACGGTATTAGTGCTCTTAAGTGTTGCGCAACCATCGGGATGTTATGACTAGGTCATGCATATTCGATTATAGAGACTAGTTACCAGACATCCGACATGTGCTTCGGACGGTGCAGACACTTATCCAGCCCCCAGCCCTAGCACGTGACTATCCGATACTGGGCCGATATACACAATACTACGGTATACTACGCTTGATACAGATATATATATTCCAGTAAGAATATTTCTAGAGAATTGGGTAGGCATGGCGCTTTGCTAGAAGCCAACCTTGTCTTGTAAATCGGTATAAACGTAGTACGAGGTACTTACGTGTTCGGATAGTCCGACGACCGTATTTACTGCCAACATATCCGAGATCTCATGGGTCGCTTCCTGAAGATTCACCGATGACGTATGACTCGCACTTAATTAATCTGGGATTAATTCGATGAGAGAGAATTAATCTGGGATTAATTACGGAGATATTTTATCTCGGATAAAATATCGTTAAAGAGAGAGAACGATTAATTTGGAATTAATCGATAAATTAATATATTCGATATATTATAACGAAATTAGATTTCGACGCGAATTGAAATTGGATTTTAATTCGGATGCGAACGAATTAATTTAGAATTAATTCGTTAGCGACGTGAATAGTGAATTCGCTAGGCGTAATCATTTAATTACGACAGCACGGACCAAGTACGGATTCGTTAATTTGGAATTAGCGAACCCGAGCCCGAGAGTGATTGCGAGCGCATTCCGCATTTCGAATTCGAGCGCGGCACGCAAGTCACATCAAGCGTCAAATCGCAAGTCACATCAAGCGTCAAATCACATGTCACTTTGAGTGATGTGACATTTGAGTGATTGATGTGAATTGATTTGAGGTGATCGACAGCATTTAATGCTTTGCCTTTTTGAAATTGGAAAAAGGTAGATGGTTTATTATTTTTGGAAAATATATAAAGCCAATTACAATTTTTTCTTTTTTAATTAATTCACTCTCTCTCTCCTTTCACGTTTCACATTTTTGGAGCCAAAAAGCCATCCCTTTCTTCTCTCTCGGTCTTGGACCGTTCTTCATCTCTTTTTCTGGTTTTCTGCCGATCAAAAAAATGGAGAAGCAAAGATCTTGTTGCAAGATCTATGTGCTAGCACACTCTTGGAGTTATCCTAAGGTGATAGGGAAGTGAGTTTGTGAGCATGGAAAAGCTTGAAGCTTGGAGCTTCAATGGAGGTCATCAATGGCCGAACATGGAGGAGGCAAACCAGTCACCACCGTGCAGCCCCCACCATGCGCAGCCCACTGCCGAGCTCCCAAGGGCAGTGCGTTTTTGTTCTTCGTAGCATCCAACCGATCAATGTGAGTTTATTCCGCACCTCATTTGGTTGTATTCTACTCGTTTTTATGCATGATTTATGATCTTGGGACTTGATTGAAACTCAACAATGGTATCTTGAGCCATTTGTGCATAAAACGTTTTTAGGGTTCTTGAGCAAAATTTGGGGCTTTTTGATTTAAGCTTGATTTTGACAAATTGTTTGTTTAAGAATGCTTGTATATGAATAACTTAGAGTTATATGTAATCAATTTGAAGAAAAATTAATTGGATTGATTTTCCCCCAATTTGCTTATTGTTGGCCAAAACTTTAATTTGGGTAAACTGATTTTGAGCATTTTTAATGAAATTGGATGATTTAGAATGCTTAATTGTTGTTTAATTGATGATTGATTTGATCAATTTGATGAAAAAGTGTTTGGGAACAATTTTCCCCCAATTTGCTTGTGATGGCCGAATTTGGCATGAACCTAAAATATTGTCTTGGATTTTGATTTTTATTTTTTGTTCATTGATGACTTGGAAATCATTTAGGGATGTTTGAATTTATGTTTGATTTGGGTTCAATTGGATTGAATTTGATTTGGGCATAATTTCCCTCTTTGGCCGAGACACTTGAAGCATGAAATTGGTTTTGATTTTGATTTAATCATGTTGGACATGATTTATTTGATGTTAAGCAGGATTAATTGGACAAATTTTGATGTTTTTGGAAACTTTGATTTGGGTAATTAATAATGCTATACACTTAGGTAATTTAATTGGAAAATTTTGAATTTTTGAAATTAAATTATTGGGCTTAAAATTGGATTTGGGCTTTTTAAGTGTTTATTGGGTTTATTGGACTTTGTTGTACAAAGTTGGTTTATGCCAAAATTGGTTGGAATCCAATTAGGCCCAAAACCGCTTCCAAAAGGCCCAAATACGACTAATGAACCTTTAAACGTTTAATTGGGCCTAATGGGCCTAAATAATTTATGGGCTTATGGGGTAACTCCCGGATTGGACTTTGGTTGCGGGTTTGACCCGAGTTGACCAAAAGTCCACGCCTCAAGAAATTAATTTAAAGCCCATTGGACTTTAATTAAATTAATATTGGATATTAATCGGGCTTTGAGACCCGAACGATTAAATTTGGAATTTAAGTCGTAAATGTTTATTTTATAAGTGTAATATTTAATTTGGAATTAAATAATGAATTAGAATTAAATACGTATTAAAATTGGATTTAATCATGTAATTTAATTTTTATTGAGAAATCGTACTTTGAGTACGTGTTCGCAATACGAGTTTGACTCGAACAAAATCAAATCTTTGTTTGACATTGGTTGATCACTAATTATCAAGATTAATTAATTGGATTTGATTGATTGATAACATGCTTGTATGAATACATGGTTGTGATGTTTGAATAATGTATATCGGATGGATATTAGCCGGGTGGGGCGATTTTGGAAATTGTAATAAATTTGATTTATTAATTGGACCTGCGAGTCCAGCCTTATCTCCTATTTCTTTGTATTCTCTTCTCACCTATTCCCCTAATGTAAATGAGGTTTCTTTAGAAGTGTAGTGTAACGGGTAGAAGTAAATGCCAAGTGCTAGCTTGGAGAGAGAAAGTGAGAGATTTGATCTAGGATCAATGTGTAAAATATCCATCCGCATATCATTATTATTTTACATATGCGCTTTATTATGTGTTTAGAATGCATGTTTAAGGGTGTATGATGATGAGACCTTAACAAAGATAATTAAAATTGGTAGCCAATTTGCACGCGAAAAACCCTCGTTAAATATCAAGCGTTATTTTCCTTCCATTGAGTGATTCTTACTCAAGATCTGAGATTGGCAGGGGTTGTTGGCCAAAGTCAAGCCCTTGTCCGTCGAAGATGTGTTTTAATCACGAGGCTTTGTTCCATATCGGTGTCGTGTCCAAGTTGTGGTTTGTTGGCCAAAGTCAAGACCATTTCTTGTCCATTGACATGATTATGAAGCTTCCATGTCAATGGGTCCGCGCTTGACTGGGATCACTAGGTTTGTTGTGCCAAAGCCAAGGCCTAGTTGATTCAGAGGAAAAAGGTTAGGGTATACATTCGATGTATATGCATATATAAGATATATGTTTGGGACTTGGATGTCCACCTACTGGATCTAGGAGTTGGATGGGATCCAATTGATCTTCGAGATCTACCTAGTTAATTATCATACAATTTGTTGGCCAAAGTCAAGATTGTGTGATATTTAACGGGATCCTAGCCCACTAGGAAACACGGTTTCCCGAGTACTCGACAAAGGGTTAGAGGCTCGACGAAAAATAGTGGGAGGGAAGAATTGAATTTGCAATATTCGTTCAATTACTCGCCATACGCACTCATTCAAATTATTTCGTCATTAGATTAAATGTTAGTTGGACTAATATTTAAATTGTTGTTTTAATAAACAGTTGGACTGTATTATACTTGATTATATATAATTGGATAATATTAATCAATATATTTGAATTAATTAATTTCAGTTTACAGTTGATTTTATAATTGGATTATAGTAATCAATGTAATTGAGGTTAATTAATTTGGATTATATTTGATTATATAGTTGGACTATTATAATCATTATAATATATATAGTACCACTAATCGTTGATTAAATAGTTGGACTATTGTAATCAAGATAAAATTGAAAAGTTGGATATTTAAAATATAATCTGGGATTAAAATATTTTTAATAATTTAATTTTCAAATTGGGAATAAATAATAGGTTACTTTATTTGATAAAATAACTTATTATACCTTAAGCCCAAATTAAGCAAAATAAGTAGAGCATAAAATCTTTGGAAATTTATGTGATGATGACTTTAATGCTTAATTTAATATACTTGTCATAAATCTAATTTTAGATTTAAGAAGTATTAAAATTGCAATTTATAATTCTTGGAGAATTAATTGACTATTCTAGAGGAGATAAAGTCAAAGTTTGCAATTGGGCATGCAGCACGAGGTGCACATCGTTTCGATATTCCGAAACCCAAGGCTTGGCCAAAGGTTTGTGAATATTGAAAAGATAATTGACATATCCCAAAGTGACTACCATTTGGATATGGAAGACACGAAGGAATTAAAGAAAGGGGCGAGACTCTAACTTTAAAAATATATTTCAAAGTTATGTTCACTACTAGTATTGAAATTGGATTTTAAATACTTAGTGCGGTACATAAAATATATGTATTGATGTTCAGAATCCGCTATGAGCTGGATACTGACTTCAAGCCGAGATTTCTCTCTGCGAATCGGAAACGGGACGAAAGTCGCTGTTTCGACCGTAGATACCTAAGTTTAGGAACTACCATTTGGGTATATACTTAAATTAGGAACTGTTATAATGTAACTAGTTTGACTAGAGACATTATCTCTATATCAGTGTTTAATCCGTTGCGGATAAAACCTTTATATTATAGAACACTAAGTGTTTTATTATATAAAGATGATACTGAGATAAATACATTAGATGTAAATAACAGAATTTATATTTTGATATAAATAAAATCTCAAACATATAAAATGACAAATAAATAGCTCAAGTTGATTTGATCAATAGAGACTTATTTGTGGCATTGTTGTCTAGGACACAATTTAACGAGTCTCGTATATCCACACTTTTGAAGAGTGGGTACTAGGACTGATTTGACTATTCAAATAAGGTCTGCGAATCTAGTTTATTAGGTAAAGTACCTAAAATACTATTTACTTGGTAATAGTATAAGGGCCACCGACCTGTTAGCCCTATTCATGGTGAAGTAAGTGGGCCCATATCTAGCTAGGCTAGATGTGAACATGAATATTTTGTGACCTTAAATGGATGTGGCATCACGTTATGGTTATGTGTTTCTTTTGAAGAACACAAATCGGAAACTTTTAGAGTTTCGACACGAAATAGACAAACAGATCGGCTATAGTATTATACCGTCACGGTAAGACCGTAATGGAAAATACTTAAGCAATAAGTTTCTTATATACTTGAAAGAGTATAGTATTCTTTCAAATGAGGACTCCTCCCGGAACACGTCAAAGTGACGGTGTGTCCGAACGGATTAACCGAATCATGTTAGACATGATAAGGCTAATCATGAGTCGCTCTGAGCTACCATTTCCTTCAACGATAATTTTTAACAGTGCAATAACT
Source organism: Zanthoxylum bungeanum (assembly GCA_019454045.1). NCBI lineage: Eukaryota > Viridiplantae > Streptophyta > Magnoliopsida > Sapindales > Rutaceae > Zanthoxylum > Zanthoxylum bungeanum. The sequence goes on along the minus strand of SKCR01027591.1, from coordinate 234,268 downwards.
TATTTAGAATAAGGTTCCATATAAATCTGTTTGACAGATGTCATATAGGATATGAACAGGGAAGAAACGAGGTTTCTCATTCCTGATAATTGGGTATGCCAGGCATAACGTTTGGATGATACCAAACTAAGACCCAAATTGGATAAGTGCCAATATAGGTTATCCTAAGGGAAACCATAAGTATAGTACTTATAAATCTCACATGAGAACAATGTGATTGTTGCTCACCATGCGGTTTTTCCTGAGAGGAATACCGATATGCAGTGGTCAGTGGGAGGATAGTGATACTCGATGAAAATCGGAGTAATACTGTTCAAGGCACGAAGTCCTTAATGGAACACAAATAGTTCATCTATGATGAATCTATACCATTAATCTTCAAACACACAAGACACTCGTAGATCGGATAGAGTCAGAAAACAACCTAGGGTATGGGTTTCTGATCTAACCTCATAAAGATGTCAATCTTATGAAGGTATACCAACCGACTACGTTTTGAGGAAGTGATACAAGGTATCGACTCCATATTATAGCAAAGTGCCATGAATCCGAAATGGATTCCATGTATAACAACTATTGAATACTAGTTGTTGTACCACAAGGCATTGTGCCTATTGGTACATTAAACGTCTTCAAGGAAGACATACATGGAAGGCAACATACCAACGTACAAAGCTGGGCTTTTGACGGAAAGGTATCGTTATCAACATTGTGTTAATAACGGTTCAACCTTTTACCTGTTGCCATGGTAAATCCATTTTGAAGATGTTTGTTGATAACTGCATATTTCATTTGTGAAATGTGTCAGTTGCAGATCAAAATCGCTTTCCTGAAAAGAAACCTTTTGGAGGATGCTTACAACATCCTGACGATTTTGTATAACCGACAAATAAGGTTTGCGGGTTATTCGATCCATGTTTGGATTGAAGCAAGCATAAGGTTCTTGGAACTGACGTTTTGAAATAATCATAATAGTTTATGATTTGACTCAAACGAATAATTCTTGTGTATATAAGGAGGTTAGTGGGAGAGGGCACTGACAATGAAATTCCCATAAAGCAATTGGTGAAAGCTTGGCTTTCATAGATATTCTTTCAATAGAAATTCTTCGTAGAATTCTGGGGAGTAACAACTTTTTATTCGAGGAATAAAGATCTACTGGGATAGATTTGGAGTTGGTTAACACTCTCTGGAAATTGTACATTAAAATGTACTTGATTTGGTGTCTCATACGCTTCGAGCATATGGAGTCACAATCGGGTCAATCCAAGTGATAGTCACTGGATTGAAGATTAAGAACCTCTGTTAGTATCTGAGAGAACTAAAGATGCTGTCTTAAATTATGGAGTAGGAGAACTTGAAGTGACTAGGATCACTGTTGCAAGTTTCCAAACCGGTAAATACTGCGGTACTATAAAGTTTGAACACTGGGACAGTGAGCTGGAAATCTTCCGAGCAAGATAACTGTTGCCGAATAAACAACAAATGCGGATTATTGCTGCAGCTGAGGCAGCAATAGAAGCCATTTGGATCGAAAATAAATCTAATTAGATTAGATATAGTTCTTTTAGCAGCTGAGCTAGGCGTCAGCACAAGCTAAGGAATTAAAGGTCTCATCGACGATCCAGATATATACTTCTATCATCTGATTCGTTCGGATCATACATCGTGGCGATGTGATGATCGTGTAAATCGCGTCAGACGATAATTAAGCAAATCCGCTGACGAAAATTTTTCTCAGCAATTTGAGCGAACCGTACATAGTTCGGGTGTTAGACACTCGAGTGACTGGCTATGTGCCAAGTGGGAGATTGTTGGATAATATGACCCATAGCGTCACTATTTGTACAGATCACGGTGTTGTGTGTACAAATTAACTATGTAACAAGGAAATTGCACTCTCATCATTTGTGATTAGATCACCATAGATATATAAATGAAGAGAGGTCCATATGATTAGTTCCTGGATTGAGAATGATATGAGACGGTATCAGTCCACGAAGGATTATTATTAAATATCCCTAGCCGGAGTATTATCGAGACAGGACATCGATAATGCGAATAGGCTAGTATTGCACTTGTGCACGTTGTGAGGGCACAACGGCATAGTTCTCATATATAAAGTATTGGATACTTATGCAAGTGCGATAGGAGGTTGTGTTTCACCGATGGTACGGGAAACAGCTTCGCTCTGGATAGACCCCTCAGAAATCCCATTGGTATTATGACTATGTGTCTATGGGAGTCCGACATCAGGGTAGGTGTATTTGGTCTTAACCTGAGACTTGCACCGCTAATACTTACGATAATCGGTAGACTTTGGTCTTGGGTGTACAGGGCTTTAACCGGTTCTGCGTACACCACTTCTGGGTTTATCAAGAGTCGTAGTGTATTGGGTGTGATGTCAAGACGTAATATCACTTCAGTCATAGTGGAGATGATGTCACGCAGGATACGGTATTAGTGCTCTTATAAGTGTTGCGCAACCATCGGGATGTTATGACTAGGTCATGCATATCCGATTATAGAGACTAGTTACCAGACATCCGACATGTGCTTCGGACGGGGCAGACACTTATCCAGCCCCAGCCCTAGCACGTGACTATCCGATACTGGGCCGATATACACAATACTACGGTATACTACACTTGATACAGATCTATATATTCCTGTAAGAATATTTCTGGAGAATTGGGTAGGCATGGCGCTTTGCTAGAAGCCAACCTTGTCTTGTAAATCGGTATAAAAACGTAGTACGAGGTACTTACGTGTTCGGATAGTCCGACGACCGTATTTAACTGCCAACATATCCGGAGATCTCATGGGTCGCTTCCTGAAGATTCACCGATGATGTATGACTCGCACTTTAATTAATCTGGGATTAATTCGATGAGAGAGAAATTAATCTGGGATTAATTACGGAGATATTTTATCTCGGATAAAATATCGTTAAAGAGAGAGAACGATTATTTGGAATTAATCGATAAATTAATATATTCGATATATTATAATGAAATTAGATTTCGACGCGGAATTGAAATTGGATTTTAATTCGGGCGAACGAATTAATTTAGAATTAATTCGTTAGCGACGTGAATAGTGAATTCGCTAGGCGTAATCATTTAATTACGACGCGACGGAAAATTCGTTAATTTGGAATTAGCGAACCCGAGCCCGAGAGTGATTGCGAGCGCATTCGCATTTCGAATTCGAGCGCGGCACGAAAGTCACATCAAGCGTCAAATCGCAAGTCACATCAAGCGTCAAATCACATGTCACTTTGAGTGATGTGACATTTGAGTGATTGATGTGAATTGATTTGAGGTGATAGACAAGCATTTAATGCTTTGCCTTTTTGAAATTGGAAAAAGGTAAATGGTTTATTATTTTTGGGAAAATATATAAAGCCAATTACAATTTTTCTTTTTTAATTAATTCACTCTCTCTCTCTCTCTCCCCGGTTTCACATTTTTGGAGCCAAAAAGCCTCTCCTTCTTCTCTCTCCGTCTTGGACCGTTCTTCATCTCTTTTTCTGGTTTTCTGCCGATCAAAAAAATGGAGAAGCAAAGATCTTGTTGCAAGATCTATGTGCTAGCACACTCTTGGAGTTATCCTAAGGTGATAGGGAAGTGAGTTTGTGAGCATGGAAAAGCTTGAAGCTTGGAGCTTCAATGGAGGTCATCAATGGCCGAACATGGAGGAGGCAAACCAGTCACCACCGTGCAGCCCCCACCATGCGCAGCCCACTGCCGAGCTCCCAAGGGCAGTGCGTTTTTGTTCTTCGTAGCATCCAACCGATCAATGTGAGTTTATTCCGCACCTCATTTGGTTGTATTCTACTCGTTTTTATGCATGATTTATGATCTTGGGACTTGATTGAAACTCAACAAAAAGGCCACGGAACTAACAACTGCAACCCAACCTTAGGCATGCAATCCAAGACCTCATTGACACCCATAAGATACCCGACCCAGAAAAAGAACAACCCAACACACACAGAAACCCTCTACCCAATTACCACTCTGTTCCACCACCCACCTACATGATCAACTCCGGCCTGCCCGAAAGCTTTGTCCTCCAAAATCTCAACCACCAAGCTTATTGCATGGGGATATGGGATAGCAGCAGTGAAGATGAAATAGGTAAAGGAAGTTGCAAAATAGGAAGATGAATGGGAAAAAGAATGACTACAGTTGGAGACAGAAGAAGACAAGGCTGCAAATTATGAAGATGTTTATTTTCCTGATTTATTTGATTGTAATCCTTCATTTATTAATCATAAAGACATTGATTTCGCTTACTTGTTCGAGTCTTTTCCTGTTAGTCTACATCATAACATACATGACATGAACATATTTGACATTGACTCAATAAAGACAAATGTATTTAATCTTGGTACATGTGAAAACCCCAAGGAAATTTTAATTGCAGGTGAGGTTACCTCTGATGAGCGGAAAGAAATAGAGAGAATATTAATAAAATATGTAAAAGTATTCACCTGGTCTTATGAAGACATGCCAGGGGTGGACAAAGGTATTGCCCAGCATATGATACTGATTTATCCGAACACGAGACCAGTAAAATAGAAGCTCCGAATAATGAGGCCAGAATGGGCCGAAAAGGTTAGGGAATAAGTCAAAAAGTAGATAGATGTGGGGTTCTTAGAGGTGGTGAAGTACCCCGAGTGGTTAGCCAACATTATGCCGGTACCGAAGAAGGATGGAAAGGTCAGAATGTGCGTGGATTATAGGGACCTCAACAAAGCTTGCCCAAAAGATGATTTTCCCCTACCTCATATAGACGTGTTGGTTGATAGCGTGGCTTTATCTGCTATGTACTCATCCTTAGATGGATTCTCAAGATATAACTAGGTCTTCATGGCCGAAGAAGACAAACATAAGACTGCCTTCGTCACTGAGTGGGTACATATTGTTAGAAAGTGATGCCGTTTGGACTTAAGAATGCGGGAGCCACTTATCAACGAATGGAAGCTACATGCATAAGGAGATTGAGGTATACGTGGATGACATAATGGTTAAATCAGAGACGAGGGCCGGACATATAGAAGCGCTGGAGAAATTCCTTCAAAGAGTCGATAAGTACAACCTCCGACTCAATCCCAAGAAGTGTGTGTTTGGGGTAACATCCGGAAAGTTGTTAGGGCATATAGTAGGAATGGGAGGGATATAAGTGGACCCTGAAAAGATCAAGGCAATTACTGAGATGCCCGCACAAAAAAAACAATTATCGAGATTCCCGCACCGAAGATAGAAAAGGAAGTTAGAGCTTTTCTCAGGAAAATCCAGTATATCGGTCGATTTATTGCCAAGCTAACATTAGTATGTAAACCCATCTTCAAGCTATTGAGGAAGGACCAGTCTGTGGAGTGGAATGGGCAATGTCAAGAAGCTTTTGAAAAAATCAATGAGTACTTGGTTAAACCGCCCGTCTTGAAACCTCTAAGGTCGGGCAAACCCTTGGTGTTGTATTTGGCCATAGAACCCGAAGCGCTGGGGGCGATGATGGTAGAGGCAGATGAGACGGGGGTGGAAATAAAGATACAGTCAATGCGGGTACTAGCAGAGGTAGGATTTCCTGAGCAGAAATGGGCCTCGCAGAGGTTCGAACAGCTAGCATTACTGGATGAGAAAAGGATAAAGGCCTTGTACCACATGCTGCTATACCAGAAAGGGTTGGCCCGGGCGTTCAACAAGAAGGTGCGTCCCACCAAGATCAGGGTGGTGATCTAGTGCCCAAGCAGTCGAAGCCACTGATAATGAACCCAAGGGGAAAGTTCAAGCCCAATTAGGATGGGCCCTACCTAATCAAGAAGGTGATGGGAAATGGGGAAGTGAGACTGTCAGACTTGGAAGGGAACAAGTTCACCGAGCCCATCAACATAGACAGGCTGAAAAAATACTTTGCATAAGAAAAAAAAGAAAAAGAAAAAGAAAGGCTCGTTGGGTTGAAAATCCGCAAAAGACAGCCTAAGCAAAATATAGAGCATGAGTGAGCAAGAAAAATGGTTAATTGTAAAATCTCTGAAGAACAATTAGCGACAGAGGTATCCTTGCAATACAGTTCATTATTTCCTACACATGTACTAAGAGGTAATGCAAAAGCCTTTATTGAAACAAATGTTCAAGATGTTCATAGATTGCATAAATCCAGCTAACCGGGAAAGATTAGAGTCAAGTAATTACAAATCAAGTATTTTGTTTCTTAGATGTTGGACCAAGGTCAGGAGATCTAGGAGAAGAACGCCAAGAATGGAGAGGAACCTCAGGAATGAGGACGAGCAACTCCAAAAATAGAGAATGACCTCGGGAATGAGGACGAGCAAAGAGCCTCGAGAATGAGGACGAGCAAAGAGCCTCGAGAATGAGGACAGATCTAAAAAAAACGAAAAAAGGAAAAAAAAAGAAAGAAAAAGGAAAATTTTTAGCTCACTGAGTTGAAAACCTGAAAAGGTGACTCAGGCAAGATGGAGCAATCCGCTAAGTTGAAAATCTGAAAGGACAGCTTAGGCAAAAGATAGGACGAACCTGCAAGACAAAGGGACTCCCAAGAAACCGGCTTGCAAGGTAGAAGGGCTTGTAACTCAATAGACAAAGCATAAGGCAGTATATTTTCTGTAGCGGAAAGTAGAAAGCTCAGCCAAGTCCGGGGATGACCAGTCTACCACCCCGCGAACAAGGGACACAACGGGACCTTGAGCCATGAGACCAAAGAGAACTAAGCAATCACCAGAGGAGAATTGGCAGAAGGAAACTGTAAGCATGCCAAGGGGGCGACCAAAGATTTTTATAGGCAAAAGGGCACCAAAGGCCAAGAGGATCCCTAAAGGGGTGAAGGAAAACCCTCTAGCACAAGGAATTCCTAATCGAGGATGACATCAAGCTAATAGGACAAAGAAACCCATCGGAATAGGGAATGCATCCATGCATACATGCATACACGTCACATACACATAATTTTTATTTTGTGTTCACAAGCTTTGAAGAAAAAGAAAATCAGCGGGGACGAGCAACTCCAAGAATGGAGAGCAACCTCAGAAATAAGGATGAATAACTCTAGAATGGAGAGGAACTCTGAGAATGGAGAACAACCAGGAATGAGGACGAGCAAAGAGCCTCGAGAATGAGGATGGATCAGGGGTCAAAGTGCCTCACAACCATCAGTTCGACAGGTCAGGAAGGAATCCCAATGGTCGAAGCCTTCACAATCAGCATAGTTTGGGAACGAATCCCAGAGGTCGAAGCACCTCATCATCATAAAAAAAACTCCCTGGTGAATCAAAGAGTCACACAGGTGATGACGTTATCACCCACACAGTTCGGGAATGAATCCTAGAGATCGAAGCATCTCACACCCAGTACAGTTCGGGAATGAATCCCAGAGATCGAAGCATCTCACATCCAGTATGGTTCAAGAATGAATCCCATGGGTCGAAGCACCTCACCATCAACTCAACTCAGTTTGGGAATGAATCGCAGAGATAGAAGCATCTCAAACCCGGCACGGTTCGGGAATGAATCTCAGGGGTCGAAGCACCTCGCCTTCAGTTTGGGAATGAATCCCAAAAATCGAAGAATCTCACGCCCAGTATGGTTCGAGAATGAATCCCAGTGGTTGAAGCACCTCGCCATCAACTCAACTCAGTTTGGGAATGAATCCCAGAGGCCAAAACACCTCAAAGATCGAAGCATCTCACACCCAGCATGGTTCGGGAATAAATCCCAGGGGTCGAAACACCTCGCCATCAACTCCACTCAGTTCGGGAATGAATCCCAGAGGTCGAAATGCCTCAGAGATCGAAGCATCTCACACCTAGCATGGTTCGGGAATGAATCATAGGGGTTGAAGCACCTCACCATCAACTCAACTCAGTTCGGGAGTAAATCCCAGTGGTCGAAGCGTCTCAGAGAACGAAGCATCTCACACCCAGTATGGTTCGGGAATGAATCCCAATGGTCGAAGTGCCTCAGAGATCGAAGCATCTCACACCCAACATGGTTCGAGAATGAATCTCAAGGATCGAAGCACCTCAGAGATTGAAGCATCTCACACCCAGCATGGTTCGGGAATGAATCCCAGGGGTCGAAGCACCTCGCCATCAACTCAACTCAGTTCGGGAATAAATCCTAGAGATCAAAGCATCTCGCAAAAGTAGCGAAATAACAGGTAAGTCCGGCAACGGCCGACGAACCAGGTAAGTAAAAATACATGCATGACTTTGATAGGGTTGTCACTGTCACACACTGCACAAACCCCATCAAAGTGGGGGCGACTGTAGACATTGTATTTTTTCATGAGCCCGATGATGAGCCTCGTATGGAGGCACTATCCGAAAAGTTGCTGAAGTTGCGAAAAATGAATGCTGGAAGGAAAGAAAACCTCCAAAATTATCCCTTGATCGGATTCGAACTCACTAGCCAGAATCGGATTCACTCAGTCAACCGTTGTTTCAAGCCATAGCTTCAAACAAGCCTTTGCACCCTTCAAATTCGGCCCATCCAATCCATCCACACGCCCAAAGCCCATAACCTCATGCAATCCACATGCCCAAATCTCCTCATCAACTCTTTCCAATTTAATGAAATTTTGGGATCCCATCCTTACCAATTTAACAAGATTTGAGATATCCTCCTCACCAAATTTGTGAGATTTTATTCCTTAAATAATTTGATAGAATATTGCCCAAATTTCCATGATTTGTTTCCCTATTTGGAGATCCTTTCAAATTATTATAAAAAGGGGACCAAATCATCATTAAGGAGAGACCTTGGACGGAAAACAACAAGAAAACCCTAGGGAAGTCTTTCTTCTTCTTAGAGAATCACCGAAAAAAACAAAGAAGCCAACAATGAAAACAAAAAACAACAAAAATTAAGAAAATGATAAGGAAAAATCGAGAGGAAAAAACAAAAAAAACAGTGTGAAAAATAGCCCTAAAAACAACCAAACAACCACCGAACAAATAACCAAACAGCCACCAGAAAATAGCAAAATAGCAGCCAAATACAACCAAAATATAGCAGCCAAAAATCGCAAAAATAGCAGCCAAAAACCGCAAAAATAGCAGCCAAAAACCACAAAAATAGCAGCCAGAAACTGTAAAAATAGCAGCCAAAAATAACCAAAACAACCAAAAATAGCAGCAAAAAAAAAACAGCCAAAAACAACCAAAACAGCAGCAAAAAAACAACCAAAAATAGCAATAAAAAATAACCAAAAACAGCAACCAGAAACAGCAAAATAGCAACTAGAAAATAGCAACCAGAAAATAGCAAAACAACAACTAGAAAATAGCAAAACAGCAAACTAGCAACCAGAAATAGCGGACCAGCGATCCTTTCGGCGATGGCCTAACGCACTTCCGAGAAAGCAACTTAAAAGGTAAGACATGAGGGCACCCTTAACACATTTATATTTATAGTTCCGGATGATGCATGTCTGCCTGGACGTGAAATACATCCAGCCGGGTATGCGAACTCATACATCAAAGACGACCAAATTTCTGGTCACATTTTTTCCTTTCTTTGGCGTTTCGTTAATTTTTTTTTTTATCTATTTATTCACCTTTATTGTTATTTTATTATTTCACCTTTATTTTGTTATTTATATTTTTGTCTATTTATCGTTATTTTATTTCTTCGCCTTTATTTTGTTTGTTCATGTTGATGATTATGTATGTCATTATCTCTTGTTGTATATCGGATGGAAACACAGACGTAAATTCCGTAGCCGAATCCGAATAGACGATAGTGCGGTTTGTACTTAGGATACAACTCAACGTGCCACTCGGGAAATACTCTTATATGCGTGATTAACCCCCCTCTTGTTTGCTATTTATTTATTGACGATTTTCCTGCTTTTGATTGTTTATTATAATTTTCGTTATCGCCTCTTGTATTTCTTAATTTAATATGCTTTTTGGAATCACATTATTGTAATTATTATTTTGGTTGGGTATGTTGTTATATTTTTATTCGCTTTTCTTGCATGAACTGCATAAGACTTGGCTATACTATTGTGTGAACCCGTCCATTATACTGGCATAAGTAAGGGACCATTCTTAAACCTTTCCCAGTTCATACTGGGTGGCGACTCCTTCATTCTCCGGTTTAGTCCCCTGCGGGCTAATCCGTACTCTCTATGGGCTGCAAGCCCAACAGTGTCGTGGTCGCCGAGCATCATAGGCATAGCGGTAAACCCCACTTCGCTCCTACAGACGCGTGATCAGAATTTCCTTAAACCAGATTCAGTTTATTCTAGTTTCACTCTAGCGTGTTAGAGGCCACCCTAAGGGTCTCGTATCATCTCACATATATACATTACATCATAATATAAGTATGATACGCCTTGAAGTGATAGCAAATACTTGAATAGATAAACTTAGCCTAATTTCGTAATATATTCCTCAGTCAACATTCTAATCAAAGTTATCAATTAAAGGTCATTGCAAGAACCACAAATTCCTTCAGCAAGTGAAGTAATGCTAGCGGGACTCCAAATCAGTGAGTGGATATTATTTCCTTTAAGTTGATTTTTTTAATTATATTGTTTTTAAATATCAGACTTACTTTTACGTATTTAGGGCATTAGCCGATTTTACTTCGTGGAACTTTGAGTGATTGTGAATTAAAACGAAACAGGCATTATAGAGCTGCAAAGTTGACTCTCTAATATTTTGATGAAGAATAATTTAGAAAAGTAATGATTTTATGATTTCGAGGCATGGGGAAAAGCCCACCACAGTATGTAACAGGACTCAGATATGGAATTGACGGACTCAGATATCGTATGCACACGCAGTTCAGGACTAGGGATGACAGATGCCCCTAGATCCTAGATTCATAGTCTAGAGGGTAGCATAGATCTGCACCTCCGGCTCCAGATTTGTGGCTTGGGGGACAGCAACACGTAATGCCCCAAGACCACCAGATTTCAAGGCTAGGGGGACGGCGATACGTAATGCCCATAGATCCTAGTTTTAGGGTCAATATAGTGGCATGCATTGGGGGACGGCGATACATAATGCCCCAATTTCATGGATTTGCACACCTGGCTCTAGTTAGGCGAATGGAGGGACAGTGATACGTAACACCCCCATGCATCAGTGTTTCTACAGACATTCAGATACAGTTTTCAGAAATGGATTTGCAGTGGCAGATTTTCAAAGACAGGCTTATAGAAAAGATAGTTTTAAGAAAGAATTTTCAGAAGAAAATGTTTTATAAGAATTTCAAAGAATTACAAATCAGAAGTAGTTTTTAGAAAATTTTTCCACAAATAAAATTGTTTTCAGATTATGAAAGAGATTTCAGAAAAAATATAATTTGAGATTAACTTGGTTTTAGAATCATAGATTTTCAAAAATTATTTTGGTACCTATAATTAAAATATCCACCCACTAGCTCATTCAAACGATCTAACCCCCCATCTCAGTGTTTTATTTTGTATGTTTACTCGGAGGAAGAGCTCGGGAGGATGGATACTGATGGCAGTCACTAGGGTGTTCGGTCCACCAGGTCAAGTCAAATACAGAGTTCAGTTCAGTCAGAGTCAGGAAAAGACATGTATCATACATGTTATATAGTAAAGATTACATATGTAATGCATTATAAGTGTTCATTGTCAGAGTTATAATGTGTAGTAAAATTGAGTACTTAGTATGAGAAGTATTATGCATTTATATTGTTGAGTTAGGCAATGGTCTCATGCATTAGTTTATATATTAAATGAGATTAGCAGTTTTAAGAGAATTAGAGGCTCAGGGGGATATGACGGCATATTCCATGTCGGTAACATCTCCGGATTGGGGATGTTACAAAGATAATATCAGAGCATGGTTTAGGGAGTTAATGAATGCAGTGGGTAGAGTACTCGAGTTAGGAGTGGCCACCGGTCCGGTTCGGTTCCGAATCGGAACCGAACCAGCCAGTTCCCGGTTCCACACTTATGTGGAACCGGAACCAAACTGAACGATTCCGGTTCCATTCGATTTTTTTTTTAAAATTTAATAATGATGTTTTAAAAAAATTAAACGGTTCCACCGTTGAACCGTTGGAACCGAATGGTTCCAACCATTGCGGCTCGAACCGTTGGAACCGTTCGGTTCCAGCGGTTCGAATTTGGTTCAGTTAGGGGGGAACCATAACCGAACCGAAATATTACAGTTCCGATTGCGGAACCATAACCAAAATTGGTTGGAATCGGAACCGTTCGGTTCCAACCGGTTCGGAACCGGAACCGTGGCCAGGTCTAGCTAGGGTCTTGTATACGTAGTATGCCCGGAGGTACTAGTATGCGAGGCACTACCTCTCCAATATCTGATCCTCGAGTACGTCCTCAAAGTTCTATAGACAGTTAGTAAGAATATCTGAACTATTCGAATATCCTTCCTTATGAAGTAACTATATTATTTGGAAATCCCTCTGTAGTTACCCTGGTTCATTTTTGAAATGTCCAAGACAAGTTATGAAGATAGACAGTAAGCTCCTAAGAATATTTCACTTCAGAGAGTGGGAAGAGAAAACTGGAAAGAAAAGTAATGAGCGATACATAGATGTTCAAGCAACCAGAGATAGTTAGTGGGAGAATACAAAAATAAATGATAAAGAGAACACTAAAACTTATAGCAGTAAAAGGAATATAGCAAGCTTGAGTAAAAATAAGAGTGCCAAATAGACCTATGTAAGGTTTTCTCCCTTTCATGAGATTCTTTTCTTTCTTAGAAAGTTCCTTCAAGTCAAACCAATAGCCTTTGAGTACCCCGTACAGATAGCAATCTCTCCGAATAGCAAAAGATAATTAGAAGCATAAGAGAGGTAAGAAATCATAATTAGACATGGGAGTCCCGATAGACTAGAGACGTCAAAAAGGGAGAAGAGATTTTAGATCCCAAAACCTAGGAACGCAAGCAAGCAAATGAAGGTCGTAAGCGGAGATGATTAGTTACCTTACCCAAGCAACCGACATAGATATGATCCTGAACTACTTAGATTCTCACCCCTCAGTGATATCGGTTGAAGAAGCTGTCTTAAAGGAGTCTATCTCATACATATCTTATATGAGTAATAGACTCTACCAGGATATAGAATACCAAAATAAGAAACGTCGACATCTGTAGAGACGTAAGATACTTGTCCCAGCCGGTGCCAACATAGAAAGGGATAATCGTACGGAAACCTAGTTTGTATAACACCATATCTTAAGACAATGGTAGCGAATTTGGAAGTATGGTTTACCCAGAAGGGACCAATGAGACTTCCAAGGTCAGACAAACAAGAACCCGACCTAAGCCAAGATGAGCAAGTTCACAGTACTAGTGAGAACCTATAGATCAGACCAATACCAGTAGGAACCCATGTAAGCTTAAAAGAGCAAACCCATGAGAATTAAATACATAAAAAAGTTAGAAAAATTATCAGTACGGACAATAGGACAGAGTACCATAGCCGTTATCTATAGCAAGAAATTGATATCTAGAAGGAAACTCATAAGACGAACAATTACTCGCCTCAATAACACAACTTAAAGTTAATAGATAGAATATAGAAACAATTCAAAAGGATACAGCTAGTAATAAGAAAGTTCAGTCTATATAGTAAGAATAGATCATGTAACTTGAGGACAGTAAGTAAATGAAGACTTTGGGCTGATTGATAAATATTAAAGAACTTTAAGACATGGAATAATCGATGTAGCTTCCAATGGAATGAATAGTAAATAAAAAAATACGTATTCAAAAATCTTTATGGAATGCATATACTCACCCCTCCACTTAGAGCTTAGTAAGGAGAAGAACCACTGAAGAAGTGCATTTGACAAATTAGACGAACCGCGAGATGGATAGACAGCCAAAATAATAAGTTCAACAAAACATAGATAAGAAACATGAGATAGCATAGTTCGAAGTCACAATAACTCGAGCCAAATCTAGCAGCCATCGTTGTATTGGAAACCCTCAAAAAGTGTAAAGGGGCCAGAGAGAGCGACTCTCAGGAATATAGTATATAACTCATAAAGAGTCTCATTGTATTGAGAAGGAAGAACTAGATGGAGAGTAACACATGAACTAAAAGATTTAATAGAAATGTCCTAAGCAATCAAAGTTGGTGGAGTTTTCCAGGAGAGTAATGATGTAAGGAGTTCAAGAAACTGAGATGAGAAGGAAATTTATGTAGCAGAGTAAACTTCATAAGGAGGAATAACAAATGCAGTATAGTAGGACTCTGAGAGAGTGTGACGACTTAAGATGGTTAAGCAACAGAAACTAGTTGGAAGAAGTATAGAGGCAACATGATGGAGTATTTAGATAGCATGACTCTAGAGAAGGTTCACAATAAGAGGTAGTATGATCGATAGTTAGAAAGTGGATCAAGAGTGAAGTTGAAACATGAGACAATTCAGATAGTACCTAGTAGAAGTATCTTAGTGTGGGAGTCAACACTAGTAAACACGGGAGTCTCATGCTTATAGAGGAGTAGGACGTGCAAGTACAGCATGGGTAACTAGTGAGGTCAGCACAACTGGAAAGGTTTCAGGACCAAACCCCACCCTCCCAACCCTCGTTATACCACAGTAGCTGAGATAGACCTCGATGACCGCCTCAAGATATCTCCCAAAACAAGTGAAACCATAGTGTAGTAAATATCTAATAAGGTAGGGTAAAACACAATTGAAAGATAATACCCCTCAAGAAAAAAAAAAGATACAGAGGAACCAGAAGTTCCATAAATAGTTAAGAGCGGAAAGAACAGAGGAATAACATCAAGTAAAATGTGGAGGTGGAACTGTTAAGATAGGATGATAATAGAAAAAAAATACCAGATAAACAAATACAGAAGTGTACAATGATAAGATAGATTTTCAATGGTACAACGGAATAGTAAGATTTTTCAAAGTTGGGATAAAAATGGAATTCTATTATATGAGTAAGGCGAGAAAGATAATGATAGTGACCCGTATGTTTCCCTTCGCAGTGCACCGTTAAGGATAATGTATAGGATGACTTGAAAAAAGATTTATTGAATTATAACCTAGAGACGACCAAGAAAACTAAGAATACTGATATTGTTGAGATCGAGACAGCACCTGACAGGATAAGACTCGAGGGATAATTAAGGGTGGAGTATTATAAAGTGCAAGTAGGCAAGGAAAGACTAGTCAGCGTGAAAGACAATAACTGTATTTGTACTAGCAAAGAAATTAAAGGTGCAAAAAAAGTATGAACATAAACCAGAAAAGAATAACCAGTGCCAACGTTAATAATAAAGAACACAGTTTAGGCATAAAGATGCATACAGTCAGGCTTAACATAAATACCTTGTCTTAAAATTCTTTATCCAATCGAGAAGGATCGCCAGAAAAACTACCCAGAATTAACATCTTAAGTATGAGAGTCATCGGTTGACAGCGATAGTACATGAAGAAGTTAGCTATAACTTATGAAGTCCAAAACCCATAGATAGTCAAAAATGTGAGAACTCGAAGGAATGAGCTCATAAGCAATGGGAGCTTAGTAAGGAGGAAAGAGACAGGGTCAAATAGTTACTTAAGATATAATAATGAATGCTAGAATAAGATCTAGTATGTGGAGCTAAGGAAATATCTAGTAAGATATATCTTATAAAGTCATTTAAGTGGTTATATTATAAAGAATAGTCGAAGAACCTGAGGTATACTTAAGTCAAGGGAAAGCGAAGGTTAATGGTTGTAGTACAAAGTACAATAGTGACACCTTAAACGTGAGGAATAACAGAAGCTCTAAGTGATATTTAAAAATTAGTGTTATCATGACAAAAGATATAAGAGCTAAAGAGAAATGATTTAATTGAAACGGTCATGGATATGCCCTATTAGCATGAACACATTAGGTAGGACCTTATAAGTTAAGTATGTAATTAAGTAACATACAGCCATAAAAGTATCAGAAAGAAATGAGCAATTCACGGAGGCACCAATTCGTAGAGAATTTGAGTTCAGATCATGAGAAATTAAGTATTTCAAGTACACCATGCGGGACGTCATATAGTATGAAACAAGAGATAGATAGAATCGTATGAAGGATAAATTTTAATAAGATTAACACCGCTGCGAGAAAGCTAGAGATATGGCATAAACCCCAAGATTAAGTATTCATCTACAAGAATTGAACAGAGTATATCAAGGTAAAAGATTCCCAGAAATCATAACATCAAGTCCTTGAGCAAAATAGTAGAAAGCAAGTAAAGGAAGATAAGAGTAGCAAAGGTCAGATACCTTCAAACCAATGGGGCCTAAACAGTTTAGCATCAGAAGAGATTCGAGGACGAATCCTATTTAAGGGGGGAGAATTTATAAAGTCCGATAAATCTCGACTACTGTTACATTATGGGAAGAGTGTTACATAATATAAATTATGTTTGGACACATATACACTCATGAAATAACTTTAGGGACAATCGATAAATTCTTCGAATTTCCGATACGAAATAGTATGATGTTCCATTCCGGATAGCCCATGGTATTTGTGCTATAAATTTTTCATATGATCTCCGATTCTTATGAACTTTATATCGACAGAAAGCTAAAATCGAGACTTACAACTTCCAAGTTGAATATAATTCCAAATTCGAACCATAAATAGGTCAAATATATAACTCAAAATTTCAGATGAATAATGCTCGTGGACCCATCTAGAGAATTCTCAAAATATCTCAAAAAGTCTAACTTTTTCAAAATTTTGCAAAATTAGCCAATTAGCCCATATTATATAAGGGATACTATTCATTAATCCCCAAATTTAGAGAAGAAAAGAGAAATGTAAGGAAGAAGAAAAAGAAAGAAGAAAGAAAGAAAGAAGGAAAGAATAGGAAACACATGTCTATCCTCATATATTAAGCTAAGAAGAAGAATAGCAACCATGTAAGACTTGAGGAATGAGGAAAATCAAATGAAATGAGGTAAAAGCAATTTGACCCAAATCTTGGATTGAGGAATTTTGATGATATGATGTTATGTTGATATTAGTGACCTACTAAGGATTGCATTTAGTGGCATAATGAGCATGGAAATGGATTATATTAAAAAAGGTCTAAATTTTTAGAAATCCTAAATTTGAGCTAAGTTGGAGTTATGAGATTAAATAGTTAAATTGATGATGGATTGTGTGTTTTAACATGCTTGAATATTGAAGTTAAAGAATTGTTATGTATAGTTGCAGTGTGAGGGTGTTGAGATAAATATTGGTAAGATAGACATTGGAAAGCAAGTATGGGATCCTGAATTACAGGCTAGCGTCGCGACGCGCACCCCGACATCGTGACGCGTACTGGGAAATTTTGACAGATTCGGTTCTGGAATGTGAGCATCACGACGCCCAAGGACTTGCATTGCGATGTGGAAAACAGAGGATGCCCACTGGTTCATTTGCACATGTGGGCATCGCGACCCCCAAGGGACAGCGTCGCGACGCGTGATTAGAATTTCCCTAAACCAGTTTCAGTTCATTCCAGTTTCACCCTAGCATGTTAGAGGCCACCCTTAGAGTCTCATATCAGCTAGCATACATACATGACATATAATATAAGTATGATACGCCTTGAAGTGATAGCAAATACTTGAATAGATAAACTTAGCCTAATTCCATAATATATTCCTCAATCCATATTCTAATCAAAGTTATCAATTAAAGGTCATCGCAAGAACCATAAATTCCTTCGACAAGTGAAGTAATGCTAGCGGGACTCCAAATCAGTGAGTGGACACTCTTTCCTTAAGTTGATTTTTTTCATTATATTATTTTTAAATATCAGACTTACTTTTCGCATTTAGGGTGTTAGCCGAGTTTACTCTCAAATATATTTTGATGAGAATAATTTGAGAAATGATTTAGAAATGTAATGATTTTATAATTTCGAGGCATGGGAGAAAAGCCCAACTCACTTTATAACTTGACTCAAATATGGAATTGACGGACTCAGATATCGTGTGCACACGCAATTCAGGAATAAGGATGGCTGATGCCCCTAGAACCTAGATTCAGAGTCTGGAAGGTAGCTTAGATCCGCACCCCGGCTCCAGATTTGTGGCTTGGGGAACGGAGATACGTAACAGCCAAAGACCACCAGATCTCAGGGCTAGGGGGACAGAGATACGTAACGCCACTAGACACTAGTTTCAGGGACATGATAGTTGATAAGTGTGGTTTATACCCACTTATTCTAGCATCTTTAGCCTATTATTTTGTTATGGTTCGAGCCATTTAATGTATTTTATAATTTATTTTATGTCTTATTTGTAGGAATCATTATAACATCAAGAATGGAGCAAATACGTGTATTTCGGGACCTATCGGGAGTATCAGACTCAAGAAGCAGTAAAAACCTGCATCAGCTGCGCACTGAAATTAAAAAGACTATAACTTTTGATTTAGAAAGAGTTACGAGACCCATAATATATCGATTTGCATCTACGCGACGAGAGCTAGTAATTTACATACATTTTACCGAGAGTTGGGCACTTCAGCGCCCACTGTTAGGCGCCGCAGCGTCCCCCGCGGACCAGAAACAGGATTTTATGGTTTTTTAGATGTTTAATGACCCAAGGCTCTATTATAAATACATGACTTCGTCCAATAATCAAGAGAGGAGGCTAATACAGAGCACAAAACACATAAACAAATATTTTTAGAGATCCAAGGAGAGGATTGAAGAGCGACAAGAGGAGATTAAGGCGGTGACGTCCGAGGAGGAAGAGATTCAATTCGGGTTTTATCATCTTATTTCTTTCTTAGAACTCTAATGATTTCCATTAGATTCATGAATTGTTTATTATTTTTTTTATCTTTTGTCATGAATTAACTCCTTAATTCTGGAGAATGATGTAATCTATGCTTGAACCTTGTATTGTGTTTATCAATTTTGTTATGAAGTTTTATTAATTTATTTATATTCTTTTGAGTTTAATGCTTCTTAATTGTTGGCCACAATTGAAGATGATGAATTTTTAGAATTTATCACTCGAGAGAGGGGATTTTGAATGGATCTATAGAATATGACCTGGGATTTTATAGAGTTCGAGAGAATCTATAGTCCTTTGAAGTCGTTAACATAGAATCACAAATCGTAATGAGTTGTTAACTATTGGATTTTTATAGAGATATCGAAGTCTATGGTTAATGATATTTTCACTCGGCACTCGATAGAGTGAGTGGATATTTTCGAAATCTTGACTTATAAACAATATAACTGAACATGGTAATTGGCATAACAAATACATAGGCGACAGCTAGGTGAAATCAGGATCCAGAATCTCTATCGTATTAGTTCCTTCTATCTATTATTTTTATATTTTATTTATTTAAATAAATCTTTATTAATTATCGTCTAAATAAAGTTAGGATTATCAATTGTGGTACTTAGTGCGAGTTAACGCAATCCCTGTGGGTTCGACACTCTTAACTCATATTTATACTAAAACTTGACACCGTGCACTTGCGGTACGATAAAAAATATCACAACAATAGTGGCATGCATTGGGGGACGGCGATACGTAACACACTAAATGTCATGGATTTGCATATCTGATTCTAGTTAGGCGTATGGAGGGACGGCGAGCGATATCTAACTGTTTGACTGTAAGATCATCCCAAGAACATTTAAATCATGAAATAATGTGAATACAAAAGAAAAGTATAGCGGAAATATACTTACAATGATCGGAAGAGAGGATGTGTTGATAACAAAAATTTTCCTTTGAGAAGTGCTCCAAGATCTTCTCTTTGAAGTTGTATGTTGAAGCTCCAAGCTTGAAAGTTGAGATTCCAAACTCAAATGATGGTTTCCCTATCACCTAGTATGATTCTTTGTGTGCTAGCAATGGAGAAATTTTGCAACAAAATTTCCCCAATATTTCTTGTTGAGTTCGACCATAGAGAAAGAAAAAGAGAGAGTTTTTTGTTTTGCCTTGTTTTTGTTTCTAAAACAATTGCTAAGTCAAATACAAAAGTTGTAAAACGGTTTATTCAAAACCAAAAATCAAAAAAGTGTTGAGAGCCAAAATTGAAATTAATGCTCTCAACCACCTCCATCACTAAAAGTGACTTGTGTCACATCACTCAAAGTTGATGTGATTTCCATCACAAAAGGTGACTAATGATGTGACTTGTGATGTGACTTGTGGGCCCCACTTTAATTCAAAATCCGAGTTGGCCCGCAAACACATCCCAGGCTCGGGTTCGTTAATTCTGAATTAACGAATTTTCCGTTGCGACTTAATTAAATCAAATTTAATTAAATAATTATGCCTAGCAAAATTACTATTAAAGTCGCTCGTGAATTAATTCCAAATTAATTAGTTCGCCCGAATTAAAATATAATTTTAATTCTGTTATGAAATCTAATTTCATTTAATATATCGAATATATTATTTTATCGATTAATTCCGAATTAATCGTTCTCTCTCTTCTAATAGAATTTTATCTCAGATAAAATCTTGTCGTAATTAATCCCAGATTAATTTTCTCTCTATTATAATTAATCCCAAATTAATTATGTGCGAGTCATACGTCATCGGTGAATCTTCGGGAAGCGACCCATGAGATCCCTAGATATGTTGGCAGTAAATCCGGTCGTCGGACTATCCGAACACGTGCGTACCTCGTACCACATTTTTACTGATTTACGAGACATGGTTGGCTTATAGCAAAGCGTCGTGCCTACCCAATTCTCCAGAAATATTCTTAAAGGAATATATAATCTATAACAGGCGTAGTATACGTGGTATTGCGTATTGCGATCCAGTATCTGATGTCACATGCAAGGCCTGGGGTTGGAATAGTGTTTGCCCCGTACGAAGCATATATCAGATCACAAACAAGTAGTCTCCATAATCGGATAATCATGACCTTGTCATATTATCCCGATAGTTGCAACATAATAGAGAACCAGTTCTGTATCCATGCTTGATCATCATCTCCATATGACTGAAGTGATACTTTCATCTTGCAATCACACCTAATACACTACGATTCTCAATAAACCCAGAAGAGGCGTACACAAAATGACTAATGATGTGACAGGTGATGTGACTTGTGGGCCCCACTTGATTCGAAATGCGAGTGGGCCCGCAAACACTCCCGGGCTCGGGTTCGCTAATTTCAAATTAACGAATTTTCCATTGCGACGTAATTAAATCAAATTTAATTAAATAATTATGCCTAGCAAAATTACTATTCACATCGCTAGCGAATTAATTCTAAATTAACTCGTTCGCCGAATTAAAATTTAATTTTAATTCCGCGTCGAAATCTAATTTCGTATAATATATCGAATATATTATTTTATCGATTAATTCCAAATTAATCGTTCTCTCACTTTAAATAATATTTTATCCCAGATAAAATATCTCCGTAATTAATCATAAATTAATTTTCTCTCTCTATTAATTAATCCCAGATTAATTATGTGCGAGTCATACGTCATCGGTGAATCTTCGGGAAGCGACCCATGAGATCCCTGGATATGTTGGCAGTAAATTCGGTCGTCGGACTATCCGAACACGAACGTACCTAGTACTACATTTTTACCGATTTACAAGACATGGTTGACTTCTAGCAAAGCATTTTGCCTACCTAATTCTCCAGAAATATTATTAAAGGAATATGTGATCTATATCAGGCGTAGAATACGTAGTATAACGTATTGCGATCCAGTATCGGATGTCAAGTGCTAGGCCTGGGGCTGGAATTGTGTCTGCCCCGTACGAAGCACATATCGGATCTCTGGTAACTAGTCTCTATAATCGGATAATCATGAATCATGATCATAGTCATAGCCTAGTCGTATATCCCGATAGCTGCAAAAAAAAGCACCAGTTCCGTATCCTACATGATCATCATCTCCACTATGACTGGAGTGATACTTCCGTCTTGACATCACACCCAATACACTACGATTCTCAATATACCCAGAAGAGGCGTACACAGAACCGGTTAAAGCCCTGGACGACCAAAACCAAAGTATATTGATTGTCGCAAGTATTAGCGGTGCAAGTATCAGGTTAAGACCAAATACACCTACCCTAATTCGGACTTCCATAGACACATAGTCATACTACCAATAGAATTCCGAGGGGTCTATCCAGAGCGAAGCTGTTTCCGTACCATCGGTAAACACAACCTCATATTATACTTGCATGAGTATCCAATACCCAAATATATGATAACTATGACGTTATGCTCCCACAATACGCACAAGTGTAATACTAGTCTATTCCGCATTATCGATGTCCAATCTCGATAATACTACGACTAGGGATTATTTAATGATTAAACCTTCGTGGATTGATACTGTCTCATATCATCTCAATCCGGAACTAATCATAAGGACCTTTTATCATTTATATATCTTGGTTATCCAATTACAAATGATAAAAGAGCAATTTCATTTGTCACATAGTTAATTTGTACAACAACACTATGATCTGTACAAATAGTGATGCTATGGGTCATAATTGTCCAACAATCTCCCACTTGGCCTATAACTAATAACTCATGTGTCCTACACCTGAACTATGTACGGTTCGTTCAAACTTCTGCTGAGAAAGGCTTTTGTCAGCGGATTTGCATGGTTATCATCTGATGCGGTTTATTCGATCATCACATCGCCACGATGTATGATCCGAACGAATCAGATGAATATTTGAAGTATATATCTGGATCGTTGATGAGACCATTAATTCTTTAGTCTGTGCTATAGCCTAGCTCAGCTGCTAACAGAGTTACTCCTAATCTAATTAGGATTATTATCAATCCAAAAGTCTTCTATTGCTGCCTCAACTGCAGCAATATTCCGCTTTTGTTGTTTATTCGGTAACAGTATCTTGCTTGGAAGATTTCCAGCTCACTGTTCCGTTATTCAAACTATATAGTACCGTTATTTCGACTTATAGTCGTTTTTATTGGTTAGGAAACTTGCAACAGTGAACCCAGTCACTTCAAGTTCTCATTCTCCATAG
The DNA here is from genome assembly GCA_019454045.1 of Zanthoxylum bungeanum. NCBI lineage: Eukaryota > Viridiplantae > Streptophyta > Magnoliopsida > Sapindales > Rutaceae > Zanthoxylum > Zanthoxylum bungeanum. The sequence goes on along the minus strand of SKCR01027591.1, from coordinate 211,261 downwards.
CTTAAGAAAGCATCCTTAGATCATCTAAGATACTTAAGGATGTTCTTAACATCAATCCAGTGACTATCACTTGGATTGGCCTGATTGTGACTTCATATGCTCAAAGTGTATGAGACACCAGGTCGCGTACATTTATTTCAATGTACGAGTTCTCAGAGAGTTCCAACAACCTTTAGATCTATCCCAGTAGATCTTTATTCCTAGAATAAAAGTTGTCTCTCCCAAGAATTCTACGGAGAATTTTTATGAAAGCCAAGCTTTCAACGATTGTATTATGGGAATATTATTTCCAAGAAATGTTATGTCATCATTATATAGGACATTCATTGTCAGTGCGCTCCCACTAACCTCCTCATATACATAAGAATCAGATTCGTTTTGAATTAAATCATATACCATTATGATTACATCAAAACGATAGTTCCAAGAACTCAATGCTTGTTTCAATCCATTAATGGATCGAATTAACTTGCAAACCTTGTTTGCTAGTTTTAGTATGAAAAAACCGTCAGGATGTTGTAAACATCCTCCAAAAGGTTTCCGTTTAAGGAAAGCAATTTTGACGTTCAGCTGCCATATTTCATAAATGAAACATGCAGCATTAGCAAGCATTATCCAAATGGATTCAACCATGGCAACAAGTAAAAGTTTTCATTCTAATCGACACAATGTTGATAACGATGCCTTTTCGCTACAAGCCTAGCTTAGTACGTTGTATGTTGACATCCATGTATGTCTTCCTTGAAGACTTATATAGTACCAATAGGCACAATGCCTTCTGGTACATCAACCAGTGTCCAAACTTGGTTGATATACATGGAATCCATTTCGTACTTCATGGCACTTTTCCATGAAAGGAGTCGATACCTTGCATCATTTCCTTATACGTAGTCAGTTCGTCTTCCTCAATAACATTGACATCTTTATGAGGTGGGATCAGAAACCCATACCTCCCAGGTTGTTTTCTGACTCTCTCCGACTTACGTGGTTGTAGGAGACAGAAATGGACGATGCTGTTCTGGGCTCGCGGCCCGGTCAGGAGTACAGAGTAGCCCGCGGGGGACTAAACCAGAGAAATAAAATGGAGTCGTCACCCGGTGTGAACCGGGAAAATGATTTAAGGTCGCACTCACCCCTCGCAAGGGAAGACCTCAAACCGTTGGGTTCGGAATGGTCCCTTACTTATGCCACTTGTAATGAACGGATCGTGCAATAATTTAACCAAGTCTACACAACATACATGTCCGAGATTAACCTAAATCTAGTTCGCATTCATAAAAAATAAATCCTATGTCTAAGTCATCATGCTTTGAAAGTAATTATCACAACGGCAAACATATGATATCACACAATGAGCATATTGAATCATCAAAAACGAAAACTAGATAGCAACCTAGGCATAAACATAGATTAAACTCCTATTGCGAAAGGAAATAACTATAACATACATAGGGAAATAACATACTAACGACCTAATCATGCTTAAGAAGTAAATAACATACTAGCAACCTAATCATGCTCAAATACAAGGTTTGGATGAAACGAAATACGTGTGTCTCTCAAGTGATATGTGGCATTGTATCCCGAGTGCAAACCGCAATACCGTCCATTCGGATTCGGCTACGGAATTTACGTCCGGGTTTCCATCCGATATACCACAGAGAGAACACATGTTCCATTCACCCGGAAATCACATCATGCACCAATTCACAATACTCATGCGAAATAAAATAATAAAATAACAAAAAATAAAGGATAATAAATAAAAGGGGTGCCCTCAGGTCTTACCTTTTTAGTCGCTTTCCAGGAGTGCGTTTCACGATGCCGGAAGGGATGTCATTTCGACTGTTTTCACCGGTTTGTTGTTTTCTCAGGTCTGCTATTTCCACTATTTTCGTTGTTTTCACGGGTCCAATTTCCGCTATTTTTACTATTTTCACTCGCGGTTTCCGCTCCATATTTTCTCTGTTTTCTCACTATTTTCGGGCTATTTTTAGACTATTTTGGTTACGGTTTTGGGCTGTATTAGAGGCGGTTTTTCTCACTATTCCTACGTATGCATGGATTGCATAGGGCTATGATTATGAGTGATTCACGTGCATGACTTGGAGGCAGTTAGGGTTATTTTGGGTGAGTTATTCACGGCAGTTTTGGAGTGATTTACTGGCTTTGTTGCTCGGCAGAGGCTGCTACGTGCATGGGGCTGCATGGGTTATGAGGTTGGCAGTGGCTGTTTATGTGCTTCCAGGGGCCGAGAATGGGCTGTAGAGAGAGTTTGGTGAGTGGGGCTTTCAACGTGGCTTAATGTGTGAGCTGTGTGGCTTTCAAGGTGAGGGTTGTTCTTTGCCGTGAAGTGGAGGCAGTTTAGGTTTAGTTTAGGGTTTCGTTTGGTGAGTGTGGCAGTTTTGTGTGTTTTTTGTGTGCATCCAGGAGCTGTTAAGTGATGAAGGCTTGGTTACATGAGGGGAGTGGTGGTTTTTGTGTGAATAATGATGTGTTATGGTTCATGGCAGTGAGTATGTGCGTGAATGTGAAGGGTTTGGGAGGGGCTGTTTCTACGTGTGAGTGGCTAAGGAGAGAGTTGTTTGAGTGAAGTGAGGGTGTGAAGTGTTATGTGGAGAGGGGCAGTAGGGTTTGTTCCCGCGTGAGGCAGTGAATGCTTCAAGGGTTTTATGTGTGCATGATAGTGGAGAAGTAGTATGTCGTGGAGTGTGGCTGTTGAACGTGAGGGTTATAGAGGCCGGTGGTTTGTGCGTGAAGATGATCAATTTAAAGGGCAGTGGAGGTCGTTGATAGAGGCTCTCGGCGTGAGTAAAGGGTTTATACGTGAATGGCAGTGGCAGTAGAGGGTGATGATGCCGTTTTTTGAGAGCTGTGAGGTGTCTAAGTCTCGTGTGGGTGTTCAGTGTCTGGTTATGAAATGAAGGGCTGCTGAGGGTGTCATGTTTGTGTGGTGCGCTAGCTAGGGTTCTGGTGTGCAGGTTTTGCGTTATCCTTGTCGTGGATTGTAGAGAGGATTATATTGAGAGAGGAGAATTACTGTGTGTTGCAGGCTCCTGTGAGGCATGGGTGATGGTATGGGTTGTTATGGGTGGTAGTTTATTGATTGCATGGGCGTTTACAGTGTATGGGGCGTGAAGGATCTTTGTTTGTTTGTGTTGTGAGGCTAGTGGGTGTTTGAATAATGCATGCATGGTTATGGGTTTGGTCATGGGTAGTATGTGCTCTTGTTGTTATTGGGTGAGGGCGGGCGTGAGTGGCATGGCTTGTTGTTAGTTTGTGTTTGGGTGAGATGCTTTGTATGGGTGGTTGCATGAGAGAAATTTAGTGGAGTGTGGGTATTTGTTTTGGCATGGAATTGTTATGGAAAATGGGTGGCTTTCACGTGGGGTTGGTGGGAATGGAGGATAGATGTTTATTTGTTTTTTGGAATGGACTGTGTCGGTTTGTCTTGTTATGGTTAGTGGGTATGGTTTGGCATTTTGGAATGGGCGTGAAAGGAGGGAAATTACTTTTGTTGTGTGTGTGTGTATTACACGTGAATGAGGGTTGGGTTTTTGGGCCGAGGATAATTCAAAACTAAGACCGAACGAGCGAACCCGAAACTTGAACGAGTGAACCAAATCCAAAAATATCAATTCTTGACATTTCCCTTCCGACGACCGCTTCTCGCAACTTCCGCAACTAAAAAAGGTAATGCCTCCATTCGAGGCTCATCATCAGGCTGATATGCAAAAATGCAATGCCTACAGTCGCCCCCACTTTGATGGGATCTGTGCAGTGTGTGATAATGACAGTCCTATCAAAGTTCGTGCAATGCATTTTTACTTACCTGGCTCGCCAGCTGCCACCTGACTTGCCTGCTGTCTCGAACTGAGTTTGATGATGTGCCATTCCTGGCATGCTAAACCCCGTACCTAGGGCGTCGCAGTAGTCCACAATTCTTCATGATAGTCCACGATAGTCCACATAATCCACATAGTCCACATAATCCACGATTCTTCACGACAGTCCACGATAGTCACGGTAGTCCACATAGTCCACGATAATCCACGGTAGTCCACAATTCTTCACGATAGTCCACGGTAGTCCACATAATCCACATAGTCCACATAATCCACGATTCTTCACGACAGTCCACGGTAGTCCACGATAATCCACGGTAGTCCACAATTCTTCACGATAGTGTACAGTAGTCCACATACTCCACGATTCTTCACGACAGTCCACGGTAGTCCACAATTCTTCACGACAGTCCACGGTAGTCCACATAATCCACGGTAGTCCACGATAATCCACATAATCCACGATAATCCACGGTAGTCTACACAATCCACATAGTCCACGATAGTCCACGGTAGTCCACAACACTTCATGATAGTCCACGGTAGTCCACAACACTTCACGATAGTCCACGGTAGTCCACAACACTCCACGATAGTCCACGATGGTCCACATAGTCCACGATAATCCACGGTAGTCCTCGGTAGTCCACACAATCCACATAATCTCCATAATCCACGGTAGTCCACGGTAATCCACATAATCCACGGTGATCCATGGTAGTTCACATAATCCACATAGTCCACATGTCGCACCTGGCGTGCTAAACCTCATACCCAAGGTGTCACTGAAATATCTTCATACCCGGAGTGCCGTACCTGGCAAGCTAAACCTCATACCCAAAGTATCGTTGAAATGTCTCCATACCCGGAGTGTCGCTGAAATATCTCCATACCTGGAGTACCGTACCTGGCATGCTAAACCCCATACCCGAGGTGTCGCGGTTGCGTCTCCATACCCGGAGTGTCGCAGAAATATCTCCATACCCGGAGTGTCGTACCTGGCATGCTAAACCCCATACCCGAGGTGTCGCGGTTGCGTCTCCATACCCGGAGTGCCGTACCTGGCAAAACTGATACTGATACTGATGTGTCTCCATACCCGGAGTGTCGTACCTGACAAAACCGATACTGATACTGATGTGTCTCCATACCCGGAGTGTCGTACCTGACAAAACTGATACTGATACTGATGTGTCTCCATACCCGGAGTGCCATACACGGCAAAACTGATACTGATACTGATGTGTCTCCATAGCCGGAGTGCCATACCCGGCAAAACTGATTCTGATAAAGATATGGGCCTCGCCCTCAGAGTGTCATACCCGGCCAGACTGATTCTGATAAAGATATGGGCCTCGCCCTCAGAGTGTCATACCCGGCAAGACTGCTATAGATAATGATGTGGGTCTCGCCCCCGGAGTGCCATACCCGGCCAAATTGATTCTGATAAAGATATGGGCCTCGCCCTCATAGTGCCATACCCGGCAAGACTGCTACAGATAATGATGTGGGCCTCGCCCCCAGAATGCCATACCCGGCAAAACTGATACCGATACTGATGTGTCTCCATACCCAGAGTGTCGTACCTGACAAAACTGATACTGATACTGATGTGTCTCCATACCCGGAGTGTCGTACCTGACAAAACTGATACTGATACTGATGTGTCTCCATACCCGGAGTGCCATACCTGGCAAAACTGATACTGATACTGATGTGTCTCCATAGCCGGAGTGCCATACCCGGTAAAACTGATTCTGATAAAGATATGGGCCTCGCCCTCAAAGTGCCATACCCGGCCAGACTGATTCTGATAAAGATATGGGCCTCGCCCTCAGAGTGCCATACCCGGCAAGACTGCTATAGATAATGATGTGGGTCTCGCCCCCGGAGTGCCATACCCGGCCAAATTGATTCTGATAAAGATATGGGCCTCGCCCTCATAGTGCCATACCCGGCAAGACTGCTACAGATAATGATGTGGGCCTCGCCCCCAGAATGCCATACCCGGCAAAACTGATACCGATAATGATGTGGGCCTCGCCCCCAGCTTGCCATATCCGACAAGACTGATAATGATGATGATGATTCCTCTCAATATTTTGCACTGTCTCTCATGAGATAATCCTGATAGCTAGACATATTTTCGTCCTCAACGAATGCTTCGCGTCGGAATCCGAGAACCTTCAAAGTACTCGATTTACTCAACTCCGATCGTCTGAATGGGTGATATGAACTAGACTCCCAGTGTGTGCGCGCTAAGGCTCTTTCACAGCTTATTCCTTAAGTAGGCCAACTCGATGATTTTGCTTCGGAGAATCGAATCAGTGGGTCTAACCAACCTGGATGTCTTAATCACATTCTGTGATTACTTCGTCATACTCAACATGATATGGTCTTCTTCATTTTGCTTTTGTCTCTTTTTTTTCATTATTTTTTTTCTTCTTTTTCTTTCTTTTTTTTTTTTTTTCTTTTCTTGACACACCTACCCTTTAAGGTAGCATTTCTCCTCATGGTGGTCCTAATACTCGCCCATGGGTAGCTTCACGCTTATCGGTTATAGGCGGCCTATTTTTTTTCTTTTCATTGCAGAGACTTTTCTTTCTTTATTTCCAACCATATCATGTATTGTAGCGTAAGCAAATCAGGGTGGACACCCAGGCAAACGGTCATTCACCGATCCGCCATCCCTTTCAACTAGTCATCTTATCAACCGCTCAGGCTTCTACTGTTGAGATACATTCATCAAGTGCTTCATAAGTCTAGCTGAGATCAATCCATTCAGAATACCGGACGAGAGCACGTCTCGCACTTATCGTTTCTACGGCTCCTCCCTACAACACACGATGTCATCACCGGACATATGTCTAACTATCAAAGATTTCTCTCTTTTTTTTTTTTTTTTTTTTCACTAATTCTACAGAATTATTCTGTCATCTTCTGATAATGTGGGCTTCGCCCCTTGAGATCCACTCCCGGTACTCATACTGATATGGGCCTCAACCCTGGGATTCCTCCCCGAAACTGATTCATTCCTGAAACTGATACTGATTCATTCTTGAAACTGTACTATTGTTGTTTCTGATTGGTTTGCCTTCGTTGCTTTTCTCTTTTCTTCTTTGAAATCTATGAATACAAAACAAAACAGACACAAAAGGAATGCAAAAATGTGTTACGTGTATGCATGCATGCATGAGTTTTCCTACCCCGTTGGGTTAGGTCTTCTGCCGGTACTCTTGGTAGATGCTCGGTCTTTTGATAAGTCTGTCATCTTCCTTAACCTAACGGGTATCTATGATGGCTTTCAAGACAAAGGGGTTAACATGATGCATGTATACATGAGGTGCATGAGATGTGTACGATACAAGGAATATATCAACTCATTAAAATTTTCACACAAATCGGTCCATCATCATTTTAGAAGCTTTTGGGCTAACTGTCATAGGAGTGAACTTGTCCCAGTTTAAATGGCCCGACAAGTTCACATCTCATGGCAAGAAGTCCAACTGTATCCAAATGACAATGTTCCTAAACACAAACATATAATGGCCCATTGGCGTTTTAGAAGCTTTTGGCCAAATCATCATAAGATACGTTCTTGTCCCAGCTTAAATGGCCCAACAAGCCCATACCTCATGACAAAATGTCCAACTGAATCCAAATGACGATGGTCCAAAACATAAACACAAGGAAATAATTCCTACTGGTCATACAACTACTGTTCACATGTAGGTTTAAAAGAATGTAAACAAAGGCTCCCGCTGACGAAGGTTTACTCACAACTAGGACTCCCCACTCAAGGGTTCGAGCGACCAAGTGAGCGCACCTTTTTTATACCTTAAGGTACGTGCCAACGAGTTATGGTGTGTGACTGACTGTCAAATGGATTTCCTGTTGTAGATTCCCCAGAGGGAGGGTGGAGCGATGCTCTCTTAAGTACCCAAGCCTCTTAGGCTCTTATCGCTTGGTGTCAGGAATAAACAACGAGTCCTCCAAACTAGTCTGTCACAATGAGCTACAAGTAATGATTACCTCGGTGCCTTCACAGCTTTTCCTTATGAAAAGGTAGTGAGTGAAGGAAGACATCGAACCATCACCTAGCCTTAACAATGCCTTTGATTAAACTCTCTAAACCCATAGTAGACATGGTTAATTTAAAGCACAAATCACAAAAATTACAAGACATTATTTCGGGGCCGATTCTCTATCCCCAGTGGAGTCGCCAGACTGTAGGACACAGAAATGGACGACGCTTTTCCGGGCTCGCGGCCCGGTCGGGAGTACGGAGTAGCCCGCGGGGGACTAAACCGGAGAAATAAAATGGAGTCGCCACCCGGTGTGAACTGGGAAAATGATTTAAGGCCGCACTCACCCCTCGCAAGGGAAGACCTCAAACCGTTGGGTTCGGAATGGTCCCTTACTTATGCCACTTGTAATGAATGGATTCGTGCAATAATTTAACCAAGTCTACACAACATACATGTCCGAGATTAACCTAAATCTAGTTCGCATTCATAAAAAATAAATCCTATGTCTAAGTCATCATGCTTTGAAAGTAATTATCACAACGGCAAACATACGATATCACACAATGAGCATGTTGAATCATCAAAAACGAAAACTAGATAGCAACCTAGGCATAAACATAGATTAAACTCCTATTGCGAAAGGAAATAACTATAACATACATAGGAAAATAACATACTAACAACCTAATCATGCTTAAGAATTAAATAACATACTAGCAACCTAATCATGCTCAAATACAAGGTTTGGATGAAACGAAATACGTGTGTCTCTCAAGTGATACGTGGCATTGTATCCCGAGTGCAAACCGCAATACCGTCCATTCGGATTCGGCTACGGAATTTACGTCCGGGTTTCCATCCGATATACCACAAGAGAGAACACATGTTCCGTTCACCCGGAATCACATCATGCACCAATTCACAATACTCATGCGAAATAAAATAATAAAATAACTAAAAATAAAGGATAATAAATAAAAGGGGTGCCCTCAGGTCTTACCTTTTTAGTCGCTTTCCGGGAGTGCGTTTCACGGTGCCGAAAGGGATGTCGTTTCGACTGTTTTCACCGGTTTGCTGTTTTCTCAGGTCTGCTGTTTCCACTTTTTTCATTGTTTTCACGGGTCTCTCGCTGTTTCCGCTCGCTGTTTTCTCTATTTTCTCACTGTTTTCAGGCTATTTTTGGACTATTTTGGTTACGGTTTTGGGCTGTATTAGAGGCGGTTTTTCTCACTATTCCTACGTATGCATGGATTGCATGGGGCTATGATTATGAGTGATTCACGTGCATGACTTGGAGGCAGTTAGGGTTATTTTGGGTGAGTTATTCACGGCAGTTTTGTGGGGATTATGCGGCAGTTTTGGAGTGATTTACTGGCTATGTTGCTCGGCAGAGGCTGCTACGTGCATGGGGCTGCATGGGTTATGAGGTTGGCAGTGGCTGTTTATGTGCTTCCAGGGCCGAGAATGGGCTGTAGAGAGAGTTTGGTGAGGGGGGCTTTCAACGTGGCTTAATGTGTGAGCTGTGTGGCTTTCAAGGTGAGGGTTGTTCTTTGCCGTGAAGTGGAGGAAGTTTAGGGTTTCGTTTGGGTGAGTGGGGCAGTTTTTATGTGTTTTTTGTGTGCATCCAGGAGCTGTTAAGTGATGAAGCCTTGGTTACATGAGGGGAGTGGTTTTGTGTGAATAATGATGTGTTATGGTTTCATGGCAGTGAGCATGTGCGTGAATGTGAGGGGTTTGGGAGGGGCTGTTTCTACGTGTGAGTGGCTAAGGAGAGAGTTGTTTGAGTGAAGTGAGGGCTGTGAAGTGTTGTGTGGAGAGGGACAGTAGGGTTTGTTCCCGCGTGAGGCAGTGAAGGCTTCAAGGGTTTTATGTGTGCATGATAGTGGAGAAGTAGTGTGCCGTGGAGTGTGACTGTTGAACATGAGGGTAATAGAGGCCGGTGGTTTGTGCGTGAAGATGATCAATTTAAAGGGCAGTGGAGGTCTGTGATAGAGGCTCTCGGCGTGAGTAAAGGGTTTCTACGTGAATGGCAGTGGCAGTAGAGGGTGATGATGTCGTTTTTTTAGAGCTGTGAGGTGTCTAAGTCTCGTGTGGGTGTTCAGTGTCTGGTTATGAAATGAAGGGCTGCTGAGGGTGTCATGTTTGTGTGGTGTGCTATCTAGGGTTCTGGTGTGCAGGTTTTGCGTTATCCTTGTCGTGGATTGCCGAGAGGATTATATTGAGAGAGGAGAATTACCGTGTGTTGCAGGCTCCTGTGAGGCATGGGTGATGGTATGGGTTGTTATGGGTGGTAGTTTATTGATTGCATGGGCGTTTGCAGTGTATGGGGCGTGAAGGATCTTTGTTTGTTTGTGTTTGTGAGGCTAGTGGGTGTTTGAATAATGCATGCATGGTTATGGGTTTGGTCATGGGTAGTATGTGCTCTTGTTGTTATTGGGTGAGGGGCGTGAGTGGCATGGCTTGTTTTGTTAGTTTTTGTTTGGGTGAGATGCTTTGTATGGGTGGTTGCATGGGAGAAATTTAGTGGAGTGTGGGTATTTGTTTTGGCATGGAATTGTTATGGAAAATGGGTGGCTTTCACGTGGGGTTTGGAATGGAGGATAGGTGTTTGTTTGTTGTTTGGAATGGGCTGTGTCGGTTTGTCTTGTTATGGTTAGTGGGTATGGTTTGGCATTTTGGAATGGGCGTGAAAGGAGGGAAATTATTTTTGTTGTGTGTGTGTGTATTACACGTGAATGAGGGTTGGGTTTTTGGGCCGAGGATAATTCAAAACTGAGACCGAACGAGCGAACCCGAAACTTGAACGAGTGAACCAAATCCAAAAATATCAATTCTTGACCTTTCCCTTCCGACGACCGCTTTCCGCAACTTCCGCAACTAAAAAAGGTAATGCCTCCATTCGAGGCTCATCATCGGGCTGATATGCAAAAATGCAATGCCTACAGTGGTTCTTGTGTATTCGAAGATTGTGGTACATTTTCATCCCTGATGAACTATTTGTGTTCCATTAAGGAATCGGTGCCTAGAATAGTATTACTCCAATTTTCATCGAGTTTTAATTTCCTCCCACTTACCACTGCATATATGTATTCCTTTTAGAAAAACCGCATGGAGTGCAACAATTACATTGTTCTCTTGTGAGTTGTATAAGTACTATAGTTTGGTTTCCCTAGGATAACCTACAATTTAGGCACTTATTCGATTTGGGTTCTAGTTTGGTATCATCCAAACATATGCCCAGCATTCCCAAATCACCAGGAATGAGAAAACCCAGTTTCTTTCCTGTTCATATCTAATATGAAGTCTGTCTAACAGATTTTCATGGAACCTTATTCAAAATAAGTTTTGCATTGTTTAATGTGTATCCTTAGAAGGAAAATGGTAGCTCAGAGCGACTCATGATTAACCTTCTCATGTCTAACAAAATTCAGTTTCTCCGTTTGGACACACCGCTCAATTGAGGTGTACCGGGAGGAGTCCACATTGAAAGAATACTATACTTTTTCAAGTATTCGAGAAAATTATTGCTTAAGTATTTTCCATCACAGTCCAATCGTGATGTATTAATACTCTTGCCGATCTGTTTGTTAACTTCGTTTCGAAACTCTAAAAGTTTCTGATTCGTGTTTCACAAGAAACACATAACCATAACGCGATGCCACATCCGTAAAGGTTACGAAGTGTTCATATCCACCTCTAGCCTGGCTAGATATGGGCCCACTTATGTCACTATGAACGAGGGCTAACAGATCGATGGCACTTGTACTTTTACCAAGTAAAAGGTGTTTTAGGCACTTTGCCTAACAAACTAGATTCGTAGACATCATTTGAATAGAATCAAATCCGTCCTAGTATCCACTCTTCAAAAGTGTGGATATACGAGTCTTGTTAAATGTTTCCCAGACAACAATGCCACAAATAAGTCTCATCTGATTAAATCAGTTTGAGCTATTTGTTTGTCATGTTATACGTTTGAGATTCATTTATATTCAAAATATAAATATTGTTATTCACATCTAATGTGTTTATCTCAATATCATCTTTATAAAATAAAACACTTTAGTGTTCTAGAATATAAAGGTATATCTGCAACGGATTATACTCTGATATAGAGATAATGTTTCTAGTCATACTAGGTACATTATAACAGTTTCCTAATTTAAGTACACACCCGAAGGGTAGTTCCTAAACTTAGGATTCTACGGTTAAAACAGCGACTCTCGTCCTGTTTCCGATTCGCAGATTAATCTCAACTGAAGTCAGAATTCTGCTAATCAGCAGATTCTGCACAACAGTACATATCTTATGTACAACACTTAGTATCAAAATCCAATTTTGAAACTAATACTGAACATGTTTATGACAAACATATTTGAAGCCGGAGCCTTGCCCCTCTTCACTTCCTTCATGTCTGCCTTGTCCATACGGCAGTCACGCTTCTAGTGACCCCGTTTGCCACAGTTTAGGCAGACATCTGGGATATGTCATTTGTCTTCCCAGAAGACTGTGATGATTTTGCCTTTGCCCCTTTTAGAAGCTCTAGCTCTGCCTCCTAGAGCATAGCCATCAACTCTCCAAGAGTTTACTCTTGGTTCACAATGAACCTGCCTGAGCTTTCGGGTAGAGACTATAAGATCAAATCTTTGGCAGTCTCAGCCACGTAGGTAATGCCCAGCTAACCTAGCTGATCGATGTCAGCAATCATCTGTGACACCTAGTGCTCGACAGATGTACCCTCTGACATATGCGAGCTAAATAGCTTCTTTTGCAATTTGTACTTCTAAGATCTAAGATTAGATCTATGAAGATCTTTAATTTCAATATCATGTTATAAGGATCTAATCCTTTACTTTGACGACGGAATTAAAGTGTCATTGCATTAAGCATAAAGGATTGAGCATTAAAGTTATCATCACATGAATCTTCCAAATATCATGTTCTACTATTTGCTCAACTCCGGGCTTAGGCCCAAGAGGTTTCTCTATCAAATAGAGTAACTTCTTAGTTCCCAGGACTATCCTGAGGTTTTATTCCCAATATGAAAATTAAAGCCGTTTAAAGACATTTTTACCCAGGTTTATGTTTTAAACGCTAATCTTTCAGTTATCTTGATTGCAATAGTCCAACTATCCAATCAACGATTTAAGGTACTATTTAATATAATGATTACTATAGTCTAACTATATAATCAACTATAATTTAATTATTTAAATTCAAATATATTGATTACTATAATCCAATTATATAATCAACTATAATTTGAAGTAGTTTGAATACAGTCCAACTGTTTTATTAAAACAACGATTAAATATTAGTCCAACTAATAAATATTTAAGTAATGACGAAAAATTAAATTGAGCGCATATTGGCAAGTATCTAAACGAATTTGCAAATTTAATACTTGCCTCCCACTATTTTTCGGCGAGCCTCTAACCCTCTGTTGAGTACTCGGGAAACCTTGTTTCCTATTGGGCTAGGATCCCGTTAAATAACACACAACCTTGACTTTGGCCAACAAATTGTATGATATTTAACTAGGTAGATCTCTAAGATCAATTGGATCTCATCCAATTCCTAGATCCAGTAGGTGGACATCCGAGTCCGAAACATATATCTTATATATGCCAATATATCCAATATATTTTCCTAACCTTTTTCCTCTGAATCAACTAAGCATTGGCTTTGGCACAACAAACTTAATGATTCCAGTTAAGCGGGACCCATTGACCTTGGAAAGCTTCGTAATCGATGTCGATGGACAAGAAGTGATCTTGACTTTGGCCAACAAATCACAACTTGGACAAGACACCGATATGGAACAAAGCCTTCATGATTCAAACACATCCGCGACGGACAAAGGTCTTGACTTTGGCCAACAAACCAGTGCCAGTCTTGGATCTTGAGTAAGAATCACTCAATGGAAGGAAAAACGCTTAATATTTTGTGAGGGTTTTTCGCGTAAATTGGCAACCAATTTATTATCTTTGTTAAGGTCTCATCATCATACACCCTTAAACATGCATTCTAAACACATAATAAGGCGCGTATAAATAAATATAATAATGATATGCGGATGGATATTTAAACACATTGTTCCTATAACAAATCTCTTCATTCCTCTCTCCCGCTAGCACAAGAATTACTTCTACCCGATTACATAACACTTCTAAAGAAACCTCATTTACATTGAGGGGAATAGGTGAGAAGAGAAATACAAAGAATCAAGAGGTAATAGGCTGGATACGCAGGTCCAATTTAATAAATTCTAAATTTATTACAACAATTTCCAAAATTGCCCTCACCCATCTAATATCCATCCGATATACATTATTCATACATCGCATCCATGTATTCACACAAAGCATGTTATCAATCAATCTAATCCAATTAATTAATCTGAAATTAATGATCATTCAATGTTCAAACAACGATTTGATTTTGCGCGAGTCAAACTCATTTTGCGAATAAGTACTCAAAGTACGAATTCTTGAATTATATCAAACTACAACATTAAATCCAATTTAATTTGTATTTAATACTAATTCATTATTTAATTCCAAATTAAATATTTACACTTTATTAATGAACCTTTATGACTTAGACTCTAAATCTAATCATTACGGGTCTCAAAGCCCGATTAACATCCAATGTCAATTTAATTTAAAGTCCAATGGGCTTTCAATTAATTTCTTAAGGCATGGACTTTTGGTCAATATGGGTCAAACCCAAATACTAAAGCCCATTTAAGGAATCACCCTTATTTGCCAAGAAACCAATTTAGGCCCATTAGGCCCAATTAATATGAAAGGTCCATTAAGTCATATTTGGACTTTATGGATATGGTTTTGGGCCCAATTGGATCCAACCAATTAGCCTAAACCAAACTTGGCCCAACCAAGCCCATTAAGCCCAATTACAACTTTACAAGCCCAATTCCAAATTTGGCCCAATTAATTAAATTACCAAAATTCCAAATTTCATAACTTAATTAACCTAAAGTGTATGCCATAATTAATTAACCAAATTAATATTTCCAAAACATCAATTTACACAATTAACTATGCTTATCATCATCAACTTATGTCCAACACAATTGAATCAAAAATCAATCATTTTCCATGCTACATCATTCACGGCAATTTAGGGTTTTCTTTGTCCGATTCGGTTTTAATCCAATTAAATCCTAAATCAACATTACCCAAATGATTTCAACTCATCCAATGATCAAAATCAAAAAAATACCATGACATTAGGGCACCTCCAAGATTCGACCAAGCCTATATTTAGGGAAAAATTGATCCAATCCAATTTTCATCAAATTGATCATGCATAACACCATGTTATCATCATTCAAGCATATATCAACAATCAATTTCATCAAAACATGCTCAAATCATTTTTACCCAATTTTACCCTAATTTCAATTTCATCCTCAAAATGGCTCTGATACCATTGTTGGGTTTCTACTATAGTCCCAAGATCAATCAAGCAATTAAATCAATGTGAATACAATAAAGAAGTATGGCGGAGTCATACTTACAATGATCGAATTTGCGATGCGTTGTACACAAAAACTTTTTTCTCTTCCATGAAGCTCACGGCCAAGCCCAAATTTGTGCTCCTAGTTTTCGGTCACCCTCCATGTGTGTGCTCCAAGCTCCAAGCTTTGTCAATGGTGATTCTATGCTCAAGGGTTTGTTTCCCTATCACCTTTGGATGACCCTTTATGTGCTAGCATTGGAGAAAATTGTAACAAAATTCTCCTATTCTTCACCTTGTTGCTCTCGGCATTGAAGGAGAAAGCGAGAAAAAAAAATGGCCCAAGGCCGAATGGATGAGGAGAGGGAGAGAAGAATTGTGTGTGTGTTGGTTGTGTTTGATTTCAAAAATCAAATACATAATACACTTTCCAAGAATTGTACAAGACTTTTAAGTCTTCCAACCACCACCATCAATCACAAAAAGTGACAAGCATCACATCACTCAAAGTGATGTGACTTCCATCACAAAATGACTAACGATGTGACAGGTGATGTGACTTGTGGGCCCCACTTGATTCGAAATGCGAGTGGGCCCGCAAACACTCCCGGGCTCGGGTTTGCTAATTCCGAATTAACGAATTTTCCGTTGCGATGTAATTAAATCAAATTTAATTAAATAATTATGCCTAGCAAAATTACTATTCACGTCGCTAGCGAATTAATTCTAAATTAACTCGTTCGCCCGAATTAAAATCTAATTTTAATTCCGCGTAGAAATCTAATTTCGTATAATATATCGAATATATTATTTTATCGATTAATTCCAAATTAATCGTTCTCTCTCTTTAAATAATATTTTATCCCAGATAAAATATCCCCGTAATTAATCCTAGATTAATTTTCTCTCTTTATTAATTAATCCCAGATTAATTATGTGCGAGTCATACGTCATCGGTGAATCTTCGGGAAGCGACCCATGAGATCCTCGGATATGTTGGCAATAAATCCGGTCGTCGGACTATCCGAACACGTACGTACCTAGTACTACATTTTTACCGATTTACAAGACATGGTTGGCTTCTAGCAAAGCACCGTGCCTACCCAATTCTCCAGAAATATTCTTAAAGGAATATGTGATCTATATCAGGCGTAGTATACGTAATATAGCGTATTGCGATCCAGTATCGGATGTCACGTGCTAGGCCTGGGGCTGGAATTGTGTCTGTCCGTTACAAAGCACATATCGGATCTCTGGTAACTAGTCTCTATAATCGGATAATCATGACCTAGTCATATTATCCCGATAGCTGCAGCATAAAAGAGCACCAGTTTCGTATCCTACGTGATCATCATCTCCACTATGACTGGAGTGATACTTCATCATGACATCACACCCAATACACTACGATTCTCAATATACCCAGAAGAGGCGTACACAGAACCGGTTAAAGCCTTGGATAACCGAAACCAAAGTATATTGATTGTCGCAAGTATTAGCGGTGCAAGTCTCAGGTTAAGACCAAATACACCTACCCTGATTCGGACTTCCATAGACACATAGTCATACTACCAATGGAATTTCGAGGGGTCTATCCAGAGTGAAGCTATTTCCGTACCATCGGTAAACACAACCTCCTATTACACTTGCATGAGTATCCAATACCCAAATATATGAGAACTATGACGTTATGCTCCCACAACTCGCACAAGTGTATACTAGTCTATTCCGCATTATCGATGTCCAATCTCGATAATACTACGACTATGGATTATTTAATGATTAAACCTTCGTGGATTGATACTGTCTCATATCATCTCAATCTGGAACTAATCATAAGGACCTTTTATCATTTATATATCTTGGTAATCCAATTACAAATGATAAAAGAGCAATTTCCTTTGTCACATAGTTAATTTGTACAACAACACCATGATATGTACAAATAGTGATGCTATGGGTCATAATTGTCCAACAATGTGAGTTGTTGGATTGCATTTATTGCAATTTTGCCTCCAAAATTGTCTAAGCTTTTTGGAAAAGCTTTCACTAATTTTTGGTATATGTTTATTAGGTTTTTGGAAAACCAAATACACAACACAACATATTGATTGTCACAAGTACTAGCGATGCAAGTCTCAGGTTAAGACCAAATACACCTACCCTGAAGCGGATTCCAATAGACACATAGTCATACTACCAATGGGATTCTGCGGGGTCTATCCAGAGCGAAGCTGTTTCCGTATCGTCGGTAAACACAACCTCCTATCACACTTGCATAAGTATCCAATACTTAAATATATGAGAACTATGATGTTACACTTCCATAACACGCACAAGTGCAATACTAGTCTATTCTGCATTATCGATGTCCAATCTCGATAATACTATGACTATGGATATTTAATGATTAAACCTTTGTGGATTGATATTGTCTCATATCTTATAATCCGGAACTAATCATAAGGACTTTTATCATTTATATATACGAGTAATCTAATTACAAAATGATAAAATGTAATTTCCATTGTCACATAGTTAATTTGTACAAAAACCACAATGTCTTTTACAAATTGTCACGCTATGAGTCATAATTGTCCAACAATCTCCCACTTGGCCTATAGCCAGTCACTCAAGCATCTAACACCTGAACTATGTACATGTCGCTCAAACTTTTGCTGAGGAATAGCTTTCGTCAGCGGATCTGCAATGTTGTCCTCTGATGCGACCTTCTCGGTCTTCACATCACCACGATGTATGATCTCACGAATCAGATGGAAACTTCAAAGAACATGCTTGGATCGTTGATGAGACCGCGGTTCCTTAGCCTGTGCTATAGCCCCGTTATTATCACAATACAATGGAACGGGCTCAACTGCTAACGGAACTACTCCTAATCCAATTAGGAATTTACGGATCCAAACTGCCTCTTTTGCTGCTTCAGCTGCAGCAATATACTCCGCTTCTGTTGTTGAATCGGCAACAGTCTCTTGCTTGGAATATTTCCAGCTTACTACTCTGTTGTTCAAACAAAATATGTACTCGGATTGTGACTTACAGTCGTCTTTATCGGTTTGGAAATTTTCATCGGTAAACCCAGTTACCTCAAATTCTCCATCTTTATAGATTAAGAAAGCATCCTTAGTTCGTCTAAGATACTTAAGGATATTCTTAGCCGCCATCTAGTGACCTTCATCTGGATCGGCCTAATAGAAACTACACATGCTCAAAGCATACGAGACATCGGGTCGCATACATATCATGGCATACATAATCATTTTGACTGCTGAAGTGAACAGGATCCGACTCATATTGTCTCTCTCATCTTGAGTTTTAGGACACATCTCCTTAGATAGAGTGACGTTATGTGACATTGGCAGCAGTCCCCTTTTAAACTGTTCCATGTTGAATCTCTTCAATACTTTATCAATATATGTGCTCTGGGAGAGTCCAAGCAGCTTTCTAGATCTATCCCGGTAGATCTTTATTCCCAGAATAAAGGCTACTTCTCCCAGATCCTTCATGGAGAATTTTAATGAAAGTCAAGCTTTCACCGAATGTAGCATGGGAATGTCATTGCCAATAAGCAATACATCATCGACATAAAGGACAATGAATGTGAGTGCACTCCCACTAACCTTCTTATATACACAAGGATCATCCTCATTTTGAACGAAATTATATTCTTTTATGATCTCATCAAAACGTTGGTTCCAAGAACGCGATATTTGCTTCAATCCATAAATGGATCGATTTAACTTGCAAACCTTGTTCACATGTTTTGGTACGACAAAATCGTCAGGCTGTTGCATATAAACATCCTCCAAAAGGTTTCCGTTAAGGAAAGCGGTTTTGACGTCCATCTGCCATATCTCGTAATCGAAATATGCAGCAATAAAAAGCATAATCCGAATGGATTTAATCATGTCAACAGGTGAAAAAGTTTCATCGTAATCGACACCATGTCGTTGACGATACCCTTTCGCTACAAGCCTGGCTTTGTATGTTTGTATGTTTCCATCCATGTCGGTCTTCCTCTTGAAGACCCATTTGCAACCAATAGGCTTTACGCCTTCTGGTGCATCAACCAATGTCCAAACTTGGTTGGTGTACATGGAATCCATTTCGGACTTCATGGCATCTTGCCATAAACCGGAGTCGATACCTTGTATCGCTTCCTCATACGTAGTCGGTTCGTCTTCCTCAATAAGATTAATATTTACATGAGGTGAGATCAGAAACCCATACCTCTCAGGTTATTTTCTGACTCTCTTCGACCTACGCGGTTCTTGTGTATTCGAAGATTGTGGTACAGTCTCATCCCTGATGAACTGTTCATGTTCCGTTAAGGATTCTGTGCCAGGAACAGTATCACTCTAATTTTCATCGAGTTCTACTTTCCTCCCACTTACCATTGCATTTAGGAATTCCTTCTCAAGGAAAACCGCATGTAGAGCAACTAATACTTTGTTCTCTTGTAGGTGATAGAAGTAATATCCTTTGGTTTCTTTAAGATATCCTACAAATAGGCATTTATCCGATTTGGGCTCTAGTTTGGTACCTTCCAAACGTTTGACGTATGTTCAGCATCCCCAAATCTTCAAGAATGAGAAACCCGGTTTTTCCTGTCCATATTTCATACGGAGTCTGTTGAACAGACTTTGACGGAACCTTATTCAAAATAACTATTACACTGTTTAATGCATATCCCCATAAGGAAATAGGTAGCTCTATGCGACTCATCATCGACCTTACCATATCCAAAAAAGTTCGGTTTCTCCATTCGGACACACCGTTTAATTGCGGTGTTCCGGGAGGAGTCCATTGTGAAAGAATACCATATTCTTTCAAGTAATCAAGAAACTCATTGCTTAAGTATTCGCCACCACGGTCCTACCGTAATGTCTTAATATTTTTGTCGGTCTGTTTTTCTACTTTGTGTCGAAACTCTTTGAATTTCTCAAAGGTTTCCGACTTGTGTCTCATAAGATACACATAACCATAACGTGATGCATCATCCGTAAAGGTTACGAAGTATTCATATCCACCTCTAGCCTGGCTAGACATGGGCCCACATACATCACTATGAACGAGGGCTAACAGTTCGGTAGCACGTACACATTTACTGCTAAAAGGTGTTTTAGACATTTTGCCTAATAAACAAGATTCACAGACGTCATGTGAATTTGGATCAAATCCGTCCAAGTACCCACTCTTCGAAAGTGTGGATATGCGAGTATTGTTAATGTGTCCTAGACGACAATGCCACATATAAGTTTCATCTTTGTTACTTAGTTTAAGCCTTTTGTTTGTTACATTATATGTTTGAGATAGATTTATATTCAAAATATAAAGACCATTATCTACATCAGCACTGCATATCTCCATATCATTTTTATACATAAAACACCCAGTGTTTCTAAAAACAAAAGTATAGCACATTGGGCCATAAAGATACAGATAAGATATTCATAGTCAAACTAGGTACATAATAACAGTCTGATAGATTAAGTACATGCCCCAAGGGCAGTTCCAAAATATAAGTCCCAACGACCAAAACGGCGACTCGAGTCCCATTTCCAACGCGGAGGTCAATCTCTCATGAGGCCAGTCTCCTGCTAATCCGCAGATCATGCACATCAGTACATATATGAGTACCACAACCAGAATCAAAAATCCAATTTTTAAAACTAGAAGTAGACATGTTTATTTCTATAACAAACATACCTGAAGTCGGTGTCTTGCCCGCTTTGATTTCCTTCATGTGTGCCTTGTACTCGCGGCAGTCACGCTTCTAGTGACCCCGCATGCCGCACTGCAGACATACATCTTGGGATTTGTCTTTGCCCTTCCCATAAGGCTTTGACAATTTGGCCTTGCCCTTCTTCTTCTTCTTCTTCTTCTTTACACCTCCAGTTACCTTCGGCCAAGCCTTGGGAGACTGAGATGTTGAAGCGAAGTGCGCCTCACGCTTTTGCCCTTCATCAGCTCTTTTTCTGTTTCACGCAGCATTGCCATCAGCTCTCCAAGAGTATGGTCTTGGTTCATCATATTATAGTTCATGATAAACCCGCTCCAACTATCAGGAAGAGATTGCAAGATCAAATCTATAGAAGTCTCAGCCTCAAAGGTTATGCCTAGATGACCTAGCTGTTCAATGTCGGCAATCATCTGTGACACATGGTGCTCAACAGATGTACCCTCCGACATTCGAGAGCGAAAGAGCTTTTTCTGCAATTCATACATTTGCGATCTAAAGTTAGATCGGTGAAGGTCCTTCAATTTTGCCATCATAGTATAGGGATCCAATCCCTTATTTTGGCGACGAAATTGAGGGGTCATCGCAGCGAGCATGACAAACTGAGCAGTTGAGTTGTCATCGCTATGAGTCTTCCAAAGCTCAAGCTCAAGCGGCTGCTCATTTCCGGGCTTAGGCCCGAGGGGTCTCTCTATCGTATAGAGCATCCTCTCAGCCCCCAGGATAATCTTGAGGTTCATATCCCAATCAGGAAAGTTCGCGCCATTAAAGACATTTTCGCCCATGATAATGTCTCTAACTCCGATCTTTCCAGCCATCTTAATTGCAATAGTCAAACTATTCAATTAACGATATTTGGGTACATTCCAACTGTTACAAGAAAAATAATAAAATATTAGTCCAACTAATAAATATATAATTGATGAAATAATTTGAAAGCGCGTAATGCCAAGTATTTGAACAAAATTGCAAATTCAATACTGGCATCCCACTATTTTTCGGCGAGCCTCTAACCCTCTGTTGAGTACTCGGGAAACCTAGTTTCCTAATGGGCTATGATCCCGTTAAATAACACACAACCTTGACTTTGGCCAACAGTTGTATGATATTTAACTAGGTAAATCTCTAAGATCAATTGGATCTCATCCAATTCCTAGATCCGGTAGGTGGAACTCCAAGTCCGAAACATATATACAATATATATGCCAATATATCCAATATATTTTCCTAACCTTTTTCCTCTGAATCAACTAAG
Source organism: Zanthoxylum bungeanum (assembly GCA_019454045.1). NCBI lineage: Eukaryota > Viridiplantae > Streptophyta > Magnoliopsida > Sapindales > Rutaceae > Zanthoxylum > Zanthoxylum bungeanum. Next base: position 188,896 of record SKCR01027591.1, on the reverse strand, counting down.
TCTTGGCTTTGGCTCAACAAGCTTAATGATTCCAGTTAAGCGGGACCCATTGACCTTGGAAAGCTTCGTAATCGATGTCGATGAACAAGAAGTGATCTTGACTTTGGCCAACAAATCACAACTTGGCCAAGACATACGATATGGAACAAAGCCTTCATGATTCAAACACATCCACGATGGACAAATGTCTTGATTTTGGCCAACAAACCAGTGCCAATCTTGGATCTTGAGAATGAATCATTCAATAGAAGGAAAACGCTTAATATTTGATTAGGGTTTTTCGCGTAATTGGCAACCAATTAATTATCTTTGATTAGGTCTCATCATACCCCTTAAGCATGCATTCTAAAAGCATAATAAGGCGCGGTAAATAAATTAATAATGATATGCGGATAGATATCTCACAAATTATTCCTAAAATAAATCACTTCATTTCCTCTCCCCGGCTAGCACTATTCTAACTTCTACCCAATTACATAATACAATTAAAGAAACCTCATTACATTGAGGGGAATTGGTGAGAAGAGAATTACAAAGAATCGAGAGATAAAGGCTGGACACGCAGGTCCAATTTAATAAATTCTAAATTTATTACAACAATTTCCAAAATTGCCCTCACCCATCTAATATCCATCTGATATACATTATTCATACAACACATCCATGTATTCACACAAAGCATGGTATTCAATCAATCTAATCCAATTAATTAATCTTTGAATTAAGTGATCATCCAATGTTCAAACAACGATTTGATTTGCGCGAGTCCAACTCGTTTAAGAATAAGTACTCAAAGTACGAATTCTTGAATTATATCGAACTACAATTTTAAATCCAATTTAATTTCTATTCAATACTAATTCCTTATTTAATTCCAAATTAAATAATTACACTTTAATAATGTGTCTTTACGACTTATATTCTAAATCTAATCTTAATGGGTCTCAAAGCCCAATTAACATCTAATGTCAATTTAATTAAAGTCCAATGTGCTTTCAATTAATTTATTAAGGCATGGACTTTGGCAACCAAAGGCCAATAAGGAATCACCATTTGCCACAAAATTAATTTTGGCCCATTAGGCCCAATTAATTACTGAAAGGTCCATTTGTTATATTTGGACTTAATGGATTAGTTTAGGCCCAATTTGGATCCAATCCAATTGTCCTAAACCAACTTGGCCCAATCAAGCCCATTAGGCCCAATTACAACAATTTTAGCCCAATTCCAAATTAAGCATAACTAATTAAGTTTTAATATTCCAAAAAATCACAATTTAATTAATTAAAGTGTATTGCACTAATTAATTATTTAAATTAACATTTCCAAAACATCAATTTAATTAATTAATCATGCATTATTATATTCAATACATGTCCAACATTATTGAAACAAAATCAACTCATTTTCATGCTTCTTTGGTCACGGCAATTAGGGATTTTTTCCATTAATTTTGATTTCAATCCAATTAAATCACAAACTAATATATCCATGTATTTTAAACACATCCAATGATTTAAAAAACAAAAAATCACCATGACCTAGGGTTGATAAGTATTCGGCCAAGCCAATAAATTTGGGGAAAATTAATCCAATTAATTTTTCTTCAAATTGATCATGCACAACTCTAAGTTAACATTATATAAGTATACTCAAACAAACAATTTGATCAAAGCATGCTTAAATCAAAAATACCCAAATCAAGAATATAAACCCTAAATTCAATTTCATGCTCAATAAGGCTCTGATACCATTGTTGGACTCTAAGATCATCCCAAGAACATTTAAAGCATGAAATAATGTGAATACAAAAGAAAAGTATAGCGGTAATATACTTACAATGATCGAAAGAGAGGATGTGTTGATAACAAAACTTTTCCTTTGAGAAGTGCTCCAAGGTCTTCTCTTTGAAGTTGTATGTTGAAGCTCCAAGCTTGAAGGTTGAGATTCCAAACTCAAAGGATGGTTTCCCTATCACCTAGTATGATTCTTTGTGTGCTAGCAATGGAGAAATTTTGCAACAAAATTTCCCTTAATATTTCTTGTTGAGTTCGGCCAAAGAGAAAGAAAAATAGAGAGTTTTTTTGTTTTGCCTTGTTTTTGTTTCTTAAACAATTGCTAAGTCAAATACAAAAGTTGTAAAATGGTTTATTCAAAACCAAAAATCAAAAAAGTGTTGAGAGCCAAAATTGCAATTAATGCTCTCAACCACCTCCATCACCAAAAGTGACTTGTGTCACATCACTCAAAGTTGATGTGATTTCCATCACAAAATGTGACTAATGATGTGACTTGTGATGTGACTTGTGGGCCCCACTTTAATTCAAAATCCGAGTGGGCCCGCAAACACATCCCGGGCTCGGGTTCTTTAATTCCGAATTAACGAATTTTCCATTGCGACTTAATTAAATCAAATTTAATTAAATAATTATGCCTAGCAAAATTACTATTAAAGTCGCTCGCGAATTAATTCCAAATTAATTCGTTCGTCCGAATTAAAATCTAATTTTAATTCCGTTATGAAATCTAATTTCATTTAATATATCGAATATATTATTTTATCGATTAATTTCGAATTAATCGTTCTCTCTCTTCTAATAGAATTTTATCCCAGATAAAATCTTGCCGTAATTAATCCCAGATTAATTTTCTCTCTCTTATAATTAATCACAGATTAATTCTGTGCGAGTCATACGTCATCGGTGAATCTTCGAGAAGGGACCCATGAGATACCTGGATATGTTGGCAGTAAATCCGGTCGTCGGACTATCCGAACACGTGCGTACCTCGTACCACATTTTTACCGATTTACGAGACATGATTGGCTTCTAGCAAAGCGCCGTGCCTACCTAATTCTCCAGAAATATTCTTAAAGGAATATATAATCTATAACAGGCGTAGTATACGTGGTATTGCGTATTGCGATCCAGTATCTGATGTCACATGCAAGGCCTGAGGCTGGAATAGTGTCTGCCCCGTACGAAGCATATATCGGATCACAAGCAACTAGTCTCTATAATCGGATAATCATGACCTTGTCATATTATCCCGATAGTTGTAACATAATAGAGAACTGGTTTTGTATCCCTGCGTGATCATCATCTCCATATGGCTGAAGTGATACTTCCGTCTTGACATCACACCCAATACACTACGATTCTCAATAAACCCAGAAGAGGCGTACACAGAATCTGTTAAAGTCCCGGACGACCAAAACCAAAGCGTATTGATTGTCGCAAGTACTAGCGATGCAAGTCTCAGGTTAAGACCAAATACACCTACCCTGAAACGGATTCCCATAGACACATAGTCATACTACCAATGGGATTTCGCGGGGTCTATCCAGAGCGAAGCTGTTTCCGTACCATCGGTAAACACAACCTCCTATCACACTTGCATAAGTATCCAATACTTAAATATATGAGAACTATGATGTTACGCTTCCATAACACGCACAAGTTCAATACTAATCTATTCTGCATTATCGATGTCCAGTCTCGATAATACTACGACTAGGGATATTTAATGATTAAACCTTTGTGGATTGATATTGTCTCATATCTTATCATCCGGAACTAATCATAAGGACTTTTATCGTTTATATATACGAGTAATCTAATTACAAAATGATAAAATGTAATTTCCATTGTCACATAGTTAATTTGTACAAAAACCACAATGTCTTTTACAAATAGTGACGCTATGGGTCATAATTGTCCAACAGTAACGCCCCCATACGTCAGGTTTTCTGCAGACATTCAGAAACAGTTTTCATAAATAAATTTTCAGAAATGGATTTTCAAAGACATACTTACAGAAAATATAGTTTTAAGAAAGAATTTTCAGAAGAAACTGTTTTATAAGAATTTCAGAGAATTACAAATCCGAAGTAGTTTTTAGAAAAGTTTTCCAGAAAGAAAGTTGTTTTCAGATAATGAAAGAGATTTCAGAAAAAGATGATTTGAGATGAACTTGGTTTTATAACCATGGATTTTCAAAAAGTATTTTAGTACCTATTTTTAAATTGTCCACTCACTAGATCGTTCAAACGATCTAACCCCCCCAACTCCCAGTGTTTTGTTTTACAGGTTTACCTGGAGGACGAGCTCAGGAGGATGTATATTGATGGCAGTCACTAGGGTGTTCGGTCCACCAGGTCAAATCAAAGACAGAGTTCAGTTCAGTTCAGTCAGAGTCAGGAAAAGACATGTATCATACATGTTATATAGTAAATATTACATATGTAATGCATTATAAGTGTTCACTATCAGAGTTATAATGGGTAGTAAAATTGAGTACTTAGTATGAGAAGTATTATGCATTTATGTTGTTGAGTTGGGTAATGATCAGATGCATTAGTTTGTATATGAAATGAGATTAACAGTTATGAGAGAGTCAGAGGCTCAGGGGAATACGACGATTTATTCACTGCCGGTAGCATCTCCCGATTGGGGATGTTACAATATATATAATGCTATTTTTGAAAGATTGGACTATTTTAAGTTTGCTTTTGGCTAGAAATGTTAACTTCTTAAAGAGGTCTTACTTGCTGCCTCCTATTAAAAAGTTTGGTTCTTGAATCCTGCTTAAGCTTCAAAAAGTATGATGTATATAGATTTATTTGTTTTGTAATGACAACATAGAGTTTGAATTAGAATTAATAGGGGCATAGATAATATTGATTTTGAACGTGTCAAATTTTACTGATTGGTGATGTTGAGAAGACCTACGCTAACGTGTAAATGATCATAATGTATAGGTTATTGAATTTAATAAGATAATAATTCAATATATAACATAATAACGTTAAAGAGTCTATCACAAAAAAAAATAAAAATAAATAAATAAAAATTTGTTTGATTTGGTTATAGTTTGGAAGGTATATAATACCAAATATAACTGTTTTGATTTGTTAGCAAGATTTCTAAACTATAATCCAATAAACAAACGTTGTGTGATTTACATTTTTAATTATGTTCTCATTATAAATAAAAATGACGGTTCTGGACATGGAGATTTCCAAATTATTTTCTATGCAAAGATTCAATATGTATATAGTTTTATTTTTATTTCTTTAAAATTCAATTACAATATATTGATATTCTGCATTAAATTTTTTTTTTTTTTATCTTTCTTTTATATAAATATCACTACTCTATAATATACAAGTATAAAATCTAGAACATTAGTAATAAAATTATATCCTAATTCTAATGCTTAGGCTTTAAAATTTAAAATTTATAATTTATAAAAAAAATTAAAATTAATAATTAAAATAAAAAAAATAAAAATAAAAATAAAAAAAAAAAAAAAAAAACATGAACAAAGACAGCAACCATATCGTGTTCGAAATGTAAAACCCAAAACCAGAGTTTATTTTCGAACACAGCTACATCCAACAACCCACCTGTCTCATCTGTGCTTAGCTTTTCCCGGTTTTTTTTTTCTCGAGAAAATCCAATGGGAAAATCTGGAATCTTTGATCTTGAGAAGCACTTTGCTTTCTACGGGGCATATCACAGCAACCCAGTTAATGTATTGATACACACTTTGTTTGTGTGGCCGATTGTCTTTGCTACGCTTATTCTCCTCCACTTCACACCATCTATATATGATTTTTCTGATAAGTTTTCGCTTTTGCCATCTGGGTTGTTCGGTCATAGCCTGGTTTTGAATATTGGGTTCTTGTTGACTCTGATATACTCTTTGTTTTATTTTTGTTTGGATAAGAGAGTTGGTTCTTTGGCTGCTTTGCTTTGTTTTGCTTGTTGGGCTGGCGCCAGTTTAGTGGCTAACAGACTTGGCTCCTCTCTTGCTTGGAAGGTAATTTTTTGTGATCTGTTTGGTTAGTGGGAAATTAGGGGAAAAGGGAAGAAATTGGACTTCTGGGCATTTAAAATTTTTCATTTTTTCCAATCGGCTGTTAATGGATCTGGTTGAAGAAAACATACTAAATTTTGACACGTAGGGTTATTGTTTTATGTTATTTATTTTCTCTCATTCATTTTAAAAGTTAATTCATTTTGTAATCTGTTTGTTTTGTTAGGGCTTAAAAATAAATATGATGTGACAGTTACAATACAATTGCTGCAAATTTATAATTTTTGCTGTTCCATCTAATGTGAATTTATGTTCTTGATGAGCTGAGAGTATTTTAGTACTAAGAGATGTTAATTAGGTGGCCCCTCTGTGACTGTTGTTTCTGATAAAGATTGATGTAAATTCTAGGTTTTGCCATTACAGTTTGTGATGAATTATTTAATGTGGAGCAGAAATGTTGATAGGAAGTAGCATATGTGACTGTAGCTTAGGTCTTTTGTGGATAAAGATAAAAGTGATATAGAGGAACTCTGTTCGGTAAATCACTGGCTTATTGCCATTATGAGTTGCAATTTCCAGGGATGTTTGAAAGTCCCTTGAAAATACTTCATTTGATTTTGGGTTAACAGTTAGAAACTTATATATTGAGTAGTGCAAATGCAAGATTTGCAGTTTGTTGCATGTGAATGGAAAAATTTGGAATTCTGGACAGTTTATAACATATTTAAACTGAAGAAGATTAGTTGCAGTGATAGCATTAGGAAATTGCCAAAGAAATCTTTTTGCTTTCTAAAGGATAGCCCAGCGCACAAGGCTTCTCACACTGTAGGCTGTAGGGAGGATTCAGTATGTACGTAGCCTAACCCTTGTTTTGTTTGCAAAGAAGCTGTTTCCACGACTCAAACCTGTGACCTCTAAGTCTCCATGGATATCTTTGTGCTTTCTCTCATCTTAATTTGTTCTCTGCTTTTATACCAGATTAAAGAATAATTGTTCTGATAAGGAGTGACTTCTGATTAGTAGGGTATCAGTGCCGTTCGGTTTTATATGCTTTTCGGACTTTTTTCTATCTGTATCTTTAAGAAATCGCTCTTATGCTTGCCATCTTGCTTCGTATAGTGATAACTATTCTATACAATCTATGCTTACATTTCTAGCTAGTAGTTATAAAGCTACCGGAATGTTTCTTCCTCAATTGATACATCTGACTAGTTGTACAACTAAATTGTGGGTGCTGATTGATTCAACTTCCAAAGCTCTCAGGGTGGTACATGACGTTTTAATTGAAATTCTGCGCCAACACCAGGATTGGGGAGGGTCTGGTTTATATTTATGTAATTTTTATAAAAATAAAATAAAATAAAATGTTAGAATCTGCTTTTGATACCTGTTGTATAGTTTTAGTTCTGCACTGATTGATATCAATGTGTCATTCTGGCCTTTAGTTTGCTAGATCAGAGTCAACATTGATTTCTCATTACACCTTTCTCTCTCTCTCTCTTTCTTTTTTTTTTTACAGCAGAGAGAGACATTTCCTTGATCATTCTGGCCTTTTGTTTTCTAGATCAGAATAACTGTGTCACAAACTTGGATTAGATAATTCTATTTCTTTGAATGGTTGTTTTTACACTTTGCACTATTGCATTGGTAGGAAATGTTATAGAATGCTGTTGTTTGAATATTTTGTCTGACTTTCTCTCCAAAGCGTAGGTTTATTAAAAACTTCACAGAGCCATATCTGCAAGATGGGGTAGTTGGTATTTATAACTGAGGGGCCAACCTGGAAGTTTGGTTGCTAGAGCAATTAGGGAGGTTTCTATAGAAGTTACTACAACTATACTTTTGGGTTCTCTGAAATGTCCCACACTCCCGTGGCTTTGTACTCTCATTAAATCTTACAATCTCTAATCCGTTTCATGAAGCTCTTAAAGTTCTCAAAACATCTTTGGGAGTACCCATCTCAACATGGAAAGTGTTCTGTCATTACTTTTATTAGATCTTTCCTTGGAGCTGTAAGTCCTGTTGCTGGACCAACTAGGGAGGTTTCGATTGAAGTCACTGCTGCTAGAGATTTTTGGGATCACTAAAAAAATCTCATGCTAACTAGGGAGGTTTCTATTGATGTTGCTACTGCTAGAGATTATAGGGATCACTAAAATGTCTCATGCTTTTGTGGCCTATATGCCATATATAAACTTGTAGGTCTCTTATTCGATTCCTAGAGTAGTGCTTACCAGATAGAAGTCCTATGGCTTTATGATGTTTGTTTTAAACTACTGCATAAGTGGCGACCACGTGCCTTTAATTTGAATACATGTTGCACAGGATCTAGAAGCAATTAAATAAACTATGTTTAGTAACTAAAGACAACTAGAATAAAACTTCATTATACACGAGGACCTCCATAAGTCACCAAGCACAAAGAACATTAAACTTGATTGTGTTCTAAGGTGGTTAATTTCATGTAGTTTATCATTTATAGTTTGAATCGTTCTATTTTCTTGGTAAGCTTACTTGGAGTCACATCTGACTTATTCTTCCTTGATATGAATTCTTACCTTGATTCTTCACAATCATTGTCTATGGCATCCATACGATTCAGGTTTCGCTGGCAGTGCAGTTGTTCTGTTGGACCGGACAGTTTCTTGGTCACGGTATTTTTGAGGTGGGTAATTCTGTAAGATTTGAAGCTATGATGTGCTGAATCCATTCTCTTATTTTATACATCTCATCAGATTACTTTCCCATAGAAACGGGCACCTGCGCTTTTGGATAACCTTGCCCAAGCCTTTTTGATGGCTCCTTTCTTCGTACTGCTTGAGGTTTGTTTCTTTCAGTTCTTTCTTAATATTTGATCAGTAATTATGTGTTTCGAAGATTAATTTGTTTATGCATGTAATTCACTTGGTGCAGGTTCTGCAAAGAGTCTTTGGGTATGAGCCATATCCAGGGTTTCATGCAAGTATTGAGTCAAAGATACAAGCTGAAATCAAGGAATGGCAAGACAATAAACAAAAGAAAGATAATAAGGAAAAAAATAATTAAATTGGGGCCCCTGGATTGTATTAAGTGGGGGCCTTAGGCGGTGACCTATGTTGTCTACTCTTCAGGGCTCGGGTAAGATTAAGCACAGATTTGATTATTTGACAGTGGAGTTGCATAACTTCTCTCTTGTTTGAACAATTCTTGTTTAAAGGTCTGATTTCTTTAAAGTGATATTAGATTTTTCTTTGGGGGCTCTTGTTTTGGTCGTTGGATTACAAGACAAAGAAGAGAGATTGAACTTTGATGTGGCTTGAGAACAAAGAGGAATTTGTATCCTTGATTTTAGGCGGCAAAGTTAGTTGATTGTCATAGTAACTAACTTTCAAATCCTAAGTTGACATTAGTTATATAAAACAAAATCTTTTTCTAATATCACAGTACAAATAATATTTCAAGTGGAACTATAACCAAAAAAAAAAATAGAGATTATTAATATAAATTATGGAAACTAAAATCATGGCTTTTTAATTTCCCTCGTGATTTGATCACCTTCTACTCCAAATTATTTGGGAGCAAACAACTTGGTTGATCCTTCAACCAACTCTAATTTAATCATTACAAAGAATAAATTTAATTTTAGGTTTCAAAAGGCAATAAGTGTGCTAACCACTTTTTATTTCTTGATATTAGAGAAGGAGAATGATACTTTAGTCCTTTAAGTAATTTTATTTAACTATTTATCACTCAAGTCTTTGATAGATTTTTAATATCATATTTTGTCATTTATATTAAAAACAAGATTTAAAAAAACACATTATTAAAAGTAAATGTGACATTTAAATTAATTAGTTCCAACTTACAGTGATCCCATATAATATATATAGAGAGAGAAATTAAAAAAAAAATTATTAGAAAATCATTCCCCTTATTAGTTATATTTCAAAAATCTTTGTTATATTTTTTTCCCCTACATAAACTAATAATATCTTTAAATATCAACATCAAGTCATTAATTAACTAATTCCTCTACTTCAAACCTAATTGTTTTCTCTATTTTCTCTTGGATTTATCACTGTTCAAAGCCTCAAGTTATCAAAATTAATTTGTGATCAAATGGTTGAATGTGCAAAGACCCAATTTAACACTTAGAGTTTCAGCAGCAAAAGATGGATATATCTGATTAAAATGCTTCCAGGCTGGGGAGTATGCGGGATGACGCATGACGCCACGCTCTTCAATATCATGCTCGGTGTGCCACCTCATGTCCTTAGCAGTGGCATTAGATGCATACAATCTCTGCAAGCGAGGTGTTAGTGGAAAGTAGTACATTTTCTTGCAAGGAACATTTATTTTCTACTTTGCTGATCCTCCTCTCTGCTTCTTATACCGAGGGTGGTTACAGAACATGCAACTTGTTAGGTCAATATCATCACTCCAATATATCATGCAACCATTATTACAATAGTGAATTTTTTTCTACTGGTAGACCCAAGCCTTCAATTAACTTCTTCGTGCTATAAAAGTTGTCTGTCATTACATTATCCTCCGGAATCATTTCATGTACAAATTGACAAATATCGTCGTAACACCTTTCCGAAAAATGGTGTTCTGCCTTTAAATTCAGGAGTCTAGCCACCGCCGATAACTGTGAATGCCCGTAAGGGTTTCCATGCCAAATCTCTTGCTCAGATGCTCTAAACATGTCATAAAGTTTTCTTGTCATAGTATTTGGAGTCTCTTCACTATCATTTTGATTGAAAGTAGGTCATACAACATCCAATACCATTTCTTGAATTGCATTGTTCACTTGGGTATACTCGACTTCTGGACTCTGACTAATATTATGTTCCGAGGTATCTCGTTGTTCAGTCTCCTCATGTTTATATCATACATAGTAGTTTGGTACAAATTCATATTTTGCAAAATGGAGTCTCACAGTATGTGGGTCATAAAAACTCTGATTTTGACACCTACGTTGGTTACATGGACACTTAATTTTCATTTCGTCCATAAATGTAGGATGACTTTCTGCTAGCTGCATAAACTCCTTAATACCCGCAATGAACTCATTCGTCAGATACCCATCTTTTAACCTAGCATCGATCCACTGCCGATCTGATCTCATCTTATCGTTCCCTACGCTAAATGTTCTGGTGATAATTGATGAAAATATAAAATTGTGACTTTATTGGTAAAATTATGACCGAGTTCATTAACCATACAACCAAAATTATAGGAAAACAAATAGAAAAGACATCCAAAACTCACATGCAGTGATGACTTTTGACGTAACATAACTTATTCAAAACACTCTACATCCTGCCTTCACCACTAACCATACAGCCAATATATTGATTACAAAACTTAATTTTCACCTTAATTTTGGATCTTATCAAGCAAGCTCTAGCTTGAGGTTTGAAATAATCACTTAAAATACTTATTACCTTATATGTAAATTAAATTAAATAAATTTCACGCATCTAAGTAAATGGCCAAAGTCTCTACTAGACTGTTATAATTAATACAACCAAAATAAAATAAAAGTCCAAAAAACATCAAGTATCTGATGATTGTTGAGGCGTTTGCGGATAGTGGCTGGGTCGGTGAGCTGCAAGATGCGACCTACGAGAGAGTGAGAGACCGAACTGCGAACGAGAGCTGCGAACTGAGTGAACTGAGTTACACACAAATTCAGAACACAAATTTAGAAGTTCCAAAATCCTCAGTTACATACAATAACTTGAAGAAAAAAGGCATGCATACAAAATGATGAATATATGGATTTTCTCGAGTAAACCACATGAGAATGACCAATGCACACACTCACACTCTTGAGTATACCACATGCAGATATGAAGAGGTATCAAAAATAGAATTTACATATATTGACATTCCCTCTGAAATATATACATTTACTTGGTTGCGACTGTAAACAGTAGCCGCTCTCTTGAGAGTGTGAGAGTGTGAGACTGAGCGAGAGGGAGTGAGAATGAAAGTGAGAGTTAGATTTGAGAGACGGAGATTTAGGGTGTGGGAATTTGAGAGAGAGCCCAGTCTGAGACAGAGAATTTGAGACTGAGTGAGATTCTTGTATTCATTGAGCGAGACGAGTGATCTGTTTGTAGAGAAATTTGAGTGTTTTAGGGATTAGGAGAGAGTGGAGAAAACGAAAGGGAAAATAATTTTATTTAAGTACAAATAGCAATGAATTAATTATTTTGTATCTATTTAGGGATGGATTATAACATTTGTCTGTTAGGGATATGCCATATACCCAACTTGTGGATGAGCTATATGTACATGTATTTGTAATATTTTCATTAATTTATAAAATGTCAATCTTTATTATACGTGTCTTACATAACTTATATGAATCATCAAACACTGTAATAAAGCCCTTGGAGTAATAAGATGATGGCTTCCACGCCTTATGAAAATCATTACTCTTAAACGTTCCTAGTCATAGTTTTGTGAATAATCTGGGCATTCACAAAGCGAAGAGACTAGCATGATGATATGATCCGCCCTTAAGTGGGGTAGTCGATCTCATAGGCTACTAGCGGAGATCCGTTCGCTTGGTGTATCACATGGATGCATGAGTTGCTCGTGTCCATCGAACTGACCGCCGAAAGTTTTCACATGGAGTGTTTATCTCATGTGTCTGTGAGAACTTTCACATATCGATTGTATGACTAGTCCTTAGACTTGAGGTCTTTACAATCTTATATGTGGATCAAATAACTTTGACATTCTCCTTCCTGTAAGTGTCCTAGACATGCCACGGGATCTCTAAGCGTGATTCGTGTGTGAATAAAATCAAAAATAAGTTGCGGATGACTTACATTGATCGGCTTGAGTTCAAAATTTTCATGGATGTTAAAGCTTCCAAGCTCATGGGTGAGTATCTCTATCACCTTCATTTGACTCCCTTATATTCTAGCAATAATAAATGGAACAAATTTTATCTCCCAAGGAGAAATAAATTTGCCCGAGAGAGAGGGGTACAATCGGCTAAATCTTCCAAAGAAATGCAGGCCATTTGGCCGATTCTCCAAGAGCAGCCTTCAAAGGCCAATCGGCCAAATAGAGAGAGAGCAAAAAGCTTTTTCATTTCTTAGCCAAAATTAGTCGGAGAGCATTTATTTTAAAAGCAAAAGGCAATTTTATGTTAAAAGTAAAAGTCAAAGACCTTTTAAAATTGGCCATACTTTTAAAAGCAATTCAATAAATGAACAGAGGCCATATTGTCGGCTAATTCATTCTTTCTCTGTTGTGTGGCCTTTCGGGGAAGAGCATTAAAGGCCCTTTGGCCTAAAATATCAGGAAGATAGATTAATTTCCAAAATTAAATATATTGAGTGTTTTATAAAATACTATCAAAACCCATCACTCATGTCAATCACTAAAGATGACTAATGATGTAAGTGAAGTGGGCCTCACTTTAAATTCAAAATTCAAGTGGGCTTACTCAACACCCTTCGGGTTCGGATTCGTTTAATCCGATTAAATGAATTTTCCGTCGCGATATAATTAAATCCAATTTAATTAAATAATAATACCCAGTAAAATTATTACGAAAATCGCTCGCGAATTAATTCCAAATTAATTCGTTCGCTAAAATTAAAATCCAATTTAATTTCTTTTTGAAATCTAATTTCAATTAATATATCTAATATATATTATTTAGCTCAATTAAATAAATTAAATAGTAAAATCTAATTTAACTATTAAATTTATTTTACCGATTAATTCCAAATTAATCGTGTTCTCTCCTTTCAACGAATTTAATCCCAGATAAATTCTCGACGCAATTAATCCCAGATTAATTCTTTCTCTGATAATTAATCCCAGATTAATTCTTGCCGTAATTAATCCCAGATTAATTTTCTCTCTTTATTAATCCCAGATTAATATTCTCTCCCTTAATTAATCTCAGATTAATATTGTTCGAGTCAAACATCATCGGTGAATCTTTGGGATGCGACCCAAGAGATCCCTGGATATGTTGGCAGTAAATACGGTCATCGGACTATCCGAACACGTGTGTACCCGGTACCACATACTTACCGATTTACAAGACATGGTTGGCTTCTAGCAAAGCAATGTGCCTACCCAATTCTCCAGAAATATTCTTATACGGAATACATGATCTTTGTCAAGCGTAGTATACGTAGTATTGCGTATTACGATCCAGTACCAGATGTCACATGCAATGCCTGGGGCTGGAGTTGTGTCTGCCCCGTACGAAGCATATATCGGATCACTAGCAACTAGTCTCTTTATGATCGGAAAGTCATGACCTAGTCATACTTCCCCGATGGCTATAGCACTTAGAGTACCAGTTTTGTATCCCTGCGTGATCATCATCTCCATATGACTGAAGTGATATTTCCTTCTTGACATCACACCCAATACACTACGATTCTCAGTATACCCAGAAGAGGCGTACACAGAACCTGTTAAAGTCCCGGACGACCAAAACCAAAGTATATTGATTGTCGCAAGTATTAGCGATGCAAGTCTCAGGTTAAGACCAAATACACCTACCCTGATTCGGATTCCCATAGACACATAGTCATACTACCAATGGGATTCCGAGGGGTCTATCCAGAGCGAAGCTGTTTCCGTACCATCTGTAAACAGAACCTCCTATTACACTTGCATGAGTATCCAATACACAAATATATGAGAACTATGCTGTTACGTTTCCATAACACGCACAAGTGTAATACTAGCATATTCCGCATTATCGATGTCCAGTCTCGATAATACTACGACTAGGGATATTTAATTATTAAACCTTTGTGGATTAATATTGTCTCATATCTGATTAATCCGGAACTAATCATAAGGACTTTTATCATTTATATATCCAGGTAATCCAATTACAAATGATAAAAGAGCAATTTCCTTTGTCACATAGTTAATTTATACAACAACACCATGTTCTGTACAAATAGTGATGTTATGGGTCATAATTATCCAACACTTCCCCGGTTCAAAAGATCCGGTCATAAGGGTATGATTGGGTCATTTGTTAAAACACATGAAGTTTGTAAAGATACAACAGAGAATCGCCACTCTCTCGGATAATATTTTCTTATAAGAGTAGTATTCCAGTTCGCGGGTTGATATATGTGATCAGTGCTTGAGACTGTAGCCGCAACGGAAGAATCTTGTGAGATTATTGGGTTAGCATGATTCATGACACTATCAACATCATACATTTGACTATATGGGTAGACACTTTCCATACCCTAGGTCAAACGGTGGGGATACAGTGAGGTGAGGGACTGTATCATATGTAAATCGCATACATAATGGGTATATATATTTCCTTCTCATTTGGTGGCCTTGGCATGTTGCTAGATGTCAACCTGGGTCATTGAAATCGAACGACCATCTGATCAGAGTATAATTTATGTTTGATTAAATTATCACGATTCATTTCATGTCCAACTTGAGGGGAACCCAAAAGGTCACACACAACAAAGTCGAAATCAATGGTTAACAGTGCACAGTATAAATTTAACATCATATATGATTGATGTAGGAATTGTTCATAAATGGTTCAATGTGTTTAATTATTGAACAGATCATTTATGAGGTTCCATAGTGGCTTAGGGATTGGTGAATGACGATAGGGTAACTTTGGGAATTGGAATAAATAAATAAATAACGTGAATAGTAACATGAATAGTAAAAAAAATTATTTGTTATTTGTTTTGAATTCCAATTCGGCCCAAACTCTTATTAGGGTTTTATAATCTCATTAAACCACTAAATTAAGATCCAATGGATAAAATTAAATTAGCTTTTATCCCACATCGGATTAATTAAGAATTCATTGGGTTTATATAGGTGCTCTAAAGACAACAAAATTAATTAAGAATCCGATGTGGGATAAATGCTAATTCAATCTTAGCCATTGGATCTTAATTTAGTGGTTTAATGAGATTATAAAACCCTAATAAGAGTTTGGGCCGAATTGGAATTCAAAACAAATAACAAATAAAAAAATTTACTATTCACATTACTATTTATTTATTTATTTATTGCAATTCCCAAAGTGCCCCTATCATCATTCACCAATCCCTAAGCCACTATGGAACCTTATAAATGATATGTTCAATAATTAAATACATTGAACCATTTATGAACAATTCCTACAGCAATCATATATGTTGTTAAATTTGTACTGAGCATTGTTAACCATTGATTTCGACTTTGTTGTGTGTGACCTTTTGGGTTCCCCTCAAGTTGGACATGAAATAAATCGTGATAATTTAATCGAACATAAATTATCCTCCGATCAGATGGTCGTTCGATTTCAATGACCAAGGTTGACATCTAGCAACATGCCAAGGCCCCCAAATGAGAAGGAAAGATATATATACTCATTCTGTATGCGATTTACATATGATACGGTCCATCGTCTCACTGTATCCCCACTGTTTGACCCTAGGGTATGGAAAATGTCTACCCATATAGTCAAAGGTATGATGTTGATAGTGTCATGAATCGTGCTAACCCAATAATCTCACATGATTCTTCCGATGCGGCCATAGTCTCAAGCACTGATCACACATATCAACCCGCGAACTGGAATACTACTTTTATAAGAAAATATTATCCGAGAGAGTGGCGATTCTCTAATGTATCATTACAAACTTCATGTGTTTCAACAAATGACCCAATCATACCCTTATGACCGGATATTTTGAACCGGGGAAGGAGAATGTCAAAGTTATTTGATCCACACATAAGATTGTAAAGACCTCATGTCTAAGGACTAGTCATACAATTGATACATGAAAGTTCTCACAGACACATGGGATAAACACTCCATGTGAAAACTTTCGGCAGTCAGTTCGATGGACATGAGCAACTCATGCATCCATGTGATGCACCAAGCGGACGAATCTCCGCTAGTAGCCTATGAGATCGGCTACCCCACTTAAGGGCGGATCATATCATCATGCTAGTCTCTCCGCTTTGTTAACGCCCAGATTATTCACAAAACTATGACTAGGAACGTTTGAGAGTAATGATTCTCATATGACGTGGAAGCCATCATCTTATTACTCCAATGGCTTTATTACAGTGTTTGATGATTCATATAAGTTATGTAAGACACGTATAATAAAGATTGTCATTTTATTAATTAATGAAAATATTACAAATACATGTACATATAGCCCATCCACAAGTTGGATATAGGGAATATCCCTAACAATCTCCCACTTGCACTATAGCAAACTAGTATGAATCTGGACACCATACTCTTGGGTGTGCCTATCATGCTTTTGTTGAGTCAGCCATTTAGTCAGAGAATCTGCAAGATTATCTTCTGTGGGTATTTTCTCTATAATAACTTCTTTTCTCTCAACAATCTCTCTGATGAGATGAATTCGCCTGAGTATATGCTTGGATTTCTGATGGGACCTTGGTTCCTTTGATTGAGAAATGGCGCTCGTGCTGCACAGTATATCGTGACGCTATTCTTTATCGCGGGAAGCACTTCCAGCTCTGTGATGAACTTCATTATCCAGACTGTTTCTTTAGCTGCCTCAGATGCTGCAATATACTCGGCTTCAGTGGTGGAGTCCGCTGTAGTTGACTGCTTTGAGCTTTTCCAACTGACAGCTCCGTCATTCAAAGTAAACAGATATCCTGTTTGCGATCTGCTGTCATCCCTATCGGTCTGAAAGCTCGTATCACAGTAACCAATGACTTTCATCTCAGAACAATCTTCGTATGTCAAAAACACATCCTTAGTTCTTCTCAGATACTTGAGGATTGTTTTGACAGCTGCCCAGTGTTGCTCACCAGGATTTGCCTGATACCTGCTCGTCATGCTAAGAGCATAAGTGACATCAGGTCTTGTACATAGCATGGCGTACATGATCGATCCTATTGCTGAAGCATAAGAGATCCTACTCATACGCTCTCTATCTGAATGAGTATGTGGACATTGCTCCTTAGATAATTTGATTCCATGACAAGTAGGTAAATTACCTCTTTTGAAATCTTTCATTTTGAATCTTTTCAAAACTTTATCTATGTATGTAGATTGAGAAAGTCCTAACAAACTCTTAGATCTATTACGGTAGATTTTAATGTCGATGATGTAGGCTGCTTCTCCCAAATCTTTCATGGAGAAATTCTGAGATAACCATTGTTTGGTGGCTTGCATCATGGGAATATCATTCCCAATGATTAATATGTCATCGACATTTAATACAAGAAATACAACAGCACTCCCACTACTTTTCCTGTAAACACAAGACTCGTCTACATTTTTGATGAAGTCAAATTCTTTGATTGTCTCATCAAATCGTATATTCCAACTTCTAGAGGCTTGCTTGAGTCCATAAATGGATCGTTTAAGCTTGCATACTTTATTATGATCATCCTTAGATGCAAACCCCTCAGCTTGTGTCATATAGACTTCCTCTACGAGGTTCCCAATAAGGAAAGCTATTTTGACATCCATCTGCCAAATCTCATAATCAAAGTGTGCAGCTAGTGCCAGTAAAATTCGAATGGACTTTATCATTGCAACAGGCGAGAAGGTTTCGTCATAGTCAATTCCTTGGTTTTGTCTATAACCTTTCGCCACCAACCTAGCCTTATAGGTTTGGATGTTGCCTTCTGCATCAGTTTTACGCTTGTAAATCCACTTGCAGCCTATGGATTTTATCCCTTCAGGTGCATCCACCAAGTCCCAGACTTGATTCTGATACATAGAGTCTATTTCGGATTTCATGGCCTCAAACCTCTTGACTGAATCAATGTCATGCATTGCTTCGTCATAACTGGTGGGATCGTCATTATCAATGACCTGATCATGTTCCTCATCAATATGGAAACCATATCTTTCAGGCTCATATCTTTCCATACCAGACCTTCTAAGTTCATAACCTTGAGGTTGTTTCGTCGCTGCCCTTTTGAGGGGCTTGGGGCTTAGTTCTATGTTAGTTTTTTCTTCTCGTACCTCATCGAGGTCAAGTCTACTCCCACTATATTTCTTGAGAAGGAATTCATTCTCTAGAAATTTAGCATTTCGTGAGACAAATATTCTTTGTTCATTTGGGACATAGAACACGTATGCTCTTGAGTTCAAGGCATATCCTACAAACTTACATTTAATTGCCCTATCATCCAATTTGTTAGTTTGTGTGAGCTTAACATATGTGTCACATCCCCAAACTCTTAGATAAATAAGACTGGGACGTTTCCCAGACCATAACTCATATGGTGTTTGACTAACAGTCTTGGAAGGAACTTGGTTTAGTAGTAGTGTTGCAGTTTCTATAGCAAGACCCTAAAATGAAATAGGTAGATCCGTGTCTGGCATCTGACCGGCGTAAACACACGCGTATAATGCAAGCGCACGTATCGTTCAAGTAGTATAAAAAGTATCGATCTCACGAGGACTTAATACCTAAGCTATTAATTTTATGAGGTCAAATGATTACTAGTATCTAACAGGTTGTTTGATTGATTTGAAATCGTGAAGATTTATAATTTAAAAACAAGTAAATAAAATTACACGAATGTTGGTTTAAGAAAATTCAATATTAAAAACTATCTACGGTTGTGAATCTTTCTAATATCTTTTAAAAGATGAAGTGGTTATTTCATGTTTGTGTAATAAATCGGTTTACTAACCTGGACACTAAATTATGCGAAAGCCTCTGTCGATGGTCAGACGCAAATACCCAATTTAACCCAATTGAACCATATGTCTATGTCAACAAATTATCTGGATTCATTAAGTTTAAGTTCCAATTATGGCTACCCCCGCCCGACAGGTATATGTCTATCCTGTAAGGAAATCTACTAAAGGGTTATCTATCCTCAATGAAGATCGTGGGCTATTAAGTCTAAGGCTGAAACCTAAAATCCCTATGTCTAGTTCATTTTAGATTTACCAGATCAATCTTATCAGTGGCCAATTAACAAGACGCATTAGACTTAAGACTTAATAAGTAAACCTTTAAATTACCCAAACTATAAAATAACCCCTTATAAACCGGTGATATTAAAAATCATCACAACCCTAGATAACTAACTTAGTTACGACACATAACTATGGCTTTAAAAGACATAAAGTAAAAATACTGAAAAATAATTGCGGTAAAGTAAAAGCTGAAAAGTAAATTGCAATAAAATAAAATGCTAAGGTAAAAAGATCAACTTTTACTACTACAAATTTAGATATCTCCATTAATATAATATATTAACTTGTGATTATTTTACCAACCAGCCATATAGGTGGTAACCTGATTAAGTCAAATTGAGTCCAACCAGCCATAAAGGCGGAACCAAAATAAACCTGCCATATAGGCGGTAAGAAAATTTAATTACCAACCGACCAATCTGGTGGTATCCTTGATTAGTCAGGTTTAAACCAGATTAAAATGAATTACCAACCGACCAATCTGGCGGTATCCTTTTTAAGTCAAATTTTAAATAGTGAATATATTATATTTAAGGGAGATTAATCTAAATAGAAATAGTAAAATAATTACCTTTCACCCTAGTATGGGGAAGTTACCTCCTCATGGTGAATAGTAAAAACTGTAAAAAGTAAAGAAAGTAAATTACTATTATTACAGAACGTAATTAAAATTAATTACAAAACTAAAAATTAAAAGAAACTAGATAGAAAACTCCCAATTTACATCAGTGAGTTCAGAGAGAATGGTCCATTTGAAACTGAAATCTCGAGCTCAATTTATAGACCCCGGTAGGCCTCCAGCGTCGCGACACCAAAGCCTTTGGCGTCGCGACGCCAACACTTTTTTGCGTGGCATGCTGAGGTGATGACATGTGGCGATTCTGGATAAAGAGATAAGGCGACACGTGGTAAGGCGACTTAGATCTCAATTATTGCGACACGTGGAGGCTTCTGATTGGTCGGCTCAGATTCTTATCCGCCACGTGTCGATTTCTGATAAGTGAGCCAATAATAGATGCTGACGTGGCGACACGTGGCGAAAGGGACTATCGGCACCATAGAATTATGACACGTGGCACGCTGTGATTGGTTGATGATGACGTGGTGATGATGTGGCATTTTGACTCGGTCAACGGTGATGTGGACGATGACATGGTTGACAGGTGGAGTGACATGTGGCGACACGTGGCGATGGCGACTGTCGGCACCGTAGGATGATGACTTGTGGCACGGTGCACGTTAGCAGATTGGCTGTGATGGTGACACGTGGCACGGCGCACGTTAGCAAAGTCAAACTTTTCTCAGATTCTGACTTGTGGACCCGGCGCATGTTAGCATTACGTTAGGCGTCGCGACGCCAAAGGCTTGCGCGTCGCGACGCGAGAAATGACCAAAATTCCCTTTTCATCCGTTTTCACTGTTTTGGCCCCAAATCACCTCCAGAAAGTCCTGAAACTTTATTTATCTACAAAATAACACAAAACACATCAAAATATTCACAAAACTCAAGAAACTATACAAAATATTAGGTCAAATGAGTGGGAAATAGTGATATAATTACCACTCATCACACCCCCAAACCTAACATTTTGCTAGTCCTTGAGCAAAACATAGAATAACATAAACATCTTTAAAATAAAATTTAGCTAAGCCACTTTCGTAGGGATCACAGTTGCATTTAGCGTATGCAACAAACCTTTAAACCCCTAGGTGTCCCTAGTGGACGAGTTGTAGTCTCGTGAGGGTTTACAGTAATGATACCCACAAACATTTTACAAAAGTAAAAAGGTAGTAAAAACTAATGCACACAAAAGTAAAAAGACAAGTGAAAAAGGAATAAAAAAGTTAGTGACTACTGACTAATCAGGTGAAACTTCTACTCCAAGTTACTAGTTGTTTTCTTTCTTTTTAAATTACTGAATAAGTAAATTCTCCTATTATTTTTATCATTCTCCATATACACAGCCAACAAAATATTAATCAACTCATTTTTTCCCACAACAGTCATAAGTGCAGTTGATAAGAGAGTAATATTTTTGTCCTAAAGTTCTATCAGATTTTACACCTTTTTGTAGCAATGGAATAATTTTTCTGATTTTTCTGATTTTTTCTTTGATTTTTGATTTTTTTTTATTTATATACAATACCTTCCGTCTATGTAGCGAGAGTTGGGTCGGTGGCTCCCAAACCAGTTGGCTTTAGGGCACCAGGTGTTAAGACACCCCTACGGACTTAATTACTCAGACTTCAGATATATATATTTTTGCAACATCCTTGATCCATGTAGCGAGCTTTGGGCCAGTGACTCCCAAACCAGTTGGCTTTAGGGCACTAGGTGTTAAAACACTCTTACAGACTTAATAACTCGGATCTCAAATTTATTTATTTTTTATTTTTTTATTTTTTTATTTTATTTTTATTTTATTTTTTTTACTCCATTGCTTTTTTAGATGCTTCCTCTAATTAAACTAGAGCACTGAATATTACAAACTTTTCAATTTTAGCTCATGTCCGTATGTTACTATGCATGTTGATAATACATGTCAACTGAGCATATGAAGATCCATTTTAGTCAGTTTTATGAAGAATTTACAAATTAAATAATTAAAAATGAAATAAACAAAAACTAACTTGTTTCAAAAATGATTTGAGATACGTCTCCGGAGTGAAAACTCCTTACTCAGCTATCTCTTACCAATTTCACATTTTTAGTCAAAATAAAAAGACAAAAACAAAATATTTTTGTAATTTTTGAAAAATTTCAATTTTTTTTTGTAATTTTTGAAAAATTTCAATTTTTTTTTGAATTTTTCGAAAAATTTCCGACTAAAAATAAAAACAACACACAAACTAAAAACAATATACTAATCAACTAATTCTCTCCCCCAAACCTAAATGAGACATTGTCCCCAATGTCTTAAACAGTAGAAGAAAATTTTAAAAGATAATACCTAGTTAGCTGAAATTCTACATGAAATTAAAGGTTAAGATCCAGATTAATCCGACGCCTCTTACCACGATCGTCCTCGGACCAATTTATCTTTGAAAGGATAGGGTCAACTTGTGGTTCATAGGCTAAGATTTGGTCAATTAGATCCGGAGCAGTTCTTGCAGTAAAGATGAGTTCTTTCATAGGTTTTGACACGAATCCATTTCTCCGAGCATCATCAAGAAACACACAAAGAAAATCATAAAATCCTTCAACAATGTACAGTCCAAGCGGTTTCTGGTGTATGTTCAGGTTCGCCCAAGATAGCACTATAAAAATTTCCTCCAATGTGCCCAAGCCACCTAGCAAAGCAATAAAAGCATCAGCACGGTTAATCATTTCTACCAATCGTTCAGACATACCTGGCACGATCAGTTCCTCTCCGTTTGATGGTTCAATAAGATTTTCCTCTGCCAAGGGTTTTGGGATGATTCCCAAAACGTGATTGCCTCATTCTTGTACGGCCTTTGAAACAATCCACATTAGTCCAAGATTGCCTCCGCCATATACTAAGTGCATATTCCTTGCAGCTAAGACTCGACCCAATTCATGTGCTGCCTCTACGTATTGTGGCTTAGTACCAACACTAGTATCGCAAAACACACAGATGTTTTCAACTCGTCTTCTTGAAGTGGCTTCCATGTTTTACTCTGGATATCTTCAAAAGTGCAATGATGAGTTGAATTTATAACACCTGAAAAATGGTGAGTAAAATAATAGCACTAGTACCTGCCAATTGACAATTATTAGTTAAACAATAAAATAAATCGTGATAGTAAAAAAAGTCTGGATCCTGTCGGAGAAAATAAAAAGAAAACAACAAAATAAATTACAATTATTAGGAAAAGACAATGAGATATAATATGTACAAGAAAATTAGTGGCTTGATCGACGTCTATGCGTCAGGGACAAGTTTCTCATCCAATTTTCTTATAAATTGGCAAACATGGTCTTTTTGAGTCAGATTCCCAAGACTTAACTGTTGTCTTTCTTTTTGAAATTATGTATATAACACACGAATTTCGTGATACACATATCCACTGGGATGCGTCTCAAAAGTTTTAGCTATATCATCCAAAGACTCCTTACTCAAGCCATCCCTAATGAAATTAATCTTATCTTCGCGGTTATCAGACACCATTCCTAAAGAACGACAACGAGTATCACAAAACATACGAGCACATTTATAACAGACACACATTCTTTTGGCTCTTCCCTTTTTAGCATAAGTGCTCCTTCCTAAACCAGGCAGATGTGAAATAAAAGAGTCAGAAGACTCACCTGCCAATCGGACCCGTGCTTTAATAATCCAACGAATGTCAGTAGAAATACCTTTGATCATCAGTAACCTCATCCGTTCCAAGCGAGCTTTGTAGACTTTCATCAGAGATTTTTTTAGGGAGAGAAGGAAATTGCTTGCGAAGATTTGCTAGAGCTTCTTCTATCGTGAAAGGACTTAATCTGCAAAAACTAAACACACAAAATTAAATCACACCAAATCACAATATATACACAAATTGCATGGGTTGCCTCCCTGCGAGTGCTAAGTTTAAAGTCGTCAGCTAGACTTGACTTCTCGATCATTAGGCTGGATCTGAAAGTGTGACACTTTCTTTTTTTCGCTCAAACAATTCTCCCCAGTAGTGCTTAACACGCTTGTTTTTAACCTTGAAAGTTTTGTTGGAGTCAGGATCATGTATCTCAACGGCTCTATCTGGTAAAACTTTGGTGATCACAAATGGACCTGACCATTGTGATTTTGGCTTCCATGGGAAGAATTTCACCCTTGATTTGTTTAACAGTACCTTCTGCTCTGGTTCCAGTTGTATGCGCACTAATTTCTCATCATGTCTATTCTTTCCCTTTTCTTTGTACAATTTGGCATCCTCAAAAGGCTTATTGTGAAATTCCTCCAATTCGTTGAGCTGGTGGAACTTTTTCTCTTCTGTTGCTTGTAGTGCAAGAATTGGCTTTTTAGTGCAAAAGACGCTTTATCTTCATGCTCCACAGGCAATTGACATATTTTAAGTTTGTCAGTAGAATTTTGCATTGCTTTGGAGTTCTGAATGGTACTGTGTATCACATCAAGTCTGAAACATTCCTCATTCTTTTCATCATCTGGGAAATTCATGGCCTTGAAACATTGAATGTTACCCCTTGGTCCTGTACCCTCATGGTTAATTCTCATTTTTGTACATCAATAATGGTTCGACTATAGCCAAGAATGGTCTCCCGAGGATGATTGGCACGTCTGCGTCTTCCTCCATATCAAGGACAATAAAATCTGCTGGGAAAATGAATTTGTCAACCTTGACCAGCACATCCTCAACTACGCCTTTTGGAAATACGAGCGTTCTATCAGCAAGTTGTAGAGAGACTGAAGTTGGCATTGTTTCTCCAATCTGCAATTTCCTGAAAATAGAAAAAGGCATCAAGTTAACACTTGCACCTAAATCACATAAAGCCTTACCAAAGTTATGTTCTCCTATGATGCAAGGAATGATGAAACTGCCAGGATCTTTCAACTTTGGGGGAAGCTTCCTCTGAATGATGGCGCTGTATTCTTCTGTCAATGCTACTGTCTCGTAATCTCCCAATCTTCGTTTTCGTGAAAGAATGTCTTTCATGAATTTTACATAGCTGGGCATTTGTTCCAAGGCTTCTGCAAATGGAATGTTGATGTGCAGCTTTTTGAATACCTCCAGGAAATGAGCAAACTGCTTGTCCAGTTTGTTTTTCTGAAGACGCTGAGGAAAAGGTAGAGGTGGAGTGATCTGTTCTTTTTCCTTTGCTTCTTTTTCCTCCATCTGTTGCTTTGTTTCTTTTGGAACTTCCTCAGCAGTTGTTTTGGCTCCAACATCTTTGTTGATTTCATTACCACTTTTTAACATGATGGCATGATACTGCTCCTTTCCCATGTTCCTTGGATTTGGTTCTGTGTTGCTAGGAAGGGTATCTGGCGGTCTGTAACTCTGAGCATTGGCTAGTTGTCCGATTTGATTCTCCAGTGCTTTGATGGAAGCAGATTGGCTCTGAAACATAGCATCGTACCTTTTTAACTGAGCCAGCACTTCTGCTATTCCTGGTTCATTTGCCTGCTCATGACCTTTGTTCTGTTGCTAGAATCCAGGTGGTGGATAGTTCTGTTGCTCTGAATTGTTGCTCCATGAAAAATTGGGATGATTTCTCCACCCTGGTGTTGGAATATGGATTATTCCCCTATCTGTTGAAATTCTTGACAAAATTCACTGTCTCTTCAAGTTGGTTCGACTCTGGTGCTCCTCCATATGGTGAACTTGTGGATCCAGTGGTAAGAGTCTCCATGAATTTGCATATCTGATCCAGCTTGGCGTTGACTGCTGTATTGGCTCCACTTTCATAAATTCCTGCAATTCTTTGGATCATGCTCCTTTCTGTTGGCCACAAGGAATTGTTGTTAGCCATTTCTTCTATTAGGTATCAGGCTTGATCTTCTTATTTTTCCATTAAAGCTCCTCCAGCAGCAGCATCGATTGTGGTTCTCATCAGTCCAGAAATTCCATTATAGAAGGTTTGGACTTGAAGCCATTTTGGAATCTCATGGTGAGGACATTTCCGGAGCAAATCTTCGTACATTTCCTAGGCTTCGTAGAGAGTTTCTGAGTCTTGTTGCACAAAGGATGTGATTTCATTCCTCAGCTTTCCAGTTCTGGCTGGTGGAAAGTACTTTGCAAGAAATTTGGTGGCTAAAGTGTTCCAACTTGTGATGGAACCTGCTGGTAGTGAATGTAGCCAAGCTTTAGCTCTGTCTTTCAAGGAGTATGGGAAAATATGCAGTCTCGTTGCTTCTTTAGCTTCTCGGTTGTAATTGAAAGTGCCGCAAACTTCCAGGAAGTTGCTGATGTGGGCATTAGGATCTTCAGTTGCATTCCCTCCAAACTGAACTGACTGCTGAATCATCTGAATGCATGTTTTGATGTCACCCGCATTTGCTGGTAAGGGAGTAAGTACAATACAAGAAATGAGTTTGTCAACCACCAGAATGGTTCTGTCACGAATGGGAATTGGTGGTGCAACCTCCAAAGGTTCAGGTTCCATGTTGACTAAAGCTTTTTGGCCTTCTCGCCTTTCCCTTCTCAACTGTCTGATGGTTCTTTCAATTTCTGGGTCAAGCGGTCGGAGTTCAAAGCTTCTGGTTCGTCTCATGTAGTTTCTGAGAACCTGAAACACAAGAAAACAAAAACAATAAGTGAAAAGAAATTAGATACAAGTAACGTATCTAACCCTAAAACTAATAGTGAAAGATAAATAAGTCCCCGGCAACGGCGCCAAAAACTTGACCAGCGTAAACACACGCGTATAACGCAAGCGCACGTATCGTTCAAGTAGTATAAAAAGTATCGATCCCACGAGGACTTAATACCTAAGCTATTAATTTTATGAGGTCAAATGATTACTAGTATTTAACAGGTTGTTTGATTGATTTGAAATCGTGAAGATTTTAAATTTAAAAAAAAGTGAATAAAATTACACGAAGGTGGTTTAAGAAAATTCAATATTAAAAACTATCTAGGGTTGTGAATCTTTCTAATATCTTTTGAAAGATGAAGTGGTTATTTCATGTTTGTGTAATAAATCAGTTTACTAACCTGGAACACTAAATTATGAGAAAGCCTCTGTCGATGGTCAGACGCAAATACCCAATTTAACCCAATTGAACCATATGTCTATGTCAACCAAATTATCTGGATTCATTAAATTTAAGTTCCAATTATGGCTACCCCCGCCCGACAGGTATATGTCTATCCTGTAAGGAAATCTACTAAAGGGTTATATATCCTCAAGGAAGATCGTGGGCTATTAAGTCTAAGGCTGAAACCTAAAATCCCTATGTCTAGTTCATTTTAGATTTACCAGATCAATCTTATCAGTGGCCAATTAACAAGACGCATTAGACTTAAGACTTAATAAGTAAACCTTTAAATTACCCAAACTATAAAATAACCTATTATAAACCGGTGATATTAAAAATCATCACAACCCTAGATAACTAACTTAGTTACGACACATAACTATGGCTTTAAAAGACATAAAGTAAAAATATTGAAAAATAATTGCGGTAAAGTAAAAGCTGAAAAGTAAATTGCAATAAAATAAAATGCTAAGGTAAAAAGATCAACTTTTACTACTACAAATTTAGATATCTCCATTAATATAATATATTAACTTGTGATTATTTTACCAACCAGCCATATAGGTGGTAACCTGATTAAGTCAAATTGAGTCCAACCAGCAATAAAGGCGGAACCTAAATAAACCTGCCATACAGGCGGTAAGAAAATTTAATTACCAACCAACCAATCTGGTGGTATCCTTGATTAGTCAGGTTTAAACCAGATTAAAATAAATTACCAACCGACCAATCTAGCGGTATCCTTTTTAAGTCAAATTTTAAATAGTGAATATATTATATTTAAGGGAGATTAATCTAAATAGCAATAGTAAAATAATTACCTTTCACCCTAGCAGGGGAAGTTACCCTCATGGTGAATAGTAAAAACTGTAAAAAGTAAAGAAAGTAAATTACTATTATTACAGAACGTAATTAAAATTAATTACAAAATTAAAAATTAAAAGAAACTAGATAGAAAACTCCCAATTTACATCAGTGAGTTCAGAGAGAATGGTCCATTTGAAACTGAAATCTCGAGCTCAATTTATAGACCCCGGTAGGCCTCCAGCGTCGCGTCGCCAGCACTTTTTGCGTGGCATGCTGAGGTGATGACACGTGGCGATTCTGGATAAGGAGATAAAGCGACACGTGGCAAAGCGGCTGAGATATCAATTATTGCGACACGTGGCGGCTTCTGATTGGTCGGCTCAGATTCTTATCCGCCACGTGTCGATTTCTGATAAGTGAGCCAATAATAGATGCTGACGTGGCGACACGTGGCAAAAGGGACTATCGGCACCATAGAATTACAACACGTGGCACGCTGTGATTGGTTGATGATGATGTGGCGATGACGTGGCATTTTGACTCGGTCAATGGTGATATGGACGATGATGTGGCTGACAGGTGCAGTGACATATGGCGACACGTGGCGATGGCGACTGTCGGCATCGTAGGATGATGACATGTGGCACGGTGCACGTTAGCAGATCGGCTGTGATGGTGACACGTGGCACGACGCACATTAGCAAAGTCAAACTTTTCTCAGATTCTGACTTGTGGACCCGGTGCACGTTAGCACTGTTCGGTGTACGTTAGGCGTCGCGACGCCAAAGGCTTGCGCGTCGCGACGCGAGAAATGAGTAAAATGTCATTTTTGTCCGTTTTCACTGTTTTGGCCCCAAATCACCTCCAGAAAGTCCTGAAACTTTATTTATCTACAAAATAACACAAAACACATCAAAATATTCACAAAACTCAAGAAACTATACAAAATATCAGGTCAAATGAGTGGGAAATAGTGATATAATTACCACTCATCAGCATCATTGATCGGACCATATCTAATAATGTCTGATTTCTCCTTTCGGAGATCTCATTATACTGTGGAGTTCCCAGAGGAGTCTATTGGGAAACAATGCCATTTTCTCTCAAGTAATCTTGAAATTTGTCGCTTAAGTATTCACCACCTCGGTCAGACCTTAGTGACTTAATACTTTTATTAACCTGGTTTTCTACTTCAGCTTTGAAGACTTTGAATTTCTTAAAGGCTTCAGATTTGTACCTCATAAGGTACACATACCCATATCGCGAGTGATCATCGACAAAGGTAATGAAGTAGGAGAATCCACCTCTAGCGGTGACTGACATTGGTATGCATACATCAGAGTGTATGAGTTCTAATGTCTCCGCTGCACGCTGTCATTTACCTTTGAAGGGTAATTTGGTCATTTTACCAAGTAAACAAGACTCACAAGTTCCATAAGGTTCATATTTGAAGGGTCTGAAATACCCATCCTTATGTAGCTTAGTTAATCTTGTTTCATTGATATGACCTAAGCGACTGTGCCATAGAAGTGATTCATTGAGATTATTCGAGTTAACGTTGTACATATTAGAGGTTGAACATTCTTTGTTAGTTTGTAAGACATAGATACCATTATTCAAAATATCATCTCCATATTTTATTTCATTGAAATAAATAGAACATTCATTACAACTTATTAGGCATGAAAAGCCTTTATTACATAAAGAATAAATTGAAATGATGTTCTTTATTAGAGAAGGTACATAAACACAATCTTCTAAGTCTAAAACTAAACCATTCGACAAAACTAATGAATTAGTCCCCACGTACAATGCAGCCAGTTTTGCTTTATTACCCATGCGTAAGTCAACCTCCCCATGACGGAGTCTCCTACTGTTTCTCAGGCCCTGCACATTGTTACACAAGTGAGTCCCACAACCAGTGTCAATCACCCAAGTCGAAGGTTCAGAATTTTGAGAATATAGTTCAATCATATACAACATACCTGAAGTATTGGGCTTATTGGCCTCTTGGGCTTCCCTAGCTTCATTGGCTTTCAAGGATCTGCAGTCTTTCTTCCAATGACCATTCTTTCCACAAAAGAAACATTTCCCTTTTCCCTTTTTCTTCTCCACCTTACCATTGGGCTTTAGGTGATCTGGAGCCTTGGTCTTGCCCTTATTTTTCTTCGGGCCTCGTGGCTTCAGGTCCGTACCCGTAAGCATGACAGAGGTTTTAAGATCTGGTTTCAAGTCATTCTCTGCTTCCTTTACCAGATTGTGTAATTCTGCTAAAGTAGCTTCTTTATCAGACAGATGAAACTGCATAATAAAGTTAGAAAAGTCTTTTGGTAAGGACTGAAGAATTAGATCATGACCTATCTCATGATCCATGATGAACCCGAGGTTGGCCAATTTTTCAATGTGGCCAATCATCTTAAGCACATGTCCACTAACAGATCCTTCTTTATACCTTGTTTGGAATAAGGCACATGATACTTGGAATCTCACGGTATGAACGGAAGTTGCATACAACTCCTTCAAGTGAAAGATGATGGTTTGAGCATCCATATCTCCGTGAGTTTTCTGAAGTTCGTCCGACATAGAGCCAAACATTATGCAAACTTATTTCTCATCATCATCGACGTGTTTCTTCCAAGAATCAAATGTTTTTTTGTCAGCATCTTCTGCGGGTTCAGGGGGAAATGGTCTTTCAAGAACATAGAAAATCTATTCTTGTCGTAAGACAATTTTAAGGTTTCTAAACCAGTCATTGTAATTATCCCTTTTGAGCTTATGCTCATCAAGGATGGAACAAATATTAACCAACCTGTTAAGAGAGAATGTTAAAATTAGGAATATGTTTTCATTAATGTTTCATAATAACATGGGCTTTTAATATTATGAAGTTGCTCTCACTCAATTGTTTTAAAATTTTGAGCAAATCGCATCAACCCCAATATGATGGATTTCTTGTGGGCAAGGATCCCATTATCATCATTTCATAACTCTGACTAGGGCCGGTCATTATAAAATACGATAATTAGGTAGGTTCCCAACCAATTTATGATATAAATCACAATTCCTTGATCATTGGGTTGGGCAATCAAACATGACATAGCTTATGCTAGTTCCGTGGACACCCAATCTTTGCCACTAAGTTATAAGACCATGCCTAAGGGTCGCTGCATCTTATGACTCAGAAAAAGTCAAACCATTGTCAATAGTACAATTTAGGGACAAATTGGTATTGGTCAGTTTGGTAAAGCCTAGTTCTGCCAATACGGTTTAAGCCCTTTGGGTCTCTACTTTACGATGGGAGGCAAATTTTAGACTTAAATTATTATTGAGGATTTTATCATGTTTAAGTGAATAACTGTCAAATGGATTCCTCCATTGAAAATTCCCCAGAGGGAGGGTGGAGCGAACTCTCTTAAATACCCTTACCTCTTAGGCTCTTATTGCCTTGGTGACAGGAATAAACAATAGATCCTTCAAATTAGTCCAACACTTTAAATATACTTTAAGGTAAGCTTTGAGTAAATGATTATCTAGATGTCTTCACAGCTTTTCCTTTTGGCTATAAAAAGGTAGTGAGTGAAGGAAGACACCAAATCATTATCTAACTCTAGTAATACCTTTGGTTAAATTAATTTTAGTTTGGAAAGTTTTATTAACGCCTTGGTCCCACCCCACTTGTATCTTTTATAATGTATTTTATTATAAACAAGTGATTTATATTTATTAGCCTTAAAGGTAATAAATCTCTAAGTTCATCACGGAATAATTACTTAGCTAAGGGATAAGCAATACACTCTCTATTTCCTTAGAAAGTCTGTAGATGCTTGCACCCTAAAATAATCATGACAATTCTAATAATAGATAGAATTATCAAGCATATGAGTTTTAATATGTTGAAATTATTTTAGGCATTAAATAACTTTGATTAATATTTAATTATAATATTGCATTTTATTTTAATCAAATAAATTTACTATTCACATTTTTTACAGATGCGTGAACTTTAAATGTAATTTCACAATTCCAATCTTAATCAAATCATGCAACACTTGTGCCTAAAAGTAAGTTCAGGGTGTTAGTTTTCCAACGAGCTTTTACACACCCAATTTCGAGTTCAAATGAGAGAGAACTAATCAAAACAAAAACGACGCTCTAATACCACTGTTGGGAAGCGGCCGCGAGTTAGGGGTGAGCAAAACCGGTTTCGGTTCCGGTTCCGCATGGAACCGGAACCTACCCGAAAAAAATCGATTCCTAACTAAGTGGAACCGGAACCTACCCAATTAAATAGGGTACCCTATTATTCGGTTCCAATTCGGTTCCGGTCCGGTTCCGAATTACCCTATTAATATAACATTGTGAGATCAATAAGCTTGAAATATATTAACAAAGTATACAAATGATCATGCATTGCAAGCCATGCATTTAATCTTATTGCCAGTGGCAACTATTTGTTGAGGCAGAATAAAGTTGTTTATTTATTGGGTTGATGATCATCCTTATTGCTTGTTCTAACATAAATAAAGCAAAAGAAAAGGCCTCAGACTAATTCTTGATCTTTGATCTTGAAGGTCTTTTGCTCTTGGAATTGGTACAAGTAATCTGCGTTGAAAGAGTTGTGTTTATATATTAGACAAAACCAATAATAATAATAATAATAATAATAATAATAATAATATAATAATAATAATAATAATATAATAATAATAATAATAATAATAATAATAATAATAATAATAATAATAATAATAATAATAACAACAACAACAAGAACCCTTGCTCTGTTTCCTTCAATTTATCCATAAACACATAATCCTACACAAGAATCCCATTTTTTAATCAAAACAAATCAAACCCTAGAGGCAAACTGGAGATCAAATAATATGCTGCTACAGGTATTAAAAATGGGTAAAAATCGGGTATTTAATCCGAATCTCAAATGCGGTTCCGGTTCCGGTTCCAACCATTTTGAAACTGGAACCTACCCGGATAAAATCGGTTCCTTCATTTTTGGAACCAGAACCTACCCGATTACAACCGGTTCCGGTTCCAAACCCAGAAAATCGGTCCGGTTCCAACCGGTTCCGGGTAGAACCGGAACCGGTGCTCACCCCTACCGCGAGTGCACAGCGGAAAATCAAGAAAAAAAATCAAATTATAATGCCGCTATCCTTTTATCCAAGACCCATTTATTTTGATTATTCTACAAGCCTAGGCATGTTACTATATATTCTAAGCATAAAAAACTCATAAAATATGCAAATAACATAAACATAAACATGCTAACTATCATAAGAACTCTAATTAAAATAAAGAAAGAAAAAAACTTACTTGAACCGAAGACTCATCCAGTCACCCCTCCAATCTACAAGCTTTTCTTGAACTCAGCAAGCTTTTCCATGTTCCAAAGAGCCACCCAAGTGTGTGGCCTCCAAAGGTGCACACACCAAAGCCAAAACTCAACGGCAAGACTACGCCTTGAGTGCACAAGTATTTTGCCATTGGTGCTAGCCTAGGCAAATACCTCAAAAATTTTAACTCGAGGTTCCTCTAGTCAATTAGACTTAAGGATCCTCAAAATCAGTGGCTTACTCTTAAAATTTAGAGTTGCTCACTTATATAAACCCAAGATATGAAAGGTTTGGTGCAAAATTTTTTAAAGAATTCATTGGGTTTATATAGGTGCTCCAAAGACAACAAAATTAATTAAGAATCTGATGTGGGATAAATGCTAATTTAATCTTAGCCATTGGATCTTAATTTAGTGGTTTAATGAGATTATAAAACCCTAATAAGAGTTTGGGCCGAATTGGAATTCAAAACAAATAACAAATAAATTTTTTTTACTATTCACGTTTATTTATTTATTTATTCCAATTCCCAAAGTGCCCCTATCGTCATTCACCAATCTCTAAACCACTATGGAACCTCATAAATGATCTGTTCAATAATTAAACACATTGAACCATTTATGAACAATTCCTACAGCAATCATATATGCTGTTAAATTTATACTGTGCACTGTTAACCATTGATTTCGACTCTGTTGTGTGTGACCTTTTGGGTTCCCCTCAAGTTGGACATGAAATGAATCATGATAATTTAATCGAACATAAATTATCCTCCGATCAGATGGTCGTTCGATTTCAATGACCAAGGTTGACATCTAGCAACATGCCAAGGCCCCCAAATGAGAATGAAATATATATACCCATTCTGTATGCGATTTACATATGATACAGTCCCTCACCTCACTGTATCCCCATCGTTTGACCTAGGGTATGGAAAGTGTCTACCCATATAGTCAAATGTATGATGTTGATAGTGTCATGAATCGTGCTAACCCAAGAATCTCACATGATTCTTCCGCTGCGGCCACAGTCTCAAGCACTGATCATACATATCAACCCGTGAACTGGAATACTACTCTTATAAGAAAATTTTATCCGAGAGAGTGGTGATTCTCTGTTGTATCTTTACAAACTTCATGTGTTTCAACAAATGACCCAATTTTACCCTTATGACCGGATCTTTTGAACCGGGGAAGGAGAATGTCAAAGTTATTTGATCCACACATAATATTGTAAAGACCTTAAGTCTAAGGACTAGTCATATAATCGATACATGAAAGTTCTCTCAGACACATTGGATAAACACTCCATGTTAAAACTTTCGGCGGTCAGTTCGATGGACACGAGCAACTCATGTATCCATATGCTATACCTAACGGATGGATCTCCGCTAGTAGCCTAGGAGATCGGCTACCCCAGTTAAGGGAGGATCATATCATCATGCTAGTCTCTCCGCTTTGTGAACGCCCAGATTATTCACAAAACTGTGACTGGGAACATTTGAGAGTAATGATTCTCATAAGGCGTGGAAGCCATCATCTTATTACTCCAAGGGGTTTATTACAGTGTTTGATGATTCATATAAGTTTTGTAAGAAACGTATAATAAAGATTTCCATTTTATTAATTAATGAAAATATTAAAAATACATGTACATATAGCCCATCCACAAATTGGGTATAGGGTATATCCCTAACATATAATAAGCACCCAAAAGCTCAAATGATTTTTTCATATGCATAACTTACAAAATTACATGTTTTCATCAATGATTTAAAGCTTGATTTTGAACTAAACAATTTATCATTTCAAGTTTTTCAAACTAACATGCCACGTCAATGTGGAGGAGGCTTCCCGTAGAGGACAAAATCATGTAGGACCATTCAGGAACGTAGTTTTCGGACACCTCCTTCGAGATCCCAAAGCAGACAATTGGTCTCGTAGGAAGGGGTGGTAGAAAGCGCACCTTCATAAAAGGCCGGTCATGGCTTGGTGGTACTATGGTGAAACTTAGAAACCATTTATGGACAAATTCTATGGTTTGAGTCTCACCTCCCACATTATAGTGAAACTACTATAATATGGGGTAGGGCTGTAAGTCCACAAACCCACCACGTCCACGTGGATGAGGCTCCCTGTATGAGATAAAATTGTGTGGAATCGTTTAGATGCGTAGTTCCCGAGCACCGGTGGCACCTCTAACGAGATCCCAAAGTGGACAATTGGCCTAGTGGGAAGGGGTCACAGACTTACACCATCAACTTAATATGCTCATTTAGGAGTTTTTGTGTTTGTTAGAGCTTTTTTATCCACTTTCTTTGTACCAAATATTTGGGTCATCTTCAATCCCTTAAAGAAGTATTATAAAAGACTTGATCCACACTCGAAAGTGTTAGGGTTGGTGCTCAGAGCGCCAATTCCCTATTGTATTTCCTTGTAAATACTCTTGTAAATATTTTATTATGAATAAAATAAGAAGTTTCTATAATATAATATATCTCTTTATATGGTAAAGATGCAATTGACCTTGGAATGATAAGTTATGATATAGTTGCAAAAGCGTGGCAACTGACATTGAGTTATATCATGACGTTGTCATTCTTAGACAGTTCTTGGTCAAAGTTTACACTACTTGGTCAGTAAAGTAAACTCGTGGAGACCGGTACATGTCGTATACTGGAATATTGGATTCCAATGGTTTCTCAATGAACCATCAGTCTTGGAGACTCGTATAGACGTGTAGGTGTTTATAGGGGATAAACACTGAATGACTCACCGAAGATTTTAATGGATGGTACACCAACGTCAATAAGAATCTTCTCGGGTTGAGTAGCATAAGTGATTCTTCGACTTGAGATACCATTGTTGGCACATGAGACATATTTCACACTTAGATGGCAGTCACGTCATCGACCTATTAAGGTCAGACCTCCGTCTGTTCGTTATGTGTGGACAAATCCTCAAGGTGTCCTGTGTGTGTCAAGATAGGATCCGTTAGTTCTGTATACAGAGCATAGGTAGTCCATTTATGATTAGTAATCAGATAAAAATCATGGGCACGTGATACACTTTAGAAGTAAGTTCTAAGTGTTCTTTTAGAGATTGTTAATAGAGACGTCGACGGGATTGACCCTATAGAGATTTGACGTTTACATTTATATCTCTGTGATATATCCGGATACCTGTGACAGAGGAAATAAACATATGCAATATCCTCGACCTGTATGATTCAGCGAGTTTATCTGTGGTCGTCATAATTTACAGGTGGGTAAATTATGGACACGAAATTAGATTTCATGACGGATATGCTTGAATCTAGAGAGTCTCACTGATGAAATATACTCGTAGAGCATTAGGGAAACTTTTATGAATAATAGTGATTATTTATAAATCGCTTAACGGTTAAACGAAAGATACATGCTTTAGGGACCAAACCGTCATTTCCTAATTAGTGTGTATTTGCATTTAATATATGATATTATTAAATACACATTAATTAATTGTCAAAATATGATATTTGACATATATCATTAATATATATGTATTTGAGATATTTAAAGTAAATAATATATATATATATATATTTAAGAAATTTGTATTTAATTAATTAATTATTTATTTAATTGTTAAATAATTAAGATAATTAAAATATAAATATCTTATGACATGATAAAGTTGGGTAATGATAACAAGTGTAGATTGTTGACTTTATGCATAAGGAAAATGTTGCAAAATTAGATTTGACTTCTTTAAATTTGATTCAAAATTGGAAAATTCTTTTTCACCCTTTTTCCTCCAAAATTCGGCCATACCCTAGATATTTAAAGTTTTAAATTTTTTTATTTGCTTCAACCTTTTCCAAGTCTCCATAAACATAAACAAAACAAGTTTGAGAGAAAAATAGAAGAAACCAACAAAGAATTCAAGAAAGCTTGGTTTAAAGTAAGTTTTTCCAACTTTCTATTATAAGGAAAAATGTTCCTTTTGTTCTTGACTATCACATAGCATGTTCTTAAGTTTTTCTACTCTTTATTCTTTGTATTATTGATGGTTGGAAGTTTGATGATGGGTGTATGCATATATGAAATTCAAAGGAAGCTTATAAGGTGTTATTAAGCATTCTTATGATCATTTGATGATCTAGTTGCCATTCTAGAGTTTTTGAGCCACTCCTTGATGACCTAGAATTGTTCTAGAGTTATTTCAAAGTGGTGAGACTTGTTTGGTGTGGTAGAAACTTGATTGAAGTGTTGGATTCATTTGATTTGGTGTAATTTGTCCAATTTGAAGAAATTATAAAATTAGGGTTTATATCCTTTCTAAATTTGAGGCTTTTCATATATGTAATGTATTATGATGTGTATATAATGCATGTTTAATTTTGGATTGATTGGATTTGATCTTAACTTATTTTGAACAACTTTGGACCAAAATGCACAAATTTCAAACCTTATTAGGCTCTCGGTAATTTGGTAAAATTTGGGATTTTTTTGCTATTTCTAATCTCATGTAATGGAATTGATGGAAATCATTTTAGAACTGATTTGGAATCATTAAAATTGTATTTGACAATTTAAGGACCAAAATGATCAATTTGTAAAGTATTGGGGCAATTCGGTAATTACAAAGAAATTTGATTTCTTGGGTAAAAATTTCAGATTTTAAGTATTATGTAATTAAAATAAATAAGTTTATTTTAATTGTCCAAGAAAAGTTTGAAATCGGAAAATTTTGATTTTCCGCGTTCCGATTCGTTACCCGGTAATACCCCTTAAAACCTATACAAAAATGGTATCATAGCTAGTCTAATTTTAGGCCCTTGATATGATTAGCCCTTTAAATCTAATGTTTGATCTTGTCTTTGCTTGATACATGCATGTTTTATTTTAATTTCATTAAATTTAGGGTGTATGACACTTTATGGAAAATCCCTAATTAATAAGGTTATATGATAATTATCTAACTGATGCATGTTACATATGAAGGATTTGGTGCTTGGAGTGCCAATCCGATTTGTACATTTTATTATTTATTAATAAAATAACTATATTTTTCATTTCATATTTTATAATGGTATTGTCATTACGCATATTAAATTGATGTATAGATATGCTAAGAATGACATCGACCTTATAATAGTCTTGACACTAGGTGTAAACTATTCTTAAGGTAAATATTCCTAGTCGTTGGTTTTGGAATACGGTTGAATTCCCATAACCTAGAAGATTAGCACATGTCGTATATTGGAATTAGAGTTCCAATGGTTGAACCCGATATACCATGAGTTTTGGAAACTCGTATAAATATGTGGTATTCGTTGAAGCGAATACTGAACGACTCATAGGTGATTCCTAATAGTTGGAAGTACACACCACCATCAATAGGAATCTCCTCGAGTCAAGTAGCATATGTAATCCTTTGACTATAGGATAGCATTGATTTTGTGTGAGATCCTCCACACTTTGATGTCATGTATGTCAGAAACCTATCATGGTCTGGCCTCTAGATGATCGTTGGGTGTGGACCGATGCACTCAGTAATCAAGTGCGAAGCAATATAGGATCCGTCGGCCCGTATGTGTACCATAAGGGGTTTAGGTATCCATGTAAGTAAATTCACGATTCTTAAAGACTTTGGCCAAAGCCGATCACCTAGGATGGATCACATCAGTTGTCAAGAATCGTGGACATGTCGACATGAGATGTGCGCCTTGGAAACTTGACGGTGTATTCTATGTTTCCTAAGCACAACTTGGATAGTCTACGATGGAGGGATTGCTAAACATATGTGATTTCCTTGACTTGTATAGTTCAGAAAGGTCGTTCGTGTTCTTCGCGAATTCGGAGGTGGCCGAATTGCGTACATATTAGCTAGGCTTATATGACGAACGTGTCTAAACTTATAGAGTCTCAATATGAAGTGTACTCGTTGAGCACTTGGGTAGCCGATTATTTTTGATAAAAGATAATATTCGATATTATAATTATCAACTAAGATAATCAATTGTTATTGGATAACATTGATTGTTTACTTTGACCTAATTGGATTAATTCAATAATTACACAAAGGCTTAATTGTAAAATCATAATTATCTCTACCATTTGAGGATATTATGGTAATTGTAAGTATGTAATAGTAGGTGGTTTTGGCTTGATTTAATTGGATTAAATCAAAGTGGAAAACATTTAACTAATCCATTTCCTAATCATTGGCTTGATTTAATTGGATTAAACCAAAGTGGGAGACAATGAATATTAGCCACACATAATTATACATATTTGGACAAATTGGATTAAGCCCATTTAAAAGTTGATTACAACTTTTATTAATTAAAAATTACCTAAGTTTTGCTATAAATAGCAAGCTTAAGAAATGTTTTAATTACAAGTACAAGAACAAGTATAAGCATAACCAAAAGCTTGAGTAAGTTATACACAAGTAATTCTTGAGAGATTAGCCTAAGTTAGAGTAGTGTTTAGAGAAGCTTGAGAGGTCTCTAAAACATTTAATTTATGAGAAATCAAGATTAGATCTTGAAGAAAAGTAGATTGGATCTTGCATCAAGCTTACTAGGTAATGTTAGACCTTCTCATAAGCTATGTTTATTTATGTATTAGATGCATGATCATATAGCTTAATGTTGAAATAAAGCTAATCAATTGTGTTAGGATACTTTAGAAGTATAAACATAACATACTTATGTATTAGGTCAAAGATGTTCATGTTGGGCATGGAACAATTAATAAGAGTTTGGAACTCTAGATTAAAGCTTAGAGCTATGGCTACCATTCTAAATTCACTTGACCACCTTTAGGTGAACTAGAATTGTTCATGAGACATTTCTAATTGGGATTCTAAAATGGTTCGTGTTTAGATTTGAACAAATGCATATAAGTATTTAGAATACATGTATGCTAGTTGTAAAACATGTGTTGAAGGTGGTTACGAAGTTAAAATTGGATTTTAAGTGTATTTGAAGCATTTGGAGTAAATTGGAAGTGTTTAGTAATATTTTGAAATGAAAAATCACTCACTGTCTGATCTGTGTCGCGACACAAACCCTTTCGTTGTTCACATTCAGCATGCTATCGACATTTTGGGTGGCGTCGCGACGCCTAAGACTTGTGTCGCGACTCCTAGACCTGATTCATACTAAAACTTATTTTTCTCCATTCCAGAGCTTCTAGACTTCGATTGGGTCCCTTTTTTTTCCTACGGACTCGTATCGGAATGTAGTTTTACATAAAAATATTTTAAAATAAACTCATCCTTGATATCCATGGGTTAGAGCCATTTCCGCTGTCCGGGGCACCAATCCGACCCTAGGGGTTCCACAACTGTCCCAACTTAATGGTATCGTAGCATAGGCTTAATCACACAACACATGTTTTGAATCTATGCCATAGTAATTTTAATTTAATTATTCATAAGACATATTGGATATGTATTGCATGTTTTAAATTAAAACTTTGACCTAATTAAGTTAATGACTTGATTGTCATAAATCTCCCGTGATTAGGTGATTTCTTTTAAGTAATAGTGTTAATAATGTTGGAGCATTATTGGATGGTCCGTCTTGTCAATACGGAGATGAATGAGTTTTTACTACTTATATCCAATATCGTCATTAGTGTGAGGGTATAAGTGCTCGGAACTTAGGTCACTCCGGTAAAATATTAGATGTAGCGTGATGAGTTAACATAAACACCCAATATCGTCATTAGTGTGAGGGTGTACATACGAAGCTCATTAGTGCACATTGACAAGTATACACCTAGAACACGTCTTAATCCAATATCATCATTAGTGTGAGGATAAGAAACAGTTCCGGACCAAACTAGGCGTCACATGAATGTGATTGACCTTGGAGGTCTACCTAATGAGTTTATAAAAGCCAATATCGTCATTAGTGTGAGGCTGGAGTAAATTTCATGGAATCCATTTCCCGCTATAAAATTTTGATAGTCAAATTTCTATTTTTCTGTTAAGGGAGATTATGGAATTACGTAAAGTAGTGGAAGGGAACTAATAGATTTAAAATTCCATAATCAATTAGTGTTATCACTTTTGAAATGAAAATTGTTCTGCTACTACTCAAAAATATTATCTTGTAGATGGTCGTCGCTAATTCATTGATGAAACTTTTGGATTCAAATAAGCTAAAAGGTGCCGAGAACTATTTCGAATGGGAAATGAACATACGTCTTGTCTTGGAGTATGAAAAGTTGACTTATGTCACTATCAATCCACTGCATATTGATATCGATCCTGACTCCACTCCAGAAGAGCAAGAAACTATTGATAGATGGAAGGATGATAACCTGAAGGTGAAATCTTACATCTTGGGGATCAATGGTTCCAGATTTGCTGAGATAGTACATTGAAGTACCGGATGCTGGGAGCATCATGCGAACACTCAAGGAGTTGTTTGAGGCAAACCAAGAAATAAAACTTTATCAAAGGTCTAAGGAATTGTTCCGTGCTGAACTCAATGAGAGAGAAGATGTCAGTACACATGTTTTGAACATGATATACCAAATTCGATATCTAGAATGACAGGGCATTGTGTTTGATGAACGGTTGGGCCGTAATTTGATTATGTATTCTTTATCCGGTTCTTATGCTGGCTTTGTTTTAAATTTCCATATGCATTCGATGCAAGTCACATACAAAGAACTTCATAACATGCTATGCACGGCGGAGCAAGATTTGAATAAAGGAGACCCCACATTGTATCTCCATGGTGGAGCTGGCTCTTCAAAGACTTCTGGGAACTCAAAGAAAATCAAGATGGGGAATAAGAAGATATGAAATAAGAACCCCAAGAAGCGCAAAGGTGCAAAATCAAAAGTAGCTCGTGATCAATGTCTATAATTCAAAAAGTCTGGACACTGGAATAAGGATTGTCCAGAGCTTAAAAGAAAAGCATGACCCTCAGGTAAGCTTTGTATTTTTCCAATTATTGACATCTCATTAGCCTTAGATGCAAATAGTGGATGGGTGTTAGACACTGGCAGTCCTAATTATATTTATAATTCTCTGCATGAAATGAGGGTTAGAAGAAGGCTGAATAAAGAGGAGATCCAGCTTAAAGTTGGCAATGGCGAGACATTGGATGTCAAAGCCATAGGAATAGTTGTTCTAGATCTCATAAATGGATGTAAATTAGATTTTCATGACTGTTATTATGTTCCCTCAATTATCAGACAAATAATATCACTAGCGATATTAGATAAAGAGTGATATAAAATAAACATTGAGAATGGAACTTTATGTTTATATGATAAAGATAATTTGTTGAAATGTAAATGTTCTTTATCAAACAGTCATTATCTTTTGGAAACATATAGAGATGTCTTTAATATAGAGAAAAATACAAGTAGGAAGTTGTGGGAACACAGCTACCTGG
This sequence comes from Zanthoxylum bungeanum, assembly GCA_019454045.1. Classification (NCBI taxonomy): domain Eukaryota; kingdom Viridiplantae; phylum Streptophyta; class Magnoliopsida; order Sapindales; family Rutaceae; genus Zanthoxylum; species Zanthoxylum bungeanum. Next base: position 145,898 of record SKCR01027591.1, on the reverse strand, counting down.
GCGACGCATTTCTAGGCTCGCGGCCTAGTTGGGAAGTACGAAATAACATGGAGTCGCCACCGGTGTGAACCGGGACAAAGATTTAAGGCCGCACTCACCCCTCGCAAGGGAAGACCTCAAACCGTTGGGTTCGGAATGGTCTCTTACTCATGTCACTTTGTAATGAAAGGATTTATGTAATAATTTAATCAAGCTTAAGTAACACTTATTTCCAAGAGTATCATGCTTCTAAATTCCCATACACAAAATAAAACTTATGCACACATTTCACATATATCTCACATCTAACATTGCATGCTTAAAAATATATCAAAGTAGCAACGAACATACAACTTCATTGGCATATTACATTCAAGAAAACACAAGCACACATATTAACCATACAAGCACACATATGGGCACTTTTCCAAGTGGTACGTGGAATTGTATCCCAAGTACAGACCGCACTACCGTCCATTCGGAATCAGCTACGGAATTTACGTCTGGGTTTCCATCCGATATACCGCAAGAAAATACTATACTCAAATGTTATCATGACATAAGCATATGAATTGTAATACATTAAACACGTTCGTATTCATACATGTGGGGATAACTATTAGGAAAACTATGCGTTAAATCTAATGAAGAGAACTCAATTCAGTGGGTGCACGTTCGCGTAGCGTTCGAGAACGCGTGCGAACTGTAAACAGAAGTTTCGCGTTCGTGTAGCGTCCGAGAACGCGTTCGAACGGAACCAGACCTGATACATTATGAGACTAAGACAGTGTGTGTACGTTCACGTAGCGTTCGTGAACGCGTGTGAACGGTAAATAGAAGGTTCGCGTTCGTGTAGCGTCCAAGAACGCGTTCGAACGTAACCAGACCTGATGCGTTAAAAAAAACTAAGACAGTGTGTGTACGTTCGCGTAGCGTTCGTGAACGCGTGCGAACGGTAAACAGAAGGTCCGCGTTCGTGTAGCATCCGAGAACGCGTTCGAACGGAACCAGACCTGATGCATTATGAAACCAAGACAATGTGTGTACGTTCGCGTAGCGTTCGTGAACGCGTGCAAACGGTAAACAGAAGGTTCGCGTTCGTGTAGCGTCCGAGAACGCGTTCGAACGGAACCAGACCTGATGCATTATGAGCACAAAGAATAAATATGACAACGTCAAATTCAATATGTCCAATCAAATGTATCTCGCATTCGACTGAACATACATCAACCGGCGCGGCAAAGCATCGTGGTAAGGGGCTTTAACCCCTCCCCATAGGGGATTTCACATCACACTTACTAAGCCCATGCGCTCGACTGAATCATCATATACAAAGAATTAAAAGCAATAATGTTAAACATAGTGTGCCCGATTGAACGTATCTTGTATCCAACCGAACACACATCAACCGGCGCAGTAAAGCATCGTGGTAAAGGGCTTTAGCCCCTCCCCATAGGGGATCTCACATCACACTTACTAAGCCCATGCTCTCGATTGAATCATGTATACAAAAATAAAGACAATCATATCAAACTAAGTATGCTCGATTGAACGTATCTCGCATTCAACCGAACACACATCAATCAGTGCGGCAGAGCATCGTGGTGAAGGATTTTAACCCCTCCAATTAGGGGACCTTTCATCGCACTTACTAAGCCCATGCACTCAATCGTATCATATGGGAATAAGAAACATACAGAATTTAAACGACGAGAAATAAATAAACCAAAGCAACATAAAACAAGAGAATGTGCCATTTACTCAAGTGGTACGTGGAGTTGTGTCCCAAGTACAGACCGAACTACCGTCCATTCGGATTCGGCTACGGAATTTACGTCTGGGTTTCCATCCTATATACCACAAAAGACGACACTCTTCCATTCATCCAATACCCACAACACACATCATACACAACAACAAATGCCACAAATACAGAAAATATAATCAAAATAAATGACCATAAATTAAATAAGAATAAGTGTGAAAGATACCCTCAGGTCTAACCTTTTAAGCTGTCTCTCGGACTCGCGTTTCACGAAGATCGGAAGGGGGTAAAGCTCCGCAACTTTTCTGGTTCACTGGTTTGCCTCTTCCTTTGCTGTTCGGCCGCTCAAGCTACTGTTCCGCCTCCGTTTTGCTGCTGTTTCCTTGTGGTTTTGCTGCCGTTTCTCTGTGTCCTCTGCTTGCTGTTTGTGGACTGTTTTGATGTTCTTGATGGACTGTTCTGTGTGTTCTTTTTGGTGCGGTTTTATGTGGTTATTTCAAGGATTGTAAGTGTCTTTTATGTTACTGTTTTAAGGATTTTAGGGACTGTTTCGGGAGTGATTTAGGCTGCTTGTTTTTGTGTGATTTTCGGTGATGTGTGGAGGTTTAAAGGGGTTGATTTTCGGTGGTGGTTAGGGGTTGTTTTGGTGCTTGTAGTTTCGGTGATGTGAGGGTAAGGATGGAGAGAGTGATTTTTTGTGATGTCTAATATTTCTTGTGTGAATTGTATGTCTGAGCTAGAGAGATTCGAGAGGAGGGATGGCTAGGTTAGGGGTTGTTTATATAGAGAAGGGCTAGGGCTTCACCTTGTCTCACAAGGAAGGGATTTTGTTTCCAAATTAGGAGAGATGGGAAAGGTATATACAAGATTGAGGGGGACAAAATATTTTAAATTAGGAAGTCAACTAATCTAAATTGGTGGATATCTTATTAGATTAGGAAGTCAAATATTTGATTAGCTTTGGATTGGTTTAAGATTGATTTTAATTAGGCATATCTTATTTTAATTTAGTATGTGATTTGCTTAGTTAGGAAGTTAATATATTTGATTTATCTTTGATTAGGTATGATTATATTTAGTGTTTTATTTAATTGGTAAATGGTATTTTTAAATATTTTATTTAATATTTAATGTCTAATTTAATTAAATTGGGATGTGTTTTATGGGCTTTGGGGGGCCAAATGGGCTAGGGTGCGAGGCTAGCAGCAAAACCGGAAACACCGACTCCGTTCGAACGCCAATTAGAACGTGGCACGAAAGTCCGCAATCTGCATGAGGTTCGAACGAAGTAACGAACGCAGCACCAATGAAGACAGTGAACTTGTGGAATGAACTTGATGACATACTTATTCTGAATTTCCCCTTCCGACCTGCGTTTCCCGCAATATCCTTAGCTAAAAAGGTAGTGCCTCCAATTGAGACTCATCATCGGGTTTCACATGCGAAAATGCAATGCCTACAGTCGCCCCCACTTTGATGGGACTTGTGTAATGTGCAACAGTGACAATCCTATCAAATTTATGCAATGCATTTTCACTTACCTGGCTCGCCAACTGCCACTTGACTCTCCACGTGTTGAGCTGATTTAGGTGGTGAGGTGCTGCGACCCCTGGTTCATTCCCGAACCGTCTTGTGATGTGGTCCATTCCCGAACCGTTGCCGTAAGGTGGTCCATTCCCCAACCGTTACTGTGAGTTGGTTCATTCCCGAACCGTTACTGTGAGGTGTTCATTCCCGAACTGTTATCATGAGGTGGTCCATTCCCGAACCGTTACTGTGAGGTGTCCATTCCCGAACTGTTACTGTAAGTTGGTCCATTCCTGAACCGTTACTGTGAGGTGTTCATTCCCGAACTGTTATCGTGAGGTGGTCTATTCCCGAACCGTTACTGTGAGGTGTCCATTCCCGAACTGTTACTGTAAGGTGGTCCATTCTTGAACTGTTACTGTAAGGTGGTCCATTCCCGAACCGTGCTTCCATTCTTGGAGTGCCATTCTCGGCCTGTTCATTCTTGAACTGTGTTCCATTCTTGGATTGTCATTCTCGGCTTGTTCATTCTTGAACTGTCCATTCCCGGACTATATCTCCATTCTTGGAGTGTCATCTCCGACTTGTTCATTCTTGAACTGTCCATTCCCGAACTATATATCCATTCTCGGAGTGCCATTCTCGGCAGAACTGATCCGATGTAATGTGGGCCTCGCCCCCCAGAATGCCATACCCGGCAATGCTGATACTGAAGTGATGTAGGCCTCGCCCCCAGAATGCCATACCCGGCAAGACTGATACTGATGCTAATACGGGCCTCGCCCCAAACTGATGTTGTTGTGGGCCTTGCCCTAAACTGATGCTGATGTGGGCCTCAGCCCTAACTGCTACTGATTATGGGCTTCATCCCCAGACTGATACTGATGTGGGCCTCGACCCTCGGGATCCATCCCAAACTGATACTGATGATATGGGCCTCGCCCATGTGATTCGTTCCTGAAGATTGCTGACATTGTACTATTACTGCTTATGGTTGGCTTGCATTCGGCGCTTTCTTTTTTTCTCCTTTGAAACCTGTTATTACAAAACAGAACAAACACAAAAAGGATGCAAATATGTTACGTGTATGCATGCATGCATGATTGGGTTTCCTATCCCGTTGGGCTAGGTCTTCCTTCAATTCTCTTGGTGACTGCTTAGCTTTCTCTTCCTCAGACAAGCTACTTCTTCAATCTGTCTACGTTGATCGGCTCGGCGAATTAATTCCCTTCCAAGTCTGATATTTTTACTGGCTCTATTTCCCAATTTCTGAATGTCTATCTTATCTTTTCTGTTTGCTTATTTCGAAGGTTCCCCGTGTTCATCACTGGATTCCGTGGTACCAAGGTTGAATACTTTTCTCAAATATACTCATATTGCAGGAGAGTTTCAGCAAAATGAACGTCTTTATTATTATTGAGGAAAAGAGTTCGAAAAAGTAACAAAATCAATGTCATTTAAAAAACTGGATCAAATAGACTAGGAGGAACATCTCCATCATCCGCAGCACTGCCTTCTTCCTCGGCCTATGGTTCTTCACTGCCATCCATGTAAGAGCTTGGTGGTTGATGTTTCTTTTCATGGGTTGGGTATTTTATGGGAATCTATGAGATCTTGAATTTCATGCCTGAGGCGGGTGCAGTTGTCGGTGTCATGGCCATGTAGCTGGTGGAAGTGACAATAAAGGTTCACATTTATGTGTGGTGGTGGGGGGGTGCGGAAGTGGCTTGCCTTCTAAGGGTTTCAAGATTCCTTGTCCTTGTAATTTTTCAAATACCTTCGACAAAGGCCTACCAAGGTTGGAGAATTGCCGGTTCCTGATGGCAGCGACTTCGGCAGTAGCGGGCTTAGTCTCAGAATACCCCCCAAAAGTCCGCTATTCTGGCCATAGGACTTTCTGTTTTCAGCCTCCTCTTCCTCAATATCCATGACAGTTTCCCTCAACTGTCGAAAATCAGAAATATCAAAGTCATCCTCCTCAGCTTACTATAAATAGAGGGCTGGTGCCCTTGATGATCATTTTGATTTGGTCCTTCTCAGAGGGCCGAGTCTACATTTTCAGAAGCTGGCTTCTCCAGCGGTCTACATACTCCTTGAAGTTTTCTTCCGGCTTCTGCTTAGTGTTCTCCAAATCACGGAGTGACAAGTCAATTCTAAGTCTGTAACATACTGCTTCAGAAAAGCATCAGCTAGTTCCTTCCAATCTTCCTTAACCTTCTTCTCAAGGCTATGATACCAAACCACAGGTGCCCCCTCGAGTGACATCCCAAACATCTTTTGGACTTGGCGCTGTGATAGGCCCATTGAACTCATGACTGAGACATATTGCTGCAGATGGACTCTCGGGTCTCCCTTCCCGTTAAACTTGGCCATGTCGGGCAATTTAAACTGAGCTGGCAGTTGTTCTCCGAACGTCATTGCCTCATAATCTAACAAATCCTCATTCTTACCCCTCATTTTGCGGGTAACTGTTTCAACCTGATCCCGAAGCTTCTGTAACTCTGCCTGAGACCCAGATACTCTGCCTGCTGCATACTCTGCCATATCATCATCAAAAGTGGGGGTATCATCCCCCAACCCATTCGAAGGCTCATCACGCCTCACATTCTCAGAATTTCCCCCGGCACGGGGCACAGCCATATTTGTCATGGCAGTAGTCAAGGCTTGCAACTGTTCAGTAATCTTGGCGAAGCCATTTTCCAACTGATCTATCCGGGATACCTCAATATCTGATTCACTCATGTCTGTTCTCAGTATTTTGGTGAGTCTTCCCTCTTTTCTAACCCAACGGGAATCTATGATGGCTTTCAGAACACAAGGGTTACATGATGTATGTATGCATGGGGTGCATGAGATGCATGTAACATATATAACATACTAAATCAACTAAAATTCTCAAGCAAATCGGCCCGTTATCATTTTAGAATCTTCCGGGCTAATCGTCATAGGAGTGAACCCATCCCAGTTTAAATGGCCCAATGAGTTCACATCTCATGACAAAGTGCCGACTAAACCCAAATGATAACGTTCCGAACACAATCACAAAGTGGCCCATCAATCACTTAGAAGCCTTTGGCCCAATAGTCAAGGAATACGTTCTTGTCCCAGTTTAAATGGCCCAACAAGCCCATATCCCATGACAAATGGTCCAAATGTGTTCAAACGACGATGTTCCCAAACACAAGCATAGAAGAAAGATGATGCAAACATGACATAATAATTTCTACAATAATGGCCTATCAACATTTCAGAAGCTTTTGGCCTAATAGTCATAAGGTGCGAACTTGCCCCAGTTTAAATGGCCCAGCAAGCCCGCATTTCTGACAATAGTCCAACTGCATCCAAATGAGATGGTCCACAAGCACATATTCAAGGAAATAATTGTTACTTTAGCCAACCCGGTCTATGGGTGGGTTAGTAAGAGTATAGACAAAGGCTCTCACCGGCGAAGGATGGCCCACAACTAGGTCTCCCCACTCAAGGGTTCGAGCAACCAAGTGAGCGCACCCTTTTTTATACACTAAGGTACGTGCCAATGAGATATGGTGTGTGACGGACTGTCAAATGGATTTCCATTGTAGATTCCCCAGAGGGAAGGTGGAGCGAGGCTCACTTAAATACCCAAGCCTCTTAGGCTCTTATCGCTTGTTGTCAGAATAAACAACGAGTCCTCCAAATTAGTCCATCACAAAAGGCTACGAGTAGATGGCTATCTAGGTGCCTTCACAGCTTTTCCTTCTAGAAAGGTAGTGAGTGAAGGAAGACACCAAACCATTACCTAGCCTTAAAGTGCCTTTGATTAAACCCTCACTTTATCCACTATAGACACAGTCAATTAAAACATAAATCCAAACATTCCAAGGCAATATTTCGGGGCCAACTCTCAATCCCCAGTGGAGTCGCCAGACTGTGGGAACACAGCTACCTGGGCGACGCGTTTCTAGGCTCGCGGCCTAGTTGGGAAGTACGAAATAACATGGAGTCGCCACCCGGTGTGAACCGGGACAAAGATTTAAGGCCGCACTCACCCCTCGCAAGGGAAGACCTCAAACCGTTGGGTTCGGAATGGTCCCTTACTCATGTCAATTTGTAATGAAAGGATTTATGTAATAATTTAATCAAGCTTAAGTAACACTTATTTCCAAGAGTATCATGCTTCTAAATTCTCATACACAAAATAAAACTTATGCACACATTTCACATATATCTCACATCTAACATTGCATGCTTAAAAATATATCAAAGTAGCAAAGAACATACAACTTCATTGGCATATTACATTCAAGAAAACACAAGCACACATATTAACCATACAAGCACACATATGGGCACTTTTCCAAGTGGTACGTGGAATTGTATCCCAAGTACAGACCGCACTACCGTCCATTCGGAATCGGCTACGGAATTTACGTCTGGGTTTCCATCCGATATACCGCAAGAAATAATACTCAAATGTTATCATGACATAAGCATATGAATTGTAATACATTAAACACGTTCGTATTCATACATGTGGGGATAGCTATTAGGAAAACTATACGTTAAATCTAATGAAGAGAACTCAATTCAGTGGGTGCACGTTCGCGTAGCGTTCGAGAACGCGTGCGAACGGTAAACAGAAGGTTCGCGTTCGTGTAGCGTCCGAGAACGCGTTCGAACGGAACCAGACCTGATACATTATGAGACTAAGACAGTGTGTGTACGTTCGCGTAGCGTTCGTGAACGCGTGCGAACGGTAAACAGAAGGTTCGCGTTCGTGTAGCGTCCAAGAACGCGTTCGAACGTAACCAGACCTGATGCGTTAAAAAAAACTAAGATAGTGTGTGTACGTTCACGTAGCGTTCGTGAATGCGTGCGAACGGTAAACAGAAGGTCCGCATTCGTGTAGCGTCCGAGAACGCGTTCGAACGGAACCAGACCTGATGCATTATGAGCACAAAGAATAAAGATGACAACGTCAAATTCAATATGTCCAATCAAATGTATCTCGCATTCGACTGAACATACAACAACCGGCGCGGCAAAGCATCGTGGTAAGGGGCTTTAACCCCTCCCCATAGGGGATTTCACATCACACTTACTAAGCCCATGCGCTCGACTGAATCATGCATACAAAGAATTAAAAGCAATAATGTTAAACATAGTGTTCCCGATTGAACGTATCTTGTATCCAACCGAACACACATCAACCGGCGTGGCAAAGCATCGTGGTAAGGGCTTTAGGCCCTCCCCATAGGGGATCTCACATCACACTTACTAAGCCCATGCGCTCGATTGAATCATGTATACAAAAATAAAGACAATCATATCAAACTAAGTATGCTCGATTGAACGTATCTCGCATTCAACCGAACACACATCAATCGGTGCGGCAGAGCATCGTGGTGAAGGATTTTAACCCCTCCAATTAGGGGACCTTTCATCGCACTTACGAATCCCATGCACTCAATCGTATCATACGGGAATAAGCAACATACAGAATTTAAACGACGAGAAATAAATAAACCAAAGCAATACAAAACAAGAGAAGGTGCCGTTTACTCAAGTGGTACGTGGAGTTGTGTCCCAAGTACAGACCGCACTACCGTCTATTCGGATTCGGCTATGGAATTTACGTCTGGGTTTCCATCCTATATACCACAAGAGACGACACTCTTCCATTCATCCATACCCACAACACACATCATACACACAACAAATGCCACAAATACAGAAAATATAATCAAAATAAATGACCAGAAATTAAATAAGAATAAGTGTGAAAGATACCCTCAGGTCTAACCTTTTAAGCTGTCTCTCGGACTGGCGTTTCACGAAGATCGGAAGGGGGTAAAGCTCCGTAACTTTTTTGGTTCACTGGTTTGCCTCTTCCTTCGCTGTTCGGCCGCTCAAGCTACTGTTCCGCCTCCGTTTTGCTGCTGTTTCCTTGTGGTTTTGCTGACGTTTCCTCTGTGTCCTCTGCTTGCTGTTTGTGGACTGTTTTGATGTTCTTGATGGACTGTTCTGTGTGTTCTTTTTGGTGTGGTTTTATGTGGTTATTTCAAGGATTGTAAGTGTCTTTTATGTTACTGTTTTAAGGGATTTTAGGGACTGTTTCGGGAGTGATTTAGGCTGCTATGTTTTTGTGTGATTTTCGGTGATGTGTGGAGGTTTAAAGGGGTTGATTTTCGGTGGTGGTTAGGGGTTGTTTTGGTGCTTGTAGTTTCGTTGATGTGAGGGTAAGGATGGAGGGAGTGATTTTTTGTGATGTCTAATATTTCTTGTGTGAATTGTATATCTGAGCTAGAGAGATTCGAGAGGAGGGATGACTAGGTTAGGGGTTGTTTATATAGAGAAGGGCTAGGGCTTCACCTTGTCTCACAAGGAAGGGATTTTGTTTCCAAATTAGGAGAGATGGGAAATGTATATACAAGATTGAGGGGGGACAAAATATTTTAAATTAGGAAGTCAACTAATCTAAATTGGTGTACATCTTATTAGATTAGGAAGTCAAATATTTGATTAGCTTTGATTGGTTTAAGATTGATTTTAATTAGGCTTATCTTATTTTAATTTAGTATGTGATTTGCTTAGTTAGGAAGTTAATATATTTGATTTATCTTTGATTAGGTTTGATTATATTTAGTGTTTTATTTAATTGGTAAATGATTTAAATATTTTATTTAATATTTAATGTCTAATTTAATTAAATTGGGATGTGTTTTATGGGCTTTGGGGGGGCAAATGGGCTAGGGTGCGAGGCTAGCAGCAAAACCAGAAACACCGACTCCGTTCGAACGCCAATTAGAACGTGGTACGAACGTCCGCAATCTGCATGAGGTTCGAACTAAGTAACGAACGCAGCACCAACGAAGACAGTGAACTTGTGGAATGAACTTGATGACATACTTATTCCGAATTTCCCCTTCCGACCTCCGTTTCCCGCAATATCCTTAGCTAAAAAGGTAGTGCCTCCAATTGAGACTCATCATCGGGTTTCACATGCGAAAATGCAATGCCTATAGAAGTCTGAATTAATTAATATTAAATTATGGCATCTGAGATTGGGCCACATAGGTGTTAGACGTCTATCCAAATTGGTAAAAGGATGGTTTGATTGAAAATCTTACTTTAGATCCTTATCCGATTTGTGAGTCATGTATCCAAGGAAAGATGACAAATGCCCAATTTCAAGGTGTTGGACACCGTGCTGGAGATTTACTGGGGCTAATACACAGCGATGTGTGTGGTCCGTTAAATCATGCCTCTCATGATGGTTCAACATATTTTGTGACTTTCACAGATGACAAGTCTAGATATGGATATGTCTATCTGATGAAACATAAGTCGGAAATATTTGAAAAGTTTAAAATATTCCGAAATGAAGTAGAAAAACAAACCATTAGATTCACCAAATGCCTTATATCAGATCGAGGTGGTGAATACATGAGTGAAGAATTCAGAAATTATTTAAGGGAGAATGGAATTCTTGCCCAATATAGCCCTCTAGGGACATCGCATCACAAAGGTTTGTCTGAACGAAGAAATGGTACTTTATTGGATATGGTGTGATCCGTGATGAGCTATACAGATCTTCCTTATTACTTTTGGGGTTACGCTTTACAAACTGTTGTCTACATACTTAATAGGGTTTCATCGAAAGCTGGTTCTACGACCCCCTATCAGATATGGTTCGGTAGAAATCCAAGTCTTAGGCATTTAAAGATTTGGGGTTGTCCTGCATACATTAGAATTACGCAGCGGGGTAAACTAGCACCCAGAGGGTATAAATGTAGGTTCGTTGGATATCCTGATAATTCCATGGGATATAAATTCTACGATTCCGAGCAACGAAATGTATTTGTTGTTTGCTTTGTAACTTTTCTTGAAAAGCAATTTTTGAGAGAAAGTGGGAATTATAGAGAGATTAAACTTGATGAGTTTGATCCCAACATTAAAGAACCTGAGATGGAACCAGAGATCCAATTAGATGAAGGATCTACAATACAGGTTCTACGTAAGTCGAATAGAATATCAAGGCCTCCTGAGAGACTATTTTTAACATCTGATGTGAACCTTGATGTTCTCCTCTTGGAGGAAACAGATACGACTACGTATAAAGAAGTGAGAAAAGTTATACTCAGCAATCTATTGTAGATTCGGAGAAAACTTATCTCTAGTCACGCTAATTGAACAATTAAAGATATATTGGTTAATGTTGATATTAAACTGTATATTTTAGCTAAAGAATGCAAAGTGGCATTTTTTGAATGACTTATTCAGATAAAAGATCAGTTGTGATTTCTTCATTTGAAGAGTTCGTTCTGGAATGGCCCTAGAGTTTGTGTTCTGTTGAGGTTGGAGTTTAGCATGCTAGCTTATAGAGCCTATTGTAGACTCGGATAAGTCTTCCGGAAATCCGTGTTCTCTGTTTTTGACATCAGTCAGATTGTCTGATCTTGTCAAAGTATAGAGAATACATATGTGTTTGAAGGGTTAGTAGGAGCGTACAAATTACTTTTTAGTGTTATATATTCTAACAACATTATCATTATTATAGTAATAATGAGATGTTTGTGAGGAAAAAGATTTACCTAAGTCTTATTTACTTCGTGAAATCAGTGGGAGTAATCTCTGTTATATTTGATATAAAGTTTTATATAAGATATAAAACTAAGAGACTTGTGAGATACTCATATTATTCGTGCATTAGATGTGATCTAATAAAAGAAACAACAAGGCTATCTGTATGACAGTTAGTATAACTGTTTGTCAGTTATTGTGTGTCTTATATAAAGTATTCATCTTTCGTAAAGGATGATTCCTTTTTCGAAGGAGATATTGATTAGAATGTCTAATCAATTTTATGTATCATTTGATGATGACATAATAAATACTTTATAATGGGCGATTGTAGATATCGATTTAATCGTAATTGTTACGAGTTATTTTGATATCCTATAGACCATAGGATGGATCTTGAAACATGTTCTTTGTGATCTTTGAGATATTAAGAACAAGTTTATAATTCATGGAGAATACAGTCTGCAACCAATAGGGTCATATTAGTTTTGAGACTAATTATGACGTTAGACAGTCTACGTCATAAAGAGTCACAAAAGATGCAGTGGGAGTGTCACGAAAGATTCTACTATTTAGTGGAATTAGATGCAACTTATGAAGTATTGACTTATGAAGTTGCATAGTGACCTTATAAATTAGAAGTTTTATATTGGTGTTATGCTTGAGGTTGTCCACATAGTATTTTGGATTTGATCCCTGAATACTTGGACAACTCAGTAGCTGTAGTACAATGCTGATGTAGCGTCTCATTCATATTAATGTATAATTTAGATTCTACAAAATATGAAAGATGTTGGCTATGGGAAACGATTGAGTTTGTTTGAAAAACTCATTATGTTATAGCGGACTTACTTCTTGTTGCCTACCTCTTAAGTACTGAGTGAGCTTTTGAGGGCCATGTGCATACGATACATATTAAGATGTGTATATGATACCGTGGATTGGCACTAGAGCAAGTGGGAGAAATTGTTGGGGTTGGTGCTTAGAGCACCAATCCGGATCGTATTTATGTCTGATTCATGAATACGAACATCACATTTTCCCCTAATATTACTTATTTATGGTTGCACCTCTTGTTTTTATATACGTATTCGATCTGATTGTGATTAAATTGAAACTAAATGTGGTTTAGTGATATGTATATATTAGACAAAGGCCCGATAATATATAATACAGTACACAGTTACAAAGTTAGTTTGTAATTGACATTGGGAAGTGTCACTGTTAAATGTATATTATCAAACATAGTTCCTGGTCAAGATTTACTACACAGGTCGGTTAGTCAAATCCGTTGAGACCAGTACATGTCGTATATCAAGACTTGGTCCGATGGTTTATCCCAATGAACCATGAGTCTGGGGAGACTCGTATAGACGTGTAGGTGTTTATAGTGGATAAACACTGAACGACTCACCGAAGATTCTTAATAGATGGTACACCAACATCAATAAGAATCTTCTCGAATTGAGTAGTGATGGTTTTATTCTAGGTCCCAAGATCATCAAACAAGCATGAAGATGTGTGAAATACATATCAAAGAAGTTGCAGAATACTTACATTGATCGGTTGAGACGATTTGAAGACAAAAAAAACCATTTTTCAGCCCTCCAAGGTGCGCCCACTGCATGCAGTCCACTGCTCAAAAATTTCAGTTTTGAGTCTTCAAGAATCCAAGATTTCGAGCTTCAATCTTCGTCGTTTGATTCCCGGCTCGTGGGTGGGTTTCCCTAACACCTTCGTATGCCTCTTAGAAGTGTACTAGCACTTGGATCTTGCCACAAAATCCACAAAAACTTCCCTCACTGCTCACATTTTTCAGCAGCAAAAACAGTGAGCTTTTGGCCCCTTGGGCGTGAAAGGAGAAGGAGATAAGGAGAGAGAGTTGTCTAGGGTTTTCTAAAAACCATCTAATGAATAATAATAATTATTAAAGTGTAGAGAGAGATTTTTGTTTATATACTTTAGGTAAAACCATTTCACCTTTTACCCTAAACTTGGTAGGTGTGGGTAAATGGTTTTCCAAAAGTAAAACAAGGTAGTTGGGTGGTAGGTACACCTACCACACATGGGCCCCACATAATTGAATTCAAAATTCAAATATCTCTACGAACATTTGCCGCGGCTCGGTTCCGTTTAATCTGATTAAACGAACTTCCGTCGTTAAATAATTAAATCTAATTTAATTAAATATTGATGCGACGCAAATATATTACGAACGTCGTTTACGAATTAATTCTAAATTAATTTGTTCGTTCGCATTAAAGTCCGACTTTAATTTCGTAATGAAATCCAATTCATATTAATATATCCGATATATTAATTTTAGCCCATTCGAATAAATTAAATAGAAAAATCAAATTTAACTATTAAATTTATTTTACCGATTAATTCCAAATTAATCGCGTTCTCTCTCTTTAGATGATATTTTATCCCAGATAAAATATCTCCGTAATTAATCCCAGATTAATTTTCTCTCTCATCGAAATAATCCCAGATTAATTAAAGTGCGAGTCATACGTCATCGGTGTATCATTGGGAAGCGACCCATGAGATCTCCGGATATGTTGGCAGTAAATTCGGTTATCGGACTATCCGAACACGTACGTACCAAGTACTACGTTTTACCGATTCACAAGACAAGGTTGGCTTCTAGCAAAGCGTCATGCCTACCCAATTCTCTGGAAATATCCTTACAGGAGTATATTGATCTGTATCAGGCGTAGTATACATCGTATAGTGCATATCGATCTAGTATCGGATGGTCACGTGCTAGGCCTGGGGCTGGAGTTGTGTCTACCCCGTACGAAGCACATGTCGGATGTCTGGTAACTAGTCTCTATAATCGGATATACATGACCTAGTCATAATATCCCGATGGCCGCACAGCACTTAAGAGCACTAATACCGTATCCTACGTGACATCATCGCCACTATGACTGGAGTGATACTTCCGTCTTGACATCACACCCAATACTCTACGATTCTCAATATACCCAGTATTGGCGTACACAGAACCGGTTAAAGCCCTGGACGACCTTAACCAAAGTATATTGATTGTCATAAGTATTAGCGGTGCAAGTCTCAGGTTAAGACCAAATACACCTACCCTGATGTCGGACTCCCATAGACACATAGTCAAACTACCAATGGGATTCCGAGGGGGTCCATCTAGAGCGAAGCTGTTTCCCGTACCATCGGTGAAACACAACCTCCTACCGCACTTGCATAAGTATCCAATACTTAAATATATGAGAACTATGCCCGTTATGCCCTCACAACGTGCACAAGTGCAATACTAGTCTTTTACGCATTACCGATGTCCAATCTCGATAATACTCTGACTAGGGATATTTAATGATTAATCTTTTGTGGACTGATACTGTGTCATATCATTCTCAATCCAGGAACTAATCATAGGGACCTCCTATCATTTATATATCTAAGGTGATCTAATCACAAATGATAAGATAGCAATCTCCTTTGTCACATAGTTAATTTGTACAACAACACCATGATCTGTACAAATAGTGACACTATGGGTCATAATTGTCCAACAAGTAGCACTTGTGATTCTTAGACTTGAGATGCCATTGTGGGCACATGAGACATCTTCTACACTTAGATGGCAGTCACGTCACCGATCTATTTAGATCAGACCTCCGCATGTTCGTTGGGTGTAGATAGATCCTCAGGGTGTCCTGTGAGTATCGAGATAGGATCCGTCAGTTCTGTGTATCAGAGCATAGGTAGTCCATATGATTAGCAATCAGATAAAACCATGGGCCCGTGGTACATTTTAGAAGCCAGTTCTAAACATTCTTTTAGAGATTGCTAATAGAATAGTCGACTGGATAATCCATACAGAGGAATTATACATTTGCCATGACCTCGACCTGTATGATTCAGCGAGTTTATCCGTTATCGTCATAATTTACGGGTGGATAGATTATGGACACGAAATTGGATTTCATGACGGATATGTCTGAATCTAGAGAGTCTCAATAATGAAATATACTCGTAGAGCACTAGGGAAACAATTATAAATAATATTGATTATTTATAAAGTCGTTTAAAGGTTAAACGCAAAATACATGTGTAAGGACCCGATAGTCATTTCCTTAATTTTTGTGTATTTTCTTTTAATACTTGATTAATTCAAATACACATTAATTAATTGTCAAATTGAGATATTTGACTAATATCATAAATGAATATATGTATTTGATATTTAATGTAAATATTATACATATATTTAATATATTTGTATTTAATTAATTTATTAATTAATTAATTGTTAAATGATTAAATTAATTAAAATATAAATATCTTAAGGTTTAGATATTTGTTTTAATGACTAAGTTGCCATTGTTGACTAAGTTGAAATTATCATTAAAGTGTAATGATCATTTTATCAACTTGGCAAAATGAAATTCAAATGAAATGAAATTAATATAACTTGTTTTTTCTTAGGCCAAATTCGGCCAAAGCAAGTTTGTGGACAAGTATATATTGTTTCATTTATTTTAGGGTTTCATTAACCTAATACACTTTATCAACCTCCATTAAAAGAAAGAAAAGAAGCTAGAGAGAAAGAAAAGGAAAAATCAAAGAAAGCTTGGATTTATGTAAGTATTTCCAACTTGCTATTAGAGAGAAATTTGTTCCTCTTGTTCTTGGCAACATCTTGTGTTGTTCTTAAGTTTTTCCATTTTTTATTCTTTGTACTTTTGATGGATGAAAGTTTGATGAAGGTGTAATGCATGTATGATGTTGGAAGATTGTTACTAGTGTAGTAATAAGCATCCTTTTATGGTTTTAGAACCTTGTTGCTAATCTAGAGTTGTTGACCCACTCTTAAATGACCTAGATTTGATCTATAGTTATTTCATTGTGTTGAGACTTGATTTGGATGGAAGAAACATGATTGAAGTATTGGATTTAACCAATTTGGTCTAATTTGTCCAATTTGAAGAAATTGAAAAATTAGGGTTTAAGACCACTTCCAAATTTGGGGCATTTCATTTATATGGTGTATTTGGATGTGTATATGATGCATGTAAAATATTGGGTTGATTGGATTTTTCCTTGATGTGTTTTGAACTATGAAAGTGCAAAATGCACACACCCCCCCCCCCCCCCCTTAGGAGGCTCTCAGCCAAGGAAACAAAAATTGGGATTTTTGTTGCTTTTGGTGTTTTGACCTTTGGGACATGTTAAATTCATCTTACAAATGATTTAGAATCATCCAAAATTGATTTGAACAAATTCAGACTAAAATGAACAAAATGCCAAGTGTAAGGGCAATTCGGTAAATTCACATAAATTTGATTTATTGAATTTTATTTCATAATTTTATTATTGGGTAATTAAATAAATATGTTTATTTAATTAATCCGAGAAAAAGTTTTGAAATCGGAAAATTTGATTTTCTCATGTTTCCGCTACGTTACCGGATTCAACCCCTAAAACCCTACAAGTTAGTGGGAGCATGATAGTTTTTCTAGTCTTGTATGTAGATGACATCTTTATCATAATAAATGATATAGGGATAATGCAAAGTGTGAAAGCCTACCTTTGCAAGAACTTCTCCATGAAAGATATAGGTGAAGCTTCCTATATACTAGGTATAAATCTCTACTAGAATAGAGTTAGGAAGCTTATAGGGTTGTCATAATCAACGTACATAGACAAGATGTTAGTCTTTGAATTGTTCAAAGATGTTTGATACGATCAAACATATGAATTTATGGCAATTTATTCTAAGGTTATTCAAAGAATATATAATTCTTACATCAATATTATTCTTCCACGATTCCATATTGATGGAATTGGTTAGTGGAAGAAATAGAATCTTATGCAATTTGATTCGTTTGATATTTAGAGTTACCGAATTAGTTTCAATACTCTTGGGGATATGCTTCAGTAACACTAATTCATCATTTTAATTAATGTTCCATTAGTTTCTACAGTTACTATATGATGTGTATAAGTAGAAAATTCGAATCTTGAAATGTTTGAGATTTGAATCTATCTTTTGTATAATGGTTATATAATTGATATTACTTGCGCCTCAGAGTTACGAGTAGAAGTTTATCATTTATTTTATTTAATAGAATATTTTATTCTATTTGATAGAATATCTTTTCTACGATCTCGAGTAATAAAATTGTTTATTACTTAGTGTGTAACATTGGATGTTGACTATTGTAGAAAAGACTTGACTTATTAAGTCAAATACGGTGATAAGCTGTAAATGGAACTACATAATTAATAAGATGAAAATACTCTTTGATTACTTCCATATAAGTTCAAAAGGATGTCAGAATCATTTGTAAAGTATTTGATACTTAATGGTTCTGCTGTTTTCTTATCAAAGAAAGTTATCCTATAACTTATAGTGGGAACGATATTTGATGTCGATTCCGGAAATTAACATTAAACCATAGATCTAAAATTGTTCATAGCTTACTACGATCAAGTTTGGAACTTGATTGAGCTTTCATTATGAATCGTTCATAAAATATGCAAATGGTTTACGCAAAAGCACAGTGAGCTTATTAAAGGTTTGACCTTTATAATATGAAAGTGAGAAAAGTTATACTCAGCAATCTATTGTAGATTCTGAGGAAACTTGTCTCTAGCACACTGATTGAATAATTTAAGATCGTTTGGTTAATGATGATATTAAATTGTACATTTTAGCTAAAGAATACAAAATGGCATTTATGGATGGTTTCTTTAGATAAGAGATTCATTGTGATTTCTTAGTTTGAAGAGTTCGTTTTGGAATGACCCTTGAAATTTGTGTTCTCTAATTTTGATATCAGTCAGATTGTCTGATTTTATCAAAACATAGAGAATACATATGGGATAGAAGGGTTAGTGAGAGCGTTCAAATTTCTTTCTAGTGTTTACATCATAATGACATTATCATTATTAAGGTAATAATGAGATGTTTATGAGGTAAAATGTTTACCTGAGTCTTATTTTCTCCATGAAAACAGTGGGAGTGGTCTCTATTATATTCGATATAAAATATTATATATGATATAAAACTAAGAAACTGGAGAGATGCTCTCATTAGTCGTGCATTAGATATGATCTAATAAAGGACACATTGAGACTATCTGTGTGACAGTTAGTATAACTGTTTGACAGTAACTGTGTCTAATGTATATAATATTCATCTTTCGTAAAGGATGATTCCTTTGTCGAAAAAGAAATTGGTTAGAATGTCTAGTTAATTTTATGCATCATATGATGATGGCATAATGAATACTATATTAAGTACGATTAGAGATATCAATTTAATCGTAATTGTTATGAGTTATTTTGATATCCTATAGACCATAAGATGGGTCTTGAAACATGTTCTTTATTATCTTTGAGATATTAAGAACAAGTTTCTTATTAATGGAGAATAAATCTGCAACCATTAGGGTCAGATTAGTTTTGAGTCTAATTATGACGTTAGACTGTCTACGTCATAAAGAATCAGAAAAGATGCAATAAGAGTGTCACAGATGATTCCACTATGAGAATGGAGTTAGTTGCAACTTATAAATTAGAAGTTTGTTATTAGTGTTGTGTTTGTAGTTGTCTATATAATATTTTGGATTTGATCCGTAAATACTTAGACAATTTAGTAGCTGAAGCACAATGTTGATATGGCATCTGAGTCATATTGATGTAGAACTTAGTTTCTATAAAAATACGAATGATGCTTGCTAAGGAAAATGATTGTGCTTGTTGGACAAACTCAATATGTCATAGTGGGCTTGCTTGTTGTTACCTACCTCTTGAGCGCTAAGTGAGTTATTGAGGGACATGAGTATGTGATACACATTGGGATGTGTATATGATACCATGGAATGGCACTAGAGTAAGTGAGAGAAATTATTAGGGTTGGTGCTCTGAGCGCTAATCCAGATCGTATTTATATCCGATTCATGAATACGAGCAATACTTTTTTCCATAATATTACTAATTTAAATGGTAGCACCTCTTGTTATTCGATCTAATTTCGATTAGATTGATAAGATTTAAACTAAATCTGATTTAGTGATATGTATATATATTAGACAAAGACACCATGATTTACAACGAAGTGCGCAGTTACAACATAGTTTGCAATTGACATTGGGAAGTATCATTATAAGTTGTATATCCTTAAATTAAGTTCCTGGTCAAGATTTACTGACACGGGTCGGTTAGTAAAATCCGCCGAGACCAGTACATGTCGTATATCGGACTTGGTCCGATGGTTTATCACAATAAACCATGAGTATTGGGAGACTCGTATAGACGTGTAGGTATTTATTAGACAAATATTGAACAACTCACCGAAGATTTCCTAATAGATGGTACACCAACGTCAATTGGATTCTTCTCGGGTTGAGTAGCGTAATGATTCTTTGAATTGAGATACCATTGTGGATATATGAGTTATTCTCCACACTTAGATGGCAGTCACGTCACCGATCTAATTAGATCAGACCTCTGCCTATTTGTTGGGTGTGGACTCATGCTTATGATATCCTGTGAGTATCAAGAAAGGATCCATCAGTTATGTGTACAGAGCATAGGAAGTCCATAAGTGATTAGCAATCTGTTAAATCTATGGCCATAATATACTTCGAATGTGAGTTCCGAATGTTATCTAGAGATTGCTAATAGATACGTCGACGAGATTATTCCTATAGAGATTTGACATTTATATCTATATCTCTGGGATAATCGGGATACCTATGACGGAGGGATTATACGTATGCAATGACCTCGACCTGTATGATTCAACGAGTTTATCTGTGGTCATCATAATTTACGGGTGGGTGAATTATGGACACGAAATTGGATTTCATGACGGATATGCATGAATCTAGAGAGTCTCACTAATAAAATATACTCGTAGAGCACTAGGGCAACTGTTATAAATAATACTGATTATTTATAACTCGTTTAATGGTTAAACGAAAAATACATGCAATCGGGACCTAACGGTCATTTCCGAATTAATGTGTATTTGTATTTAATACTTGATTTTATTAAACACACATTAATAAAATATCAAATTGTGATATTTGGCATATATCATTAATATATGTATTTGAGATATTTAATGGAAATATAATACACATATTTAAGATATTTGTATTTAATTATTTAATTATTAAATAATTAAATTAATTAATAAAATAAATATTTTTTGTAATGATTTTGCTTTTATATGGCTTGATATTATTAGAACACTTTTTTAGTTTGCTTTATTAAAGATAATTGTTAACTTTATTAAAGCAAAGCTTGTTCCAATTAAAATCAAACAAAAACTAAATAATTGTTATTTTATTTTTCCTTGAATTATTCGGCCAAAGTGGAATTTGTTTAACAAAATTATTTTGTTTCATTTTTCACACTTAGATAAGTTTCATAATATTTTACAAAGTGAGTTGAGAGCAAAGTTCAAGAAAGAAAGAAAAACAAAGGCAAAAACTTGGAGATTTTGTAAGTTTTTCAATTTTCTTCTACATGAAAATTGTTTCAATTAATATTAGCTTCAATTTGTATTGCTAAGTTGATGTCTCTACTCTTTGGGTTTGTAATTATATGTGTTTGAAGCTTGTTGGATGTGATTAGCATGTGTGATTAATTAATGAGCTAATTAGGAGTAATTATGCTTAATTGATTAATTAAAGATTAAAGTTGTCATTCTAGAGTTGCTTAGCCATTCATAAATGACCTATAATTTTTCTTGAGTTGTTTCATGATGATGAGACTTGATTGGTGTGGTATTGGATTGATTAAAATGTTGAATTTTATCAATTTAGTGTAAATTGAACAATTGGAGTAATTTGAGAAATTAGGGTTCTTAACTTAATCCAATTTTGGGGTTTTTCATATATGTTGCATATTCTGATGTATATATGATGTACATCAAATTTGGGATTAATTGGATTTGATCTTGACATGTTTTGAACATTTGGGGCTAAATCATAATTAATGAAAAAGTTGGGACCCTCTCGACAATTTGAAGAAATTGAGGGGTTTGAGTTGCAAATTCTGTTTTCATATTTTTGAACATGTTAAGAATCATTTTAGAAATGATTTGGAATCATCTAAAATGGTATTCGACTATTTTAGGACTAAAATATAAAATTTGCAAAGTGTAGGGGCAATTCGGCAATTAATGATAAATTTGATTTTGAGATTAAAAAAATCAGTTTTTTATTTATTGAGTAATTAGAATAAATTGGTTTATTTTAATTGCCCAAGAAAATAATTTATCGGAAATTGTTTCTAAGTGAAAATACGTGAAAACGGCGAAAAACATCGTTACTGGGTAACAGCTGCCCAAACAGTGAACTGGTCACTGTTCGGGCAGCCCACGTACTGTCCAAATATTTTTGGGACTGACATGGGCAGTCCCCATGAGCATTGATCGGTCGGTTCGACCGGAAATGCGTTTTATGCTATTTTACGGAAAAACATTTTCGTAAAAATTTCGCAGTGTTTCTATATTATTTATGTCGTTATATGATATCGAATAAATATGTTTAGGTGAAATATGATTGAATTATTAATATTTGATATTGAATAATTTATTCGTAAGTTTAAAAATTTTAAACTACGATTTCGCCCAAACCGCGCTCCTTCCGCTGCCCCGCCCTGATAAAAATCCCAACATGTATGATGCATGTTTTATTTTGGGTTGATTGGATTTGATCTTAACTTATTTTGAACAACTTTGGGCCAAAATGCACTAATTGCAAACCTTGTGGGGCTCTCGGCAATTTGGTAAAATTTGGGATTTTTGTTGTAATTTGTAATCTCATGTAATGGACATGTTGGAAATCATTTTAGAACTGATTTGGAATCATTAAGATTATATTTGACAATTTAAGGACCAAAATGATCAATTTGTAAAGTATTGGGGGTAATTCGGTAATTACAAAGAAATTTGACTTCTTAGGTAAAAAATTTCAGATTTTAAGTATTGTGTAATTAAAATAAATAAATTTATTTTAATAGTTCAAGAAAAATTTTGAAATCCGAAAAATTTGATTTTCCGTGTTCTGCTGCGTTACCCGGTAATACCCCTTAAAACCCCTACAGAAAGTGGGATTAGGTCATCTTCGAGTTCATAAAGATAAATTGTGAGGGTTTCTTTGGCACTCAGGAAGCCAAGTGTTCAGTGAAGTAAGTGTAAAGTAAGAAGATGAGGCTCCCTATGGATGACAAATTGCATATTTTGAGATATTAGTTATATACTTAAGTTAAATTATATTTGAGATGGTATAATTGAATTACATAAATTACTAAGGTTATTGAATATCATATTGTTAGAGATTGTAATGATTATGGAGACCCTATGAATTGAGATAGTATATCATGTTTCAGGTGTATATGTCATCTCTCTCACAGCAGTTGGGTCCGACACAGTTGTGGGACCCAACTATTGTGAGAGAGATGTCATACACACCCGAAACATAATATGATTTTTTCCTATGAATGACGTGGTTTACTATTGTATTGGAAAATTTTTTGTGTTGAAAACATCCGTGTTCAATTATTAAGAAGTGAATGTATGTCTAAATATTCAGAGCATATCATTATAAAACTATTTGAAGGTCGGATTCCAACAAAATTTTAATTGTAAAGATGAAGTTGACATGCCACCTTAAGGGGGGAAAAGTAAAATAGATGATGAAGAAAAGGAAATCATAGCAGCCCTAGCTAGATCACATTATCACACAAGGATGTTAGTAATATTGCCAATTTATATAACAAATCAAAGTCTATGTTTCATGCTTAATTTTTTTTTTTTGGAAATCGTTGGAAACCCACCGTCAAACCACCCCTTCCAGATTTAAGCGGAGCATGTAAAACTTTCGGCTGTCACAGGTTCTTATAAGAAATGTACTTCATGGATTCGAACACAAGAATTCTGAAACATATACCACCAAACTAATATAAATAAAATGAAATATTTGCTACTAGCTAGACTCCTTAAAAGAAAAAATAAAATTAAACCCCCTATTAAATAACTAAAGCTAAATGCCATGCAGTTTGAAATGGTAATATAAAAAAGACAGCTCATTAGACTTGTTTTAATTCCAACTCAAACTTTTAAAAATAAAACTTAAAATCAATAAAATGTGGTTCATTTTGAACCTTAGATTTGCTTTTGACTTGAACCATATGATAGCAAAGAAGCCACCTACGTAAAAGTTTCAAAAAATTCTCAATTAATCATTCCTTCGACAAAATTCCCAAAGTTAGGCACCTATGAAAGTTGATTTACTCAACCATATATCACCTTCAAATAATAATAATAATTTAAAAATGCTTATCAAGATTTGAAAGTACATTTAATCAAATTAGTTTACACTGTCGAGGAAATTACACATCACATTACATAAAAATATTAAAAGACAACAAATATTTCGCTATATATAATAAAAAAATTATTTTTATTTATTTATTTTGGATAATGTGTTATACACTTTTTTTTTTGAATCGTTGAAAATCATACCGTCAAATCACCATTTTCGGGCTTAAGCGGAGCAGGTAAAATCTCCGCTATCGCAGGCTTTTACAAGAAACACACTCTCTAAATTCAAACCCATAACCTCAATGTGAGATCTTAAATCCTACACCAACAAGCCACCTACGTTCTATCATTTTCCATCACCTTTAACTCTCGGGTTAATTAAACTAATCATGGTTTATTTTGGCATTATTAGCTTAATCAAAGGAAATCATCCACGTGGCTAGAATAAAATAGCTTATGATGGGCCACTGATGCACTGTCGATTTTCCTTCTCTTTTTTCTTTTCCCAAAAGCGTTGACTAATGTGAAGTTACCAACACGAGTGAAATTCCTCATACGGGCAAGGGTGACACGCGTCAGCCGTTCATTCCTTTAATTTACTAAAACGGAAATGCTACCGGGGGTCACTGTATTTTTAAAAACGGAAATATTTTCTATAATTGGAGATCTACAATTATTATAGGGTAAGAAAAAAGTACATGTACAAGTACATGTGCATACGAATTACAAATTCTCTCCCTTAAAATACAAAATTCATCAAAAGAATTTACACTTTTTTAATAAATAATTTTTTTTTTCCAATTTTGAGGCCAAATGTTATTTCAATTTGTATCACACTAACACGTGATGTTAGCCGAGCCTATTAAATGTTATTTGGTTTAACAGATTTTTTTTCCTGGAGTGATGCAGGAAGTTAGTGTTCAATGGCCAAAGAAAGCGTAAAGTTTGGAGATGGGTAAATACCAAAGAAGCCAAAAGTCTCTGTCCAACCGGTAAAAAAATTTAATCGACCCTAATATACTGGGCTTCACGGATGTCCATTCACATGAGAATTTTATTTTTATTAAAATAGATATGACAATACTCATATTCGGCTCGTCCAATAAAAAAATATAAACGTATCGAACTACACGAATCCGTCAATCCCATGGGAATTTTGCCGATCTCTAGTTCAAATCCATGAGTGCATATGAAATAATTATTTTTTTTCCTCCTAAATTTTGAAGACAAAACCAACTTAAAACATAATAAAGTTATTCATATCAGTGTATTGCAGAATAAGATTTCTAGTACATTTCTATGATTGATTAAACTTGAATTTTACAATAAAATTATGTAAGTAACAAATATTTAGGGGCCTCACTAAATAATAACACATACAACTTATTTTTTTGTGGGCATGGAATATAAATTGGTTTAACTAATAAAATATATAGAAGTAAAGGAAGATATGTGAGATTCGAATTTCACACACACGCAAAAATAAAACGATTTGGTTTATATTTTTACGAGTTAAATAAGATGACTTGATTGGGTGCTGAGTTGAGATTTGTGTATGTGTTGAGTTTCTTTAATAAATTTTGATTGATAGTTATTAAATAAAAAAATTATAAATTTTGAAATTGAATCATTTATATATATATATATATATATATATATATATAGACACACACAGGTATGCATGGTTTAAGATAATGAAAAATCAGTAGTGGATCCAAATCTTAATAGATTTGGCTTTTTAGGAATTCCTCCCAAACTTTTAATAGAATTTAGTTAGATTTTTTATTTTTTTTATTTTTTATTTTTAATATGGGCGTACGTTGATTTTGATCCTCCTAACATTTCTCCTGTTACTTCATATTTTAGAATACTTCTTTATGTATCAAAAATAAAAAATAAAAAATAAAAAATAAAAAATTGTCCACCCTAATTAATTAAGTTATTTATTTATTTTGAACCTCAAGATGAAAGCTTCGCAATTTTTATGATTTTAAAATGAAAATCTTTGAAAACTCACGTTTTTGTTTTTGCTTTTGTTTTTTTAAGGAACATATGGGTCATTTCCACTTGAATAGCCAACTTTAGCTAAAAAATGAAACCTGTAATGCAGAGCTTTTGTAATATTCCATGCATTTTTTACACAGCTGGTATCACTTATTAAAGGAGATTCTTTTTACACACAGCTGTAATATCCTAATATTTTTCTACTTTCATTTCATTTTGGATAATTAATGCTAAATAAAACAACAATCATTCATAATAAATGAAGGGACGATTTCTAAAAATTGTTTTCTCCCTCCATCACTAATTTTTCGGATCTCTCTTTACAAGTGAAGAAATATCAAGATTGCTAATAAAAAATCAACCCCTCGAATTGTGTCTTCTATTCCTTTATATAAACTTCCGAATCTACTGTTCTATCAATCCCACGACGTCATCCCACGTCATTCTGACATCGTTGTCCATGCTTCTTTTCCCCCACCACTCTGCAAACAGTAGCTCTGATTTTTGACTCAATCACCCTCTGTCAGCTGAAGGTCATCATTCCAATCTTTTGCCCACTGCTATATGTTATGTCAACGTGATAGTCTGCAACCCAACAACCCCGGCACTGTTCCACTTGTTAGAGTCTCTTCCCAAGGGAAGTCGTTGACTTATTCCCTTCACATCAGCCTTATGGAGGACCAAATTCTCGTGTACAACATGTGTCATGTACTCTTAAGCACTGGATATCTTGCGGTCTTAGCTCTATTCATCGAGTTGGCGTGCCGAGGTGAATCACGCTTGGTCGTCTCTTCGAACTTCCTCAATACGGTCGGGTCGACAAGTTCAGTCCATCTCGGGTCGGCCTCCACTAGTGCTAAAGTTATTCCAAACCTAATACTTCTTCAATGAATACAAAATATGTCTTAATCAATAATTTTATCTCTCTATTATTATTGGTTAATTTTAAATTTTATTACATAAATCAAAATATTAATAGGTGGGATCCGTACGTCTATCCAATATAAATATTTCTACTATATTAAAGGAGTACTCTTTATGTACATATATCATTCTTGTAAATTTTTTATACAGATATTCGAGTTCCGCCATAAAAGAGGTATTGAGGTAATCTTATTCATTTATGATTGTCAATATTATTCACTTTTCTTTACAATTTCCACTCATATGATAAAGACTTCTAATCCTCTTATATGCATGTACGGAAAATTTCTTTCTAAATTTGGAAAAATATATTAGCTCCTATCCAAGCTGCGGTATAAGAGAGGTATCTGACATGGCCGGTCTCGAGTATAGTTGGGTGAAACGTCAGTCTATAGTTCTTAAATTTTATTTAATATCTGTTGATGGTGATTTTTGTCACTAAGTATCTGAACAGTACGGAAAGGGTAGGGATGAAATTTCTCCTCTGAGGAAGACGAAGGATCTGAGGGTATAGGTCACTCTTCGACCAGGTATGGAGGTCGGACCCGGCTCCCCGAATCTGACCGACCAAAGGTTAACAGCATGGTGCAGGTTTCAGAGGGCGACAACATCAGAACCTAGACCGACCACTTCAGACCGGTAGCTCAGATCAGTCATATCATTCCTCCTAGATCGGAAGATTGAGCTCTGATACTTAGGGTCAGGTCGGAAGTAGTCAAAGTAGTGCGGCTCATTATATGGCTGTCCTCATGACGCCCGACGTGTGATCGGAACTGCTTTTTCCCTCTGACATGTACCACCATTTGAGAGATCTTTACAGGCTGGCATCATAATGGTGAAGTGTGGCAGTGTAGAAAATAGAGTGATGTATCAGGGATTCGGGTGGCAGGCTTACTTTCGGCGAAGTAGTTGGGGCAGAGAGCTCGTCAATCTGCCGGAGATTCACGTGGCTAACGTCATACAGATATGAGAACATTGTTATATTTCTCTTAGTATATAAAGGGAGGGTAGTCTCATTTGTATATGTTGGTTGAAATAAGTCTCATAAAAAGTATTCTTTGTAATAAACACTACGAAGGAAAACAGTTCGGTCACATTAGACCATCCTTGAAAACAGGTCGGTCGAGCTCGGTTTGGTAATAAAATCAACACTCTACTTTGTTCTTGTGGATGTAAGCAGGTTTATTCTGCCGAACCACGTAAACCCTCTTTTCGATTTTGTGTTTGCTTCGTCTTTTGCCAAATTTGCTTTTGGTCCCCCATAACCAAACAAATTCACGGTTGGAGGAGGATTGTCCCGGGAGCACTATCCCGATATTGCCCCTGGAACCAAAATCACCCGTCAACAGTTGGCGTCGTCTGTGGGGAAAGAACAAAAAACAGCTTGCGTAGTAAGACAACGGCGAAAGACGGGAACCATAGATCGTCGAAGAGTTCAGCAACAGAGTGGATGGAGAAAATGGAAGAGTTAGAGGAAAGAGAAAGGGAGCGAGCGGAAGCTGGTCAGAATGGAAAGAAGAAGGAGATCGTAGGAAGAAAGAAGGTTGACGATAGTGGCAAGAACGAGGAACGAAACGCCCAATGAGTTAGAGCATCAATAGCTCTCCTCATTGAGCTGTATAATGAAATGTAAAAAAGGTTACCAACGATCACCCATTAGGACTGCCAAAAATGGGTGACGTTTGCACGCCACCGGTTGTAAAGGAACAAGTTCCTCCAAGAGAAGGCGTGATATTTGTTCGGCCTGCCAAGTCCTCGGGTTCACGGCCAAGATAGTGCTCAAGGAGCGGCAGACTAACATATATGATCGGGGCACTAGATCTGTATCCAGGAGTGCCACCGACCTACTATGTGGTGTCCGCTTGGGATGATGGTGAGGGAGAAACAGCTGACGGTGGACCACCAGGAAGCCAAGGCACAAGTAGCCGATCGAGACATGCATTACATAAAAATGCATTTAGAGCGTTCGACGCGTAGGGACCCTGTCAAGTCAGCAAGGAATTTCAGAATCAAGTTCAGACCAGAAGAACGCAATCAGACTGCAAGACAAGAACCAGAAAATTATTGTAAAAGCCTATCTTGAAATGACCCGCAAAGAGTTGTAAGAAAGGCAGTATGTCCCTGGAATATGAATAAGACTTTCTCTTTTGAATTAAAAAACTTGTCCACTTTACTTGTTTATTAATTGAATGCGAAAGCCATGTTCAATATTCCTGGGATGTGCTCGATGCGAAGGGGTGCTCGGTAGCTGGGAAGGGCACCAAGCCCGTGGCACGCCAATCCTGGGTGTCATTATCAAACCCCCGGGTGGAAGTGTTCCGACCTAGCTCCTTTCACCTTTGAGGATCCAGAACGCATCAAGGGATGAAATACATGTGGGAAAAACGCGAACCCCTCGTGGCACGCCGATCTCGGGTGTCATTATCAAACCCCCGAGGCCGGAGCGTTACTACCCCATGATTCATATTTTTTAGGAATAGCTCGGGTAAACCGGACTCATGGAGGTTTCTTCCCATGCGAGTCGGCTAGTGAATCCCATTGAGAACCACCAGGCACACGGTATGGGTGTAGGAATACAGAAACTGGGAGACGCATGCTGTTCCGGGCTCGCGGCCCGGTTGGGAGTACGGAGTAGCCCGCGGGGGACTAAACCTGAGAATAATGGAGTTGTAACCCAGTGTGAACCGGGAAAAAGATTTAAGGCCGCACTCACCCCTCGCAAGGGAAGACCTCAAACCAATGGGTTCGGAATGGTCCCTTACTTATGCCACTTGTAATGAAATGATTTGTGCAATAATTTAACCAAGCCTAAGCAACATATTCCAAGAGTATTCTACTTTTAAGTTCACATGCATGAAAGTAATCATCATAACGACAAACATGCAATAGCACACGGAAATCTCATGAACACACTTCGATCAAATAATACGGAAAACAAGGAACAACCTAAACATAATGCAAATTCCAAAAGCAAAATAAATGACTAATCATGCTTGAAAATGATCAACTAAATAGGTTAAATCATGCTTAAGAACCAAATAGCATACTAACGGCCTAATCATGCTTGAATACCATCTCATGAACACATCAAATAAATAAATGCAGGAATACAAATAGTATGATTGATTACATGATACAAAATAAATCACCTAAGAAACAATTATGCATGACATGTGATGAAAAGGACTCAGTTCATTGTATGCGCATTCGTGTAGCGTTCGAAAACGCGTTCGAATGGTAAACATAAGGTTCTCGTTCGTGTGGCGTTTGTAAACGCGTTCGAACGGAAATGAAATTGAATGCTCACGTTCGTATGGCGTTCGGAAAAGCGTTCGAACGGAATGAGACCTGATACATGATAAGGCAAAATGCATGCGCGTTCGAGTTGCGTTTGTAAACGCGTTCAATAACATGACACATACGTGAATAGATGAATAGATGACACCTAATCAATAATAACGGGCTAAAAGGCGCGGCAAAACATCGTGGTAAAGGATTTTAACCTCTTGAAATGGAGGACCTTTAATCCGACTTACTAAGCCCATGCGCTAATAACGTAATGCATATAAAAATAAAGACAACAATATCGGACTTCGTATTCCCGATTGAACACATCTTACATTCAACCAAATATACGTCATCCGGCGCGGTAAAGCATCGTGGTAAATGATTTTAACCTCTCGAAATGGAGGACCTTTAATCCGACTTACTTAGCCCATGCGCATCACATTATTACATAAACAAATAACATGCATAAATTAAATATCGATAATAAATAAATCAAGATAACATGAAATAAAATATGTGCCGTATACTCAAGTGGTACGTGGAGTTGTATCCCGATTACAGATCATACTACGGTCCATTTGGAATCGGCTATGAAATTTATGTCCGGGTTTCCATCCTATATACCACAAGAGGCGACACATTTTCCATCCATTCAAAGCTACAATATGCATCAACAAACGACTCTCATGTGAAGAAAATAAATAAAACAGTTGAGAAATGAATAAAAAATGAATAATAGCAGTGCCCTCAGGTCTAACCTTTTACATCGCCTCTCGGAGGTACGGTACACGATCGTCGGAAGGGTTAACGCTCCGCAACTCCTCCGGTTCACTGGTCCACTGCTTCCTTTCATTGTTTCGTTGCTCACACTACCATTTTCACTCCGTTTCACTGCTGTTTTGCTGCTGTTTTACTACTGATTTTCGGTCACTGTGTTTGCTGTATTTAGGCTACTGTTTTGGGTGTGGTTTTCGGTAATTTCAGGGGTGCATGAGGCTGCTTTAGGGGTGATTTTCGGTGAAACAGTGAGCAATTCCAGGGGCCGTTTTTTCGGTGGTACAGTGGCTGTTTTAGGTTGTAAGTTTCGGTAATATGGGGCTGCTGTATAGGGGTTATTTTGGTGATGTGTGGGCTATTTCAGGGGCTGTATTTGCGGTGATTACCAGGGTCTTTTTGTGATGAGGGGATGCGGCAATGAATGTGTGTTTCAAGGCTTCTTGTTGGACGGCAATGCAAGGATTTCTTGTGTGAATTATGTGTATCAGCTAGGGGATGTGAAGGGTTGGAATTGGGTTTCTTTTATAGACAAAGGCTAGGGTGAATCCTTGTTTGAAAAGGAAGGAATCAATTAGTGTCTTGCAAGGAAAGTCAAAAGATTGATTAGGGACAAGATTTGTTTAATTAGGAAGTTAATATATTTAATTTGTTTTGTTTAGGCATGATATTTGTTTAGTTAGGAATATAATAATCTTGATTGATTTTAATTAGGCATGATTTTATTTGATATTTATTTTAATTTGGTATATGATTTTTAGATTTTATTTAATTTCACCATGTGTTAAATATGTGTTTTATTAATTTGGATATGTTTTATGTGTTTTGGTGGGCTAATTGGGCTTGGGTGTGAGGCTAGCAGCAAAACCAGAAATACCGACCCGTTCGAACACCTATTCGAACGCTACACGGACGCCCGCAATCTGTTTGACGTTCGAACGTGGTCACGAACGCAGCACGAACGAAAACAGTGAACTTGTGAAATGAATCTGATAACATACTTATTCTAAATTTCCCCTTTCGACATCTGTTTCCCTCGACTTCCGTGACTTAAAAGGTAGTGTCTCTAAATGAGACTCATCATAGGGACTTATATGCAAAAATGCAGTGCCTACAGTCGCCCCCACTTTGATGGGACTTGTGTAATGTGTAATAGTGACAATCCTATCAAAGTTATGCAATGCATTTTCACTTACCTGGCTCGCCAGCTGCCATCTGACTTGCCTGCTGCTTCGAACTGAGTTGATCTGGTGGTCCATTTTCGAACTGTGCTCCATTTTTGGAGCGCCATTTTCAGCGAGAGATAGTGGTCCATTTCTGAACCATGCTCCATTTTCGGAGTACCATTTTCAGCGAGATGTGGTAGTAGTCCATTTCTGAACCATGCTCCATTTTCGGAGTGCCATTTTCAGCGAGATGTGATAGTAGTCCATTTTCGAACCATGCTCCATTTTCGGAGTGCCATTTTCGGCATCTATTGTGTGTGCTCCATTTTGGAGCGCCATTTCCAGAATTTGTGGTGTATGATCCATTTTGGAGCGCCATTTCCGGCATCTGTTGTGTGTGTTCCATTTTGGAGCGCCATTTCCGGCATCTGTGGTGTGTGAGAACGTGGCTTATTTTTGAACCGTTACTTGATGAGATGGTCTTTGCCGCTACAAACTTGCGAATACAAAATAAAAATTGCATGTATGTGATATGTATGCATGTATGCGTGGATATGTTTTCTATTCTGATGGGTTAGGCCTTCCTTGGTCCATTTCCAAACCGTGCTCCATTTTTGGAGTGTCATTTTCGGCATTTGATGTGGTGGTGGTCCATTTCCTAACCATGCTCCACTTTCGGAGTGCCATTTTCGGCGTTATGATGATGTGTGGGCCTCGACCCTGGGATGCATCCCCAAAACTGATGCTGATGTGGGCCTCGCCTCCCGGGACTCATCCCCAAAACTGATACTGATGTGGGGCTTTGCCCCAAACTGATATTGATGTGGGCCTCGCCCCTAAACTGATATTGATGTTGTGTGGGCCTCAACCCATGCTCCATCCTCAAACTGATGACACTGTACATGTGTTGCTTCTGGTTGGCTTGCTTTTGCTGTTTTCTCTTTTTCTTCGTTGAAACCTGTTATTACAAAGCATGACAAACACAAAAGAATGCATGCATGAATGAATTTCTTATTCCGTTGGGTTAGGTATTCTTTTGGTGACTGCTTGGTTTTCTCTTCTTCAGGCAAAGTACTGCTTCAATCTGTCTACGTTGATCGGTTCGGTGAACTCATTCCCTTCTAAATCTGACAGTCTCACTGCCCCATTTCCCAATTTCTGAATGGCTATCCTGTCTTTCTGCTTGCTTCTTTCGGGAATCCCCCGTGTTCTAAACATCGATGAGTATCATAGTACCAGGGTTGAATGCTTTTGCCAAATATACTCATGTTGCATGTTGAAAGGAAGAGCCTCAGGTAAGTAAGCGAAATGAACGTCTTTATTATCATTAAGAAATGGTTCAAACAAGTAGATAAACTCAATGTCTTTGAAAATGTAAGATCAAATAAACCAGGAGTAATAGCTTCATCATTCGCAGCATTGCCTTCTTCCTTGGCCTATGGTTCCCCACTGTTGTAGTTCCCTATCCCCATGAAAGAAGCTGAGTGGTTGAGAGCTTGGAGGATGAAGCTTTCGGGTAGGCCGGAGTTGATCATATATGTGGGTGGGGGAACGAAGTGGTAGTTTGGTAGAGGATTCTGGTGTGTGTTGGGTTATTTTTTCTCAGGATCGGGTATTTTATGGGCATCAATGAGGTTTTGGATTTCATGCCTAAGGCGGGTGCAGCTGTCTGTTTCATGGCCTCTCCTCTGATGGAAGTGACAATACATGTTTAGGTCAAGGTTGAGTGGTATAGGATCTGGAAGTGGTTTAGGCTCTAAGGGTTTTAGGAGTCCTTGTGCCTTCAGCTTCTCAAGCACCTTAGATAAAGGCTTCCCCAGGTTAGAGAAATGCCGGTTCCTGATGGCAGCAACCTCGGTAGTAGTGGGTTTGGTCTCAGAATGTCCCCCAAAAGTCCTCTTATTCTGGCCATACAACTTTCTATTCTCCGCTTCTTCTTCTTTGATGTCCATGACAGTCTCCATCAGCTGTCGGAAATCTGCCATAGATGGAAGGCTTGGTACCTTTGATAATCATCTTTATTTGGTCCTTCTCCGAAGGCCGAGTCTGCATTTTCAGAAGCTGGCTTCTCCAGCGGTCTACATACTCCTTGAAGCTTTCTTCCGGCTTTTGCTTAGTGTTCTCCAAATCACGGAGTGACAAATCAATCTCCAAGTCTGTAACATACTGTTTCAGAAATGCATCTGCCAATTCCCTTCAATCCTCTTTAACATTTCTTTCAAGGCTATGGTACCACACTACGGGTGCCCCCTCAAGTGACATCCCAAACATCTTCTGAACTTCGCGCTGTGTCAAGCCCACTGAACTCATAACTGACACATATTGTCGGAGATGAACCCTCGGGTCCCCATTCCCATTGAACTTAGCCATATCAGACATTTTGAACTGAGCTGGCAGCTGTTCTTCAAAAGTCATTGCTTCATAATCTAACAACTATTCATGTTTACCCCTCATTTTACGGGTAACCGTTTCCACCTGATCCCGGAGCTTCTGAAATTCTGCCTGAGACCCAATCATTCTGCCTGTTGCATATTCTGCCATGTCGTCATCAAAAGTGGGGATATCATCCCCCAACCTATTCGGAGGCTCCTCGCACCTCACATTCTCAGAACTTCCCCCAGGACGGGGCACAGCCGTATTAGCCACAGCATTAGTCAAGGCTTGCAATTGTTCGGTAACCTTGGTGAGACCATTCTCCAGCTGATCTATGCGAGATACCTCATTTTCTGATTCACTCATGTTCGTTATTGGTCTTTTAACAAGTCTTCCCTTTTTCCTAACCCAACGGATATCTATGATGGCTCTTAAGACACAAGAGAGTGTTAACATGATATATGTATGCATGAGATGAATGAGATGCGTGCGATACAAGGAATATATCAACTCATTAAAATTTTCACACAAATCGGCCCATCAACATTTTAGAAGCTTTTGGGCTAACTGTCATAGGAGTGAACTCGTCCCAGTTTAAATGGCCCAACAAGTTCACATCTCATGGCAAGAAGTCCAACCGTATCCAAATGATAATGTTCCTAAACACAAACATATGATGGCCCATTGGCGTTTTAGAAGCTTTTGGCCCAATCATCATAAGATACGTTCTTGTCCCAGTTTAAATGGCCCAACAAGCCCATACCTCATGACAAAAGGTCCGAATGGATTCAAACGATAATGTTCCCAAACACAAGCATATAAAAATAATTTCTACAGAGTGGCCCATCAACATTTCAGAAGCTTTTGGCCCGATTGTCATGGGATACGAACTCGTCCCAGTTTAAATGGCCCAACAAGTTCTCATTTCTGTCAAGAAGTCCAATTGCATCCAAATGAGGATGGTCCACAAGCACAAGGAAATAGTTGCTATAGGCCATACAACTCCGGTCTACGTGTGGGTTTACGAGAGTGTAGACAAAGACTCTCGTTGGCGAAGGATTGCCCACAACTAGGACTCCCCACTCAAGGGTTTGAGCGACCAAGTGAGCGCACATTTTTTATACCTTACGGTACGTGCCAACGAGTTATTGTGTGACTGACTGTCAAATGGATTTCCCATTGTAGATTCCCAGAGGGAGGGCGGAGCGAACTCTCTTAAAAACCAAGCCTCTTAGGCTTTTATCGCTTGGTGACAGGAATAAACAACGAGTCCTCCAAATTAGTCCATCACAATAGGCTACAAGTAAGTGATTGTGCCTTCACAGCTTTTCCTTATAGAAAGGTAGTGAATGAAGGAAGACACCAAACCATTACCTAGCCTTAAAAGTGCCTTTGATTAAACCCCTTTCAACCCACTATAGGAACGGTTAACTTAAAGCACAAATCATAATATTACAAGACATGATTTCGGGGCCGATTCTCTATCCCCAGTGGAGTCGCCAGACTGTGGGAACACAGAAACTGGGCGACACATGCTGTTTCGGGCTTGCGGCCCGGTTGGGAGTACGAAGTAGCCCGCGGGGGACTAAACCGGAGAATAATAGAGTCACCACCCGGTGTGAACCGGGACAAAGATTTAAGGCCGCACTCACCCCTCGCAAGGGAAAACCTCAAACCGTTGGGTTCGGAATGGTCCCTTACTTATGCCACTTGTAATGAAATGATTTGTGCAAGAATTTAACCAAGCCTAAGCAACCTATTTCCAAGAGTATTCTACTTTTAAGTTCACATGCATGAAAGTAATCACCATAACGACAAACATGCAATAGCACACGGCAATCTCTTGAACATACTTCGATCATATAATGCAGAAAACAAGGAACAACCTAAACATAATGCAAATTACAAACGCAAAATAAATGACTAATCATGCTTGAAAATGATCAACTAAATAGGTTAAATCATGCTTAAGAACCAAGTAGCATACTAACGGCCTAATCATGCTTGAATACCATCTCATGAACACATCAAATAGATAAATGCAGGAATACAAATAGTATGATTGATTACATGATACAAAAGAAATCACCTAAGAAACAATTATGCATGACATGTGATGAAAAGGACTCAGTTCAGTGTATGCGCGTTCGTGTAGCGTTCGAAAATGCATTCGAACGGTAAATAGAAGGTTCTCATTCGTGTGGCGTTTGTAAACGCGTTCGAACGGAAATGAAACAGAATGCTCACGTTCGTATGGCGTTCGGAAATTGTTCGAACGGAATGAGACCTGATGCATGATAAGGCAAAATGCATGCGCGTTCGAGTTGCGTTTGTAAACGCGTTCGAACGAACTGAGACAGAAAACATGCGTTCGTGTGGCGTTCTGAAACGCGTTCGAACGGGGTTACAGCAGTGACCTCCAAAATGTAGTAAACAACATGACACATACGTGAACGGATGAATAGATGACACCTAATCAATAATAACGGACTAAAAGGCGCGGCAAAGCATCGTGGTATAGGATTTTAACCTCTCGAAATGGAGGACATTTAATCCGACTTACTAAGCCCATTTGCTAATAACGTAATGCATATAAAAATAAAGACAACAATATCGGACTTCGTATACCCGATTGAACACATATTACATTCAACCGAATATACGTCATCCGGCGCCTCAAAGCATCGTGGTAAAGGATTTTAACCTCTCGAAATGGAGGACCTTTAATCCGACTTACTAAGCCCATGCGCTAATAACGTAATGCATATAAAAATAAAGACAACAATATCGGACTTCGTATTCCCGATTGAACACATCTTACATTCAACCAAATATACGTCATCCGGCGTGGTAAAACATCGTGGTAAAGGATTTTAACCTCTCGAAATGGAGGACCTTTAATCCGACTTACTAAGCCCATGCGCATCACATTATTACATAAACAAATAACAT
Organism: Zanthoxylum bungeanum; assembly: GCA_019454045.1. Classification (NCBI taxonomy): domain Eukaryota; kingdom Viridiplantae; phylum Streptophyta; class Magnoliopsida; order Sapindales; family Rutaceae; genus Zanthoxylum; species Zanthoxylum bungeanum. The sequence continues at coordinate 108,256 of SKCR01027591.1, read as the reverse complement.
GCATAAATTAAATAACGATAATAAATAATCAAGATAACATGAAATAAAATATGTGCCGTATACTCAAGTGGTACGTGGAGTTGTATCCCGAGTACAGATCATACTACGGTCCATTTGGAATCGGCTATGAAATTTATGTCCGTGTTTCCATCCTATATACCACAAGAGGCGACACATTTTCCATCCATTCAAAGCCACAATATGCATCAACAAACGACTCTCATGCGAAGAAAATAAATAAAACAGTTGAGAAATGAATAAAAAATGAATAATAGCAGTGCCCTCAGGTCTAACCTTTTAAATCGCCTCTCGGAGGTACGATAAATAATCATCGGAAGGGTTAACGCTCCGTAACTCCTCTGGTTCACTGGTCCACTGCTTCCTTTCGTTGTTTAGTTGCTCAAGCTACCATTTTCGCTCCGTTTCACTGCTGTTTTGCTGCTGTTTTACTACTGATTTTCGGTCACTGTGTTTGTTGTATTTAGGCTATTGTTTTGGGTGTGTTTTTCGGTAATTTCAGGGGTGCAGGGGGCTGCTTTATGGGTGATTTTTGGTGAAACAGTGAGCAATTCCAGGGGCCGTTTTTTCGGTGGTACAGTGGCTGTTTTAGGCTGTAAGTTTCGGTAATATGGGGCTGCTATATAGGGGTTATTTTGGTGATGTGTGGGCTATTTCAGGGGCTGTATTTGCGGTGATTACCAGGGTCTTTTGTGATGAGAGGATGCGGCAATGAAGATGTGTTTCAAGGCTTCTTGTTGGACGGCAATGCAAGGATTTCTTGTGTGAATTATGTGTATCAGCCATGGGGTGTGAAGGGTTGGAATTGGGTTTCTTTTATAGACAAAGGGTAGGGTGAATCCTTGTTTGAAAAGGAAGGAATCAATTAGTGTCTTGCAAGGAAAGTCAAAAGATTGATTGGGGACAAGATTTGGTTTAATTAGGAAGTTAATATATTTAATTTGTTTTGTTTAGGCATGATATTTGTTTAGTTAGGAATATAATAATCTTGATTGATTTTAATTAGGAATGATTTTATTTGATATTTATTTTAATTTGGTATATGATTTTTAGATTTTATTTAATTTCACCATGTGTTAAATATGTGTTTTATTAATTTGGATATGTTTTATGTGCTTTGGTGGGCTAATTGGGCTTGGGTTTGAGGCTAGCAGTAAAACCAGAAATACCGACCCCGTTCGAACACCTATTCGAACGCTACACGGACGCTCGCAATCTGCTTGACGTTCGAACGTGGTCACGAACGCAGCACGAACGAAAATAATGAACTTGTGAAATTAATCCGATAACATACTTATTCTGAATTTCCCCTTCCGACGTCCGTTTCCCGCGACTTCCGCTACTTAAAAGGTAGTGTCTCTAAATGAGACTTATCATAGGGACTTATATGCAAAAATGCAGTGCCTACAATGGGGACGGTCGAATGACATCCATGACCCTTGTGACCTCGGGTAAACCGGACCCATGGAGGTTTTTGCCCCTGCAAGTTGGCTGGTGAGTCCCATTGAGAAACACAAGGTGCACAGCGCGGGGAAGGCCCAAGTGCCTCCGTGACTCCTACAACCTTGAGTGATGGTGAACACATAAAGGTTTCTTCTCTCGTGGGTTATATGTCTAACCACCTCAAATAAGGAAAACCATAGCATGGGGAGGTTAATGCCCCATAGTGTTTGCTAACTCCAGACCCGCCCAGCATAGGGAGGTTTCTGCCCTCATGGCTTTGGTCACTCACGGATCTGTAACCAAGCTAGCCGGGACGCTAAATTGTAAGGTTCGTAATTATTATTTTGGGAGGCACCAGGTAGGATGTTGCCTCGGGGAACCTGAGTTGCTATTTTTTTGGGTCTATGTGGAGTATGTGCTAAGTCACCTCCAATGTACTAACCTCGTCTAGTTTCCAGTTTTTGTTTTTGCTGATGCCCGGAAAAGGGACGCTTGCGCCGGGATCTACGGAGCCTCGGAGGTTGAAGTTTTTCCCTCGCGATTCAGTCTCACTTGTTCCACCAGCTCAGGGATGGATTCGTTCCACCAAGGCTATTTGTTCCACCAGCTCGAGGCTGGATTTGTTCCGTCGAGGCTATTTATTCCACCAGTTCGGGGCTGGATTCTTTCCGCAGAGGCAATTTGTTCCATCAGCTCGGGGCTGGATCCGTTCCACATAGGTCATTTGTTCTACCAGCTTGGGGCTGGATCTGTTCCGCCGAGGCTATTTATTCCACCAGCTCAGGGCTGGATCCGTTCCACCGATGCTATTTGTTTCACCAGCTCGGGGCTGGATTCATTCCGCTGAGGCCAAGTGTTCCACTACATCGGGGTCGGGTTACGTCCCACAAAAAGGCTTATCATCGGCATGGGGTCGGAACATCTCCCTCACGGCCGACTCTCAATTGATCCGGGGAGGTAACATTCCCTCGAAGCCAAGTATTCTGTTACCTCGAGGTCGGGTTACGTCCCACCGAGAGGTTTATCATCGGTATGGGGTCGGTGCATCTCCCTCATGGCCGGCTCTCAAATGGTCCGGGGAGATAACATTCCCTCGGAGCCAAGTATTCTGTTACCTCGAGGTCGGGTTATGTCCCACCGAGAGGTTTATCATCGGTATGGGGTCAGAGCATCTCCCCCATGGACGGTTCTCAACTAGTCCGGGGAGATAACATTCCCTCGGAGCCAAGTATTTTCTTACCTTGGGGTCGGGTTACGTCCCACCGAGAGGTTTATCATCGGCATTGGGTCGGAGCATCTCCCCCATGGCCGGCTCTCAATTGGTCCCGGGAGGTAACATTCCCTCGGAGCCAAGTATTCTGTTATCTCAGGGTCGGGTTACGTCCCACCGAGTGGATTATCATCGGCATGGGGTCAGAGCATCTCCCTCATAGCCAGCTCCCAATTGGTCCAGGGAGGTAATATTCCCTCGGAGCCAGTTTATTGTTATCTCAGGGTCAGGTTACGTCCCACCGAGAGGTTTATCATCGGTATGGGGTCTGAGCATCTCCCATATGGTCGGCTCTCAATTGGTCCGGGGAGATAACATTCCCTCGGAGCCAAGTATTCTGTTACCTCGAGGTCGGGTACGTCCTACCGAGAGGTTTATCATCGACATGGGGTCAGAGCATCTCCCCCATGGCCGGCTCTCAATTGGTCCGGGGAGGTAACATTCCCTCGGAGTCAAGTATTTTGTTAGCTCGGGGTCGGGTTACGTCCCACCGAGTGGATTATCATCGGCATGGGGTCGGAGCATCTCCCCAATGGTCGGCTCCCAATTGGTCCGGGGAGGTAACATTCCCCCGGAGCCAGTTTATTGTTATCTCAGGGTCGGGTTACGTCTCATCGAGAGGTTTATCATCGGTTTGTGGTCGGAGCATCTCCCTCATGGACGGCTCTCAATTGGTCCGGAGAGGTAACATTACCTCGAAGCCAAGTATTTTGTTAGCTCGGGGTCGGATTACGTCCCATCGAGTGGATTATCATTGGCATGAGGTCAGAGCATCTCCCCCATGGTCAGCTCCCAATTGGTCAGAGGAGGTAAAATTCCCTCGGAGCCAGTGTATTATTAGCTCGGGGTCGGGTTACGTCCAATCGAGTGGATTATCATCGGCATTGGGTCGGAGCATCTCCCTGATGGCCAGCTCCCAATTGGTCCAGGGAGGTAACATTCCATCGGAGCCAAGATTATTATTAGCTCGGGGTAAGGTTACGTCCCACCGAATGGATAATCATTGGCTCGGGAACGGAGCAGTCCCCTCATGGCCATATTCAAATTGATCGGGATCGAAACTTCCACTCACAGTCAGAGTATGAAGAAAGAGTTAGCAAGTTAAAAATGGAAATTATGCTATGTATGGGAGACATGAAGTAAAACATTCAGTGATATGCACGGAAAGGAAAAGTGTAAATGTTATTACAAAATAAACATTGTTTTTACATAGGGCCCCCTTGGGGTCACCCTCATTCATCAGCCCACACAGGGGCAGCTGGTTCATCTCGGTCGGGCTCAGGAGGCAAGACTTCTGGCACAGGCTCGGCAGGAGGAATCTCAGCTTCAGTTTGGACGGCAGAAGTGTAGGGAAGCGGCCGCGAGTGCGCAGCGGAAAATTGAAATTATTAAAATTATGATGCCGCTTTCCCTTTGTCCAAGACCCATTTGTTTTGATTATTCTACAAGCTTAGGCATGTTACTATATATTCTAAGCATAAAACTCATAAAACATGCAAAGAACATAAGCCTAAACATGCTAACTATCATAAGAACTCTAATTAAAATAAAGAAAGAAAAAGACTTACTTGAACCGTAGACTCATTCAGTCCTCCCTCCAATCTACAAGCTTTTCTCGAACTCAGCAAGCTCTTCCACGTACCAAAGAGACACCCAAGTGTGTGGCCTCCAAAGATGCACACACCAAAGCCAAAACTCAACGGCAAGACTACGCCTTGAGTGCACGGGTATTTTGCCCTTGGTGCTAGCCTAGGCACATACCTCAAAACTTTTAACTCGAGGTTCCTCTAGTCAATTAGACTTAAGGATCCTCAAAATCAGTGGCTTACTCTTAAACTTTAGAGTTGCTCACTTATATAAACCCAAGATATGAAAGGTTTGGTGCAAATTTTTTTGAAGTATTCTTTGGCTTTATTTACTGCTCCAAAGACAACAAAATTAATTAAGAATCTGATGTGGGATAAAAGCAAATTTAATCTTAGTCGTTGGATCTTAATTAGTGGTTTAATGAGATTATAAAACCCTAATAAGAGTTTGGGCCGAATTGAAATTCAAAACAAATAACAAAAAAAATTTACTATTCACATATTACTATTCACGCATTACTATTCACGTGAATAATAATTATTTTTCTTAATCTATTTATTCCAATTCCCAAAGTGCCCCTATCGTCATTCACCAATCCCTAAGCCACTATGGAACCTCATAAATGATCTGTTCAGTAACTAAACACATTGAACCATTTATGAACAATTCCTACAACAATCACATATGCTGTTAAATATGTACTTTACACTGTTAACCATTGATTTCGACTTTGTTGTGTGTGGCCTTTTGGGTTCTCCTCAAGTTGGACATGAAATGAATCGTGATAATTTAATCGAACATAAATTATCCTCCGATCAGATGGTCGTTCGATTTCAATGACCAATGGTGACATCTAGCAACATGCCAAAGTTATTGGACATGAAATGAATCGTGATAATTTAATCGAACATAAACTTCATGTGTTTCAACAAATGACCCAATCATACCCTTATGACCAGATCTTTTGAACCGGGGAAGGAGAATGTCAAAGTTATTTGATCCACATATAAGATTATAAAGACCTCAAGTCTAAGGACTAGTCATATAATCGATACATGAAAGTTCTCACAGACACATGGGATAAACACTCCATATGAAAACTTTTAGCGGTCAGTTCGATGGACACGAGCAACTCATGCATCCATGTGATACACCAAGTGGACGGATCTCCGCTAGTAGCCTATGAGATCTGCTACCCCACTTAGGGTGGATTATATCATCATGCTAGTCTCTCCGCTTTGTGAACGCCCAGATTATTCATAAGACTATGACTAGGAACATTTAAGAGTAATGATTCTCATAAGGCGTGGAAGCCATCGTCTTATTACTCCAAGGGCTTTATTACAGTGTTGATGATTCATATAAGTTATGTAAGACACGTATAATAAAGATTGTCATTTTATTAATTAATTAAAATATTACAAATACATGTACATATAGCCCATCCACAAGTTGGGTATAGGGCATATCCCTAACAATCTCCCACTTGCACTATAGCCAACTAGTATGAATCTAGACACCATACTCTCGGGTGTGCCTATCATGTTTTTGTTGAGTCAGCCCTTTAGTCAGAGAATCTGCAAGATTATCTTCTGTGGGTATTTTCTCTATAATAACTACTTTTCTCTCAACAATCTCACTAATGAGATGAAATCGCCTGAGTACATGCTTGGATTTCTTGTGGGACATTGGTTCCTTTGATTGAGCAATGGTGCCCGTGTTGTCACAGTACATCGTGATAACATTCTTTATCCCGGGAAGCACTTCCAATTCCGTGATGAACTTCTTTATCCAGACTGATTCTTTAGCTGCCTTAGATGTTGTAATATAATCGACTTCAGTGGTGGAGTCCGCTGTAGTTGACTACTTTGAGCTTTTCCAACTGACAGTACCGCCATTCAAAGTAAATAGATATCATGTTCGTGATCTGCTGCCATCCCTGTCGGTTTGAAAGCTCGCATCACAGTAACCAATGACTTTCATCTCAGAACAATCTTCGTATGTCAAAAACATATCCTTATTTCTTCTCAGATACTTAAGGATTGTTTTGATAGCTGCCCAATGTTGCTCACCAGGATTTGCATGATACCTGCTCGTTATGCTAAGAGCATAAGAGACATCAGGTCTTGTACATAGCATGGCATACATGATCGATCCTATTGCTGAAGCATAAGGGATCTTACTCATACGCTCTCTATCTGAAGGAGTATGTGGACATTGCTCCTTAGATAATTTGATTCCATGACAAGTAGGTAAATTACCTCTTTTGGAATCTTCCATTTTGAATCTTTTCAAAACTTTATCTATGTACATAGATTGAGAAAGTCCTAACAACCTCTTAGATCTATCACGGTAGATCTTAATGTCGAGGATGTAGGCTGCTTATCCCAAATCTTTCATGGAGAAATTCTGAGATAACCATTGTTCGTGGCTTGCATCATGGGAATATCATTCCCGATGATTAATATGTCATCGACATATAATACAAGAAATACAACAACACTCCCAGTACTTTTCTTGTAAACACAAGGCTCATCTACATTTTTAATAAAGTCAAATTCTTTGATTGTCTCATCAAATCGTATATTCCAACTTCTGGTGGCTTGCTTGAGTCCATAAATGGATCGTTTAAGCTTGCATACTTTATTATGATCATCCTTAGATGCAAACCCCTCAGGTTGTGTCATATAGACTTCCTCTAGGAGGTTCCCATCAAGGAAAGTTGTTTTGACATCCATCTGCCAAATCTCATAATCAAAGTGTACAGCTAGTGCTAGTAAAATTCAAATGGACTTTATCATTGCAACAGGCGAGAAGGTTTCCTCATAGTCAATTCCTTGGATTAGTCTATAACCTTTCGCCACCAACCTTGGAAGGAACTTGGTTTAGTAGTAGTGTTGCAGTTTCTAAAGCAAGACCCCAAAATGAAAGAGGTAGATCCGTGTCTGGCATCATTGATCGGACTATATCTAATAATGTCTGATTTCCCCTTCGGAGACCCCATTATGCTGTGGAGTTCCCGGAGGAGTCCACTGTGAAACAATGCCATTTTCTCTCAAGTAATCTTGAAATTCGTTGTTTAAGTATTCACCACCTCGGTCAGACCTTAGTGACTTAATAATTTTATTAAGTTGATTTTCTACTTCAGCTTTGAAGTCTTTGAATTTCTCAAAGGCTTCAGATTTGTATCGCATAAGGTACACATACCCATATCGCGAGTGATCATCGATAAAGGTAATGAAGTAGAGAATCCACCTCTAGCGATGACTGACATTGGTCCGCATTTATTAGAATGTATGAGTTCTAATGTCTCCGTTGCACGCTGTCTTTTACCTTTGAAGGGTAATTTGATCATTTTACCAAGTAAACAAGACTCACAAGTTCCATAAGGTTCATATTTGAAGGGTCTGAAATACCCATCCTTATGTAGCTTAGTTAATCTTGTTTCATTGATATGACCTAAGCGACTGTGCCATAGAAGTGATTCATTGAGATTATTCGAGTTAACGTTGTATATATTAGAGGTTGAAAATTCTTTGTTAGTTTGTAAGACATATATACCATTATTCAAAATACCATCTCCATATTTTATTTCATTGAAATAAATAGAACATTCATTACAACTTATTAGGCATGAAAAGCTTTTATTTCATAAAGAAGAAATTGAAATGATGTTCTTTCCTAGAGAATGTACATAAACACAATCTTCTAAGTCTAAAACTAAACCATTCGGAAAAACTAATGAATAAGTCCCTACGCACAATGCAGCCAGTTTTGCTCCATTACCCATGCGTAAGTCAACCTCCCCATGACGGAGTCTCATACTGTTTCTCAGGCCCTACACATTGTTACACAAGTGAGTCCCACAACCAGTGTCAGGCACCCAAGTAGAAGGTTCAGAGTTTTGAGAATATAGTTCAATCATATACAACATACTTGAAGCATTGGGCTTCTTGGCCTCTTGGGCTTCCCTAGATTCCTTGGCTTTAAAGGATCTGCAGTCTTTCTTCCAATGACCCTTCTTTCCACAAAAGAAACATTTCCCTTTCCCTTTTTCTTCTCCACCTTACCATTGGGCTTTAGGTGATCTGGAGCCTTGGCCTTACCCTTATTTTTCTTTGAGCCTCGTGGCTTTAGGTCCGTACCCGTAAGCATGACGAAGGTTTTAAGCTCCGGTTTCAAGTCTTTCTCTGCTTGCTTTATCAGATTGTGCAATTCTGCTAAAGTAGCTTATTTATCAGACAGATGAAACTGCATAATAAAGTTAGAGAATTCTTTTGGTAAGGACTGAAGAATTAGATCCTGACATATCTCATGATCCATGATGAACCCGAGGTTGGCCAATTTTTCAATGTGGCCAATCATCTTAAGCACATGTCACTAACAGATCATTCCTTATACCTTGTTTGGAATAAGGCACATGACACTCCTTCAAGTGAAAGATGATGGTTTGAGCATCCATATCTTCGTGAGCTTTCTGAAGTTCGTCTAACATAGAGCCAAGCATTATGCAACTGCTTGCTCATCATCATCGACGTGTTTCTTAGCATCGAATGTATTTTGGTCAGTATCTTCTGCGGGTTCAGGGGGAAATGGTATTTCAAGAACATAAAAAAAATTTCTTGTCATAAGATAATTTTAAGATTTCTAAACTAGTCATTGTAGTTGTCCCCTTTGAGCTTATGCTCATCGAGGATGGAACGAAGTGATACTCTGTTTTCCATTTGAATGTTTGAAAAATATTTTAACCCACCTGTTAAGAGAGAATGTTAAAATTAGGAATATGTTTTTCATTAATGTTTCATAATAACATGGGCTTTTAATATTATGAATTTGCTCCCACTCAATTGTGTTAAAATTTTAAGAAAATCGCATCAACCCCAATATGATGGATTTCCTGTGGGCAAGGATCCCATTATCATCATTTCATAACTCCGACTAGGGCCGGTCGTTATAAAATACGATAATTAGATAGGTTCCCAACCAATTTATGATATAAATCACAATTCCTTGATCATTGGGTTGGGCAATCAAACATGCCATAGCTTATACTAGTCCTCGTTGACACCCAATCTTTGCCACTAAGTTATAAGACCACGCCTAAGGGTCGTTGCGTCTTATGACTCAGAAAAGTCAAACCATTGTCAATAGTACGATTTAGAGACAAATTGGTTTTGTTCAATCTGGTAAAGCCTAGTCATGCCAATACGGTTTAAGCCCTTTGGGTCTATACTTTACAATGGGAGGGAAATTTTAGTCTTAAATTATTATTGAGGATTTTCGCAAGTTTAAGTGAATAACTGTCAAATGGATTCCTCCATTGAAAATTCCCCAGAGGGGGGTGGAGCGAACTCTCTTAAATACCCTTACCTCTTAGGCTCTTATCGCCTTAGTGACAGGAATAAACAATAGATCCTCAAAATTAGTCTAACACTTTAAATATGCTTAAAGGTAAGCTTTGAGTAAATGATTATTTAGATGTCTTCACAGCTTTTCCTTTTGGCTATAAAAAGGTAGTGAGTGAAGGAAGACACCAAATCATTATCTAACTCTAGTAATACATTTGGTTAAATTAACTTTAGTTTGGAAAGTTTTATTAACGTCTTGGTCTCACCCCACTTGTATCTTTTATAATGTCTTTTATTATAAAGAAGTGATTTATATTTATTAGCCTTAAAGGTAATAAGTCTCTAAGTTCACAGAATAATTACTTAGCTAAGGGATAAGCAATACACTCTCTATTTCTTAGAAAGTCTCTAGATGCTTGCACCATAAAATAATCATGTCAATTCTAATCATACAAAGAATCATCAAGCATATGAGTTTTAATATGTTGGAATTATTTTAGGCATTAAATAACTTTGATTAATATTTAATTATGATATTGCATTTTTATTTTATTGAAATAAATTTACTATTCACGTTTTTCTGAAGACGCGTGCACTTTAAATGCAATTTCACAATTCAAATCTTAACCAAATCATGCAAAACTTGTGCCTAAATTTAAGTTCAGGGTGTTAGCTTTCCAACGAGCTTTTAAACACCCAATTTTGAGTTCAAATGAGTGAGAAATAATCAAAATAAAAACGGCGCACGGATACCACTGTTGGGAAGCGGCCGCGAGTGCGCAGCGGAAAATTGAAATTATTAAAATTATGATGCCGCTTTTCCTTTACCCAAGACCCATTTGTTTTGATTATTCTACAATCCTAGGCATGTTACTATATATTCTAAGCATAAAACTCATAAAACATGCAAATAACATAAGCCTAAACATGCTAACTATCCTAAGAACTCTAATTAAAAAAAAAAAAAAAGACTTACTTGAACCGTAGACTCCTCCAGTCCTCCCTCAAATTTAGAAGCTTTTCTCGAACTCAACAAGCTCTTCCATGTTCCAAAGAGCCCCCAAGTGTGTGGCAAAGATGCACACACCAAAGCCAAAACTCAACGGCAAGACTACGCCTTGAGTGCACGGGTATTTTGCCCTTGGTGCTAGCCTAGGCAAATACCTCAAAACTTTTAACTCGAGTTCCTCTAGTCAATTAGACTTGAGGACCTCAAAATCAGTGACTTACTCTTAAACTTAGAGTTGCTCACTTATTTAAACTCAAGATATGAAAGGTTTGGTGAGAAAATTTTTTGAAGAATTCTTTGGGTTTATATAGTGCTCCAAAGACAACAAAATAATTAAGAATCTGATGTGGGATAAAAGCCAATTTAATCTTAGTCATTGGATCTTAATTTAGTGGTTTAATGAGATTATAAAACCCTAATAAGAGTTTGGGACGAATTGAAATTCAACAAATAACAAATTTTTTTTACTATTCACATGTTACTATTCACGCATTACTATCATGTGAATAGTAATTTTTTTAATCTATTTATCCAATTCCCAAAGTGCCCCTATCGTCATTCACCAATCCCTAAGCCATATGGAATCTCATAAATGATCTGTTCAATGACTAAACACATTGAACCATTTATGAACAATTCATACAGCAATCATATATGCTGTTAAATATTATTGTGCATTGTAACCATTGATTTCGACTTTGTTGTGTGTGACCTTTTGGGTTCCCCTCAAGTTGGACATCAAATGAATCGTGATAATTTAATCGAACATAATTATCCTCCGATCAGATGGTCGTTCGATTTCAATGACCAATGGTGACATCTAGCAATATGCCAAGGCCCCCAAATGAGAAGGAAATATATATATACCCATTATGTATGCTATTTACATATGATACGGTCACTCGCCTCACTGTATCCTCACCTATTGACCTAGGGTACGAAAAGTGTCTACCTATATGGTCAAAGGTATGATGTGATAGTGTCATTAAACGTGCTAACCCAAGAATCCACATGATTCTTCCGTTGTGGCCACGTCTCAAGCACTGATCACACATATCAACCTGTGAACTGGAATACTACTCTTATAAGAAAATATTATCCGAGAGAGTGACGATTCTCTGTTGTATCTTTACAAACTTCATGTGTTTCAACAAAAGACCGAATCATACCCTTATGACCGGATCTTTTGGACCGGAGAAAGAGGAATGTCAAAGTTATTTGATCCACACATAAGATGTAAAGACCTCAAGTCTAAGGACTAGTCATATAATCGATACATGAAGTTCTCACAGACACATGGGATAAACACTCCATATTAAAACTTTCGGCGGTCAGTTCGATGGACACGAGCAACTCATGCATCCATGTGATACACCAAGAGGACGGATCTCCGCTAGTAGCCTATGAGATCGGCTACCCCACTTAAGGGCGGATCATATCACCATGCTAGTCTCTCCGCTTTGTGAACGCCCATATTATTCACAAAACTATGACTAGGAACATTTAAGAGTAATGATTCTCATAAGGCGTGGAAGCCATCATCTTATTACTCCAAGGGCTTTATTACAGTGTTGATGATTCATATAAGTTATGTAAGACACGTATAATAAAGATTTTCATTTTATTAATAATTAAAATATTACAAATACATGTACATATAGCCCATCCACAAGTTGGGTATAAGCATATCCCTAACAATCTCTCACTTGCACTATAGCCAACTAGTATGAATTGGACACCATACTCTCGGGTGTGCCTATCATGTTTTTGTTGAGTCAGCCCTTTAGTCAGAGAATCTGCAAGATTATCTTCTGTGGGTATTTTCTCTATAATAACTTCTTTTCTCTCAACAATCTCCCTGATGAGATGAAATCGCCTGAGTACATGCTTGGATTTCTGGTGGGACATTGGTTCCTTTGATTGAGCAATGGCACCCGTGTTGTCACAATACATCGTGATACCATTCTTTATCGCGGGAAGCACTTCTAGTTCCGTGATGAACTTCTTTATCCAGACTAATTCTTTAACTGCCTCAGATGCTGCAATATACTCGGCTTCAGTGTTGGAGTCTGTTGTAGTTGACTACTTTGAGCTTTTCCAACTGACAGCACCGCCATTCAAAGTAAACAGATATCATGTTTGTGATCTGATGTCATCCATGTTGGTTTGAAAGCTCACATCACAGTAACCAATGACTTTCATCTCAGAAAAATCTTCGTATGTCAAAAACACATCCTTAGTTCTTCTCAGATACTTGAGGATTGTTTTGAAACTGCCCAATGGTGCTCACCAGGATTTTCTGATACCTGCTCATTATGCTAAGAGCATAAGAGACATCAGGTCTTGTGCATAGCATGGCGTACATGATCGATCATATTGCTGAAGCATAATGGATCCTACTCATACGCTCTCTATCTGAAGGAGTATGTGGACATTGCTCCTTAGATAATTGATTCCATGACAAGTAGGTAAATTACCTCTTTTGGAATCTTCCATTTTGAATCTTTTCAAAACTTTATCTATATACGTAGATTGAGAAAGTCCTAACAACTCTTAGATCTATAACGGTAGATCTTAATGCCGAGGATGTAGGCTGCTTCTCCCAAATCTTTCATGGAGAAATTCTGAGATAACCATTGCTTGGTGGCTTGCATCATGGGAATATCATTCCCGATGATTAATATGTCATCGCGGGAAGCACTTCTAGTTCCGTGATGAACTTCTTTATCCAGACTAATTATTTAACTGCCTCAGATGCTGCAATATACTCGGCTTCAGTGTTGGAGTCTGTTGTAGTTGACTACTTTGAGCTTTTCCAACTGACAGCACCGCCATTCAAAGTAAACAGATATCATGTTTGTGATCTGCTGTCATCCATGTTGGTTTGAAAGCTCACATCACAGTAACCAATGACTTTCATCTCAAAACAATCTCTGTATGTCAAAAACACATCCTTAGTTCTTCTCAGATACTTGAGGATTGTTTTGACAACTGCCCAATGTTGCTCACCAGGATTTTTCTAATACCTGCTCATTATGCTAAGAGCATAAGAGACATCAGGTCTTGTGCATAGCATGGCGTACATGATCGATCATATTGCTGAAGCATAATGGATCCTACTCATACGCTCTCTATCTGAAGGAGTATGTGGACATTGCTCCTTAGATAATTTGATTCCATGACAAGTAGGTAAATTACCTCTTTTGGAATCTTCCATTTTGAATCTTTTCAAAACTTTATCTATACGTAGATTGAGAAAGTCCTAACAACCTCTTAGATCATAACGGTAGATCTTAATGCCGAGGATGTAGGCTGCTTCTCCCAAATCTTTCATGGAGAATTTTGAGATAACCATTGCTTGGTGGCTTACATCATGGGAATATCATTCCCGATGATTAATATGTCATCGGCATATAATATAAGAAATACAACAACACTCCCACTACTTTTCCTGTAAACACAAGGCTCGTCTATATTTTTGATGAAGTCAAATTCTTTGATTGTCTCATCAAATCGTATATTTCAACTTCTGGTGGCTTACTTGAGTCCATAAATGGATCGTTTAAGGTTGTATACTTTATTATGATCATCCTTATATGCAAACCCCTCGGGTTGTGTCATATAGAATTCCTCTAAGAGGTTCCCATTAAGGAAAGCTGTTTTGACATCCATCTGCCAAATCTCATAATCAAAGTGTGTAGCTAGTGCCAGTAAAATTCGAATGGACTTTATCATTGCAACAGGCGAGAAGGTTTCCTCATAGTCAATTCCTTGGATTGGTCTATAACCTTTCGCCACCAACCTAGCCTTATAGGTTTGGATGTTGCAATCTGTATCAGTTTTACGCTTGTAAATCCACTTGCAGCCTATCAGTTTTATCCATTCAGGTGCATCTACCAAGTCCTAGACTTGATTCTTATACATAGATCTTATTTCGGATTTCATGGCCTCAAGCCACTTGACTGAATCAATGTCATGCATTGCTTCTTCATAACTGGTGGGATCGTCATTATCAATAACCCGATCATGTTCCTCCTCAATATGGAAACCATATCTTTCAGGCTCATGTCTTTCCCTACCAGACCTTCTGAGTTCATAACTTTGTGGTTGTTCTGTCGCTGCCCTTTTGAGGGGCCTGGGGTTTAGTTCTATGTTAGTTTGTTCTTCTTGTACCTCATCGAGGTAAAGTCTACTCCTACTATATTTCTTGAGAAGGAATTCATTCTCTAGAAATTTAGCATTTCGTGAGACAAATATTCTTTGTTTATTTGGGACGTAGAACATGTATGCTCTTGAGTTCAAGGCATATCCTACAAACTTAAATTTAACTACCATATCATCCAATTTGTTAGTTTGTGTGAGCTTGACATATGCGTCACATCCCCAAACTCTTAGATAACTAGGACGTTTCCCAGACCATAACTCATATGGTGTTTGACTAACAGTCTTGGAAGGAACTTGATTTAGTAGTAGTGTTGCAGTTTCTAAAGCAAGACCCCAAAATGAAAGAGGTAGATCCGTGCCTGGCATTATTGATCGGACCATATCTAATAATGTCTGATTTCTCCTTTCGGAGACCCCATTATGTTGTGGAGTTCCCGGAGGAGTCCACTAGGAAACAATGCCATTTTCTATCAAGTAATCTTGAAATTCGTTGCTTAAGTATTCACCACCTCGGTCAGACCTTAATGACTTAATACTTTTATTAAGCTGGTTTTCTACTTCAGCTTTGAAGTCTTTGAATTTCTCAAAGGCTTCAGATTTGCATCGCATAAGGTACACATATCCATATCGCGAGTGATCATCGATAAAGGTAATGAAGTAGGAGAATCCACCTCTAGCGGTGACTGACATTGGTCCGCATACATCAGAATGTATGAGTTCTAATGTCTCCGTTGCACGATGTCCTTTACCTTTGAAGGGTAATTTGGTCATTTTACCAAGTAAACAAGACTCACAAGTTCCATAAGGTTCATATTTGAAGGGTTTCAAATACCCATCCTTATGTAGCTTAGTTAATCTTGTTTCTTTGATATGACCTAAGCGACTGTGCCATAGAAGTGATTCATTGAGATTATTCGAGTTAACGTTGTATATATTAGAGTTGAACATTCTTTGTTAGTTTGTAAGACATAGATACCATTATTCAAAATACCATCTCCATATTTTATTTCATTAAAATAAATAGAACATTCATTACAACTTATTAGGCATGAAAAGCCTTTATTACATAAAGAAGAAATTGAAATGATGTTTTTTACTAGAGAAGATACATAAACACAATCTTCTAAGTCTAAAACTAAACCATTCGGTAAAACTAATGAATAAGTCCCTACGCACAATGCATCCAGTTTTGCTCCATTACCCATGCGTAAGTCAACCTCCCCATGACGGAGTCTCCTACTGTTTCCCAGGCCCTGCACATTGTTACACAAGTGAGTCCCACAACCGGTGTCAAGCACCCAAGTATAAGGTTCAGAGTTTTGAGAATATAATTCAATCATATACAACATACCTGAAGTATTGGGCTTCTTGGCCTCTTGGGCTTCCCTAGTTTCTTTGGCTTTCAAGGATCTGCAGTCTTTCTTCCAATGATCATTCTTTCCATAAAAGAAACATTTCCCCTTTCCATTTTTCTTCTCCACCTTACCATTAGGGCTTTAGGTGATCTGGAGCCTTGGCCTTCCTCTTATTTTTCTTTGGGCCTCGTGGCTTCAGGTCCGTACCCGTAAGCATGACGAAGGTCTTAAGCTCCGGTTTCAAGTCATTCTCTGCTTGCTTTATCAGATTGTGCAATTCTGCTAAAGTAGCTTCTTTATCAGACAGATGAAACTGCATAATAAAGTTAGAGAATTCTTTTGGTAAGGCTGAAGAATTAGATCCTGACATATCTCATGATCCATGATGAACCCGAGGTTGGCCAATTTTTCAATGTGGCCAATCATCTTAAGCACATGTCCACTAACAGATCCTTCCTTATACCTTGTTTGGAATAAGGCACATGACACTTGGAATCTCACGGTATGAACGGAAGTTGCATACAACTCCTTCAAGTGAAAGATGATGGTTTGAGCATCCATATGTTCGTAAGCTTACTGAAGTTCGTCCGATATAGAGCCAAGCATTATGCAAACTGCTTTCTTATCATCATCATCGACGTGTTTCTTCCAAGCATCGAATGTATTTTGGTCTGCATCTTCTGCGGGTTCAGGGGGAAATGGTCTTTCAAGAACATAGAAAATCTTTTCTTGTCGTAAGATAAATTTTAAGATTTCTAAACGAGTCATTGTAGTTGTCCCCTTTGAGCTTATGCTCATCAAGGATGGAACGAAGTGATACTCTGTTTGCCATTTGAATGTTTGTGAAATATTTTAACCCACCTATTAAGAGAGAATGTTAAAATTAGGAATATGTTTTTCATTAATGTTTCATAATAACATGGGCTTTTAATATTATGAATTTTCTCTCACTCAATTGTGTTAAAATTTTAGGCAAATCCCATCAACCAAAATATGATGGATTTTTGTGGGCAATGATCCCATTAGCATCATTTCATACTCCGACTAGGGCCGGTCGTTATAAAATACGATAATTAGGTAGGTTCCCAGCCAATTTATGATATAAATCACAATTCCTTGATCATTGGGTTGGGCAATCAAACATGCCATAGCTTATGCTAGTCCTCGTGGACACCCAATCTTTGCCACTAAGTTATAAGACCACACCTAAGAGTCGCTGCGTCTTATGAATCAGAAAAGTCAAACCATTGTCAATAGTACGATTTAGGGACAAATTGGTATTAGTCAGTCTGGTAAAGCCTAGTCCTGCCAATACGGTTTAAGTCATTTGGGTCTATACTTTACAATGGGAGGCAAATTTTAGACTTAAATTATTATTGAGGATTTTCGCAAGTTTAAGTGAATAACTGTCAAATGGATTCCTCCATTGAAAATTCCCCAGAGGGGGGGTGGAGCGAACTCTCTTAAATACCCTTACCTCTTAGGCTCTTATCGTCTTGGTGATTAGAATAAACAATAGATCCTCTAAATTAGTCCAACACTTTAAATATGCTTAAAGGTAAGCTTTGATTAAATGATTATTTAGATGTCTTCACAGCTTTTCCTTTTGGCTATAAAAAGGTAGTAAGTGAAGGATGACACCAAATCATTATCTAACTCTAGTAATACCTTCGGTTAAATTAACTTTAGTTTGGAAAGTTTTATTAACGCATTGGTCCCACCCCACTTGTATCTTTTATAATGTCTTTTATTATAAACAAGTGATTTATATTTATTAGCCTTAAAGGTAATAAGTCTCTAAGTTCATCACGGAATAATTACCTAGCTAAGGGATAAACAATACACTCTCTATTTCTTAGAAAGTCTCTAGATGCTTGTACCCTAAAATAATCATGCCAATTCTAATCATACATAGAATCATCAAGCATATGAGTTTTAATATGTTGGAATTATTTTAAGCATTAAATAACTTTGATTAATATTTAATTATGATATTGCATTTTATTTTATTCAAATAAATTTACTATTCACATTTTTCTGCAGTCGCGTGAACGTTAAATGCAATTTCACAAGTCAAATCTTAACCAAATCATGCAAAACTTGTGACTAAATTTAAGTTCAGGGTATTAGCTTTCCAACGAACTTTTAAACACCTAATTTCGAGTTCCAATGAGTGAGAACTAATCAAAACAAAAACGGCGCGCTGATACCAATGTTGGGAAGCGGCCGCGAGTGCGCAGCGGAAAATTGAAATTATTAAAATTATGATGCCGCTTTCCCTTTGCCCAAGACCCATTTGTTTTTATTATTCTACAAGCCTAGACATGTTACTATATATTCTAAGAATAAAACTCATAAAACATGCAAAGAACATAAGCCTAAACATGCTAACTATCATAAGAACTCTAATTAAAATAAAGAAAGAAAAAGACTTACTTGAACCGTAGACTTCTCCAGTCCTCCCTCCAATCTACAATCTTTTCTCGAACTCAACAAGCTCTTCCACGTTCCAAAGAGCCACCCAAGTGTGTAGTCTCCAAATATGCACACACCAAAGCCAAACATCAACGGCAAGACTACGCCTTGAGTGCACGGGTATTTTGCCCTTGGTGCTAGCCTAGGAAAATACCTCAAAAATTTTAACTCGAGGTTCCTCTAGTCAATTAGACTTAAGGATCCTCAAAATCAGTGGCTTACTCTTAAACTTTAGAGTTGCTCACTTATATAAACCCAAGATATGAAAGGTTTGGTGCAATATTTTGTGAAGAATTCTTTGGGTTTATATAGTGTTCCAAAGACAACAAAATTAATTAGAATCCGATGTGGATAAAAGCCAATTTAACCTTAGTCGTTGGATCTTAATTTAGTGGTTTAATGAGATTATAAAACCCTAATAAGAGTTTGGGCCGAATTGAATTCAAAACAAATAACAAATTTTTTTTACTATTCACATTACTATTCACATGAATAATTTTTTTTTAATTATTTATTCTATTTATTCCAATTCCCAAAGTGCCCCTATCGTCATTCACCAATCCCTAAGCCACTATGGAACCTCATAAATGATTTGTTCAATAACTAAACCATTGAACCATTTATGAACAATTCCTACAACAATCATATATGATGTGAAATATGTACTGTGCATTGTTAACCATTGATTTCGACTTTGTTCTGTGTGACCTTTTGGGTTCCCCTCAAGTTGGACATGAAATGAATCGTGATAATTTAATCGAACATAAATTATCCTCCGATCAGATGGTCGTTCGATTTCAATGACCAATGGTGACATCTAGCAACATGCCAAGGCCCCCAAATGAGAAGGAAAGATATATATACCTATTATGTATACTATTTACATATGATACGGTCCCTCGCCTCACTGTATCCCCACATATTGACCTATGGTACGGAAAGTGTCTACCCATATGGTCAAATGTATGATGTTGATAGTGTCATGAATCGTGCTAACCCAAGAATCTCACATGATTCTTTCGCTGTGGCCACAGTCTCAAGCATTTATCACACATATCAACCCGCGAACTGGAATACTACTCTTATAAGAAAATATTATCCGAGAGACTGACGATTCTCTGTTGTATCTTTACAAACTTCATGTGTTTCAATAAATGACCCAATCATACCCTTATGACCGGATCTTTTGAACCAGGGAAGGAGAATGTCAAAGTTATTTGATCCACACATAAGATTGTAAAGACCTCAAGTCTAAGGACTAATCATATAATCGATACATGAAAGTTCTCACAGACACATGGGATAAACACTCCATATGAAAACTTTTAGCGGTCAGTTCGATGGACACGAGCAACTCATGCATCCATGTGATACACCAAGCGGACGGATCTCCGCTAGTAGCTTATGAGATCGACTACCCCACTTAAGGGCGGATCATATCACCATGCTAGTCTCTCCGCTTTGTGAACGCCCAGATTATTCACAAAACTATGACTATGAACATTTAAGAGTAATGATTCTCATAAGGCGTGGAAGCCATCATCTTATTACTCCAAGGGCTTTATTACAGTGTTGATGATTCATATAAGTTATGTAAGACACATATAATAAAGATTGCTATTTCATCAATTAATGAAAATATTACAAATACATGTACATATAGCCCATCCACTAGTTGGGTATAGGCATATTCCTAACAATGAGGGGCTTCGACTTCTGCTGCAGACACTTCAGGGGCGGGGGCAGGAGCCTCAGGCTGTAACTCCTCAGGAACTGGGGACATGGGCACGAAAGATATGGGTTCATGATCTTGAATCTGCTCCGAAGGATGGGCGATTAGAGCAACAATTTCGTCCTCCGAGAGCTCCCATTTGCAGAATTGGATGGCAACGTGGACGGGTCCCATGTCCACCCTGGGCATCAGCATTGGAAATATTTGAGCACAATCACCAACCACTTCGAGCTTGGCTTTCTCCAGCTCGTCTTTCAGTTGGGCCTCCCGGTTTTTCAGGTCCTCCCGAGCCTGATCCCTCTCTTTGATCGCCGATTTGAGCTTAGAATTCGAGCTAGCGGCCTCCCACCTCAGAATTTGGCTTCATCCTCGGTTGCCTCCATTTTCTTCTTTGCAATGGCGGAGGCATTGCGGAGGGAATCGATCAATACGGTGGCCTCGACAGCGGCCTGTCTAAGCATTTGGTTTTCTTTCTCTTTCCTGGCCAGCTCGGCCGCGGCCTGTCTCAGATCTTTCTCCTTTCTACCCAGCTCGGCCTCCCATTCTCTAATCTGAGTTTGGAGCCTCTGCACTTGGCCCCCATCGGACAGAAGGCTCATCAACAAGTCTTTGTTCCAAGCCATTACGTAACCCACCTGCAAGAGAGAAAGAAGAGGTTAGAATTCGTCAAGTAAAAACAAAGAACAGATACAGGGAAAAATATTTACCTCGAGGATTTGGGTAGAGAACTTGGAGATCACCTCATCGGGGGAGATGTCCTCAAATTTTGGGATCCGTTCTGGGCGCACTGTCTCGGCCAGTAAGTTGATCGCATGCACCAGGTGGGATGTCGCATCCCGGACCTTCTCACTAAGGTCATCCACGCCCAACACTACCCCACCCTTCCCGGTCTTGGGGCGAGCCTCAGCAGTTCGCCTCTCCCTCCAAGCAGCAGACTTCCTGGTGAGAGGTTCTTCTTCTTCCGCCTCTTGGAGCAAGACTACTTTTTCTCCGAGCACGCGACGATGTTTGCTCGCAAGCTTGGATGAGGCAGAAGATGGTTGGACCGTTGGGCTCGACGCCGCCTCTGTAAGAGTAGGGGGATGAGGTGCCACCGGATGAGCAAGCAGTTTGGCTTTTCCCTTAGCCTCAGGAGGAATCGGAGTGGTCAACCGCCGCCGAGAACTTCCGGATTCACCCTGACCGGTCCTCTTGGTCAGACCCTCGATCCGCCCTAGGTATTTGGCTGGCTTCGTCATTCATGCAGAATACAAGGCAGAGAGCATGGTCGGTTTCTAAATACAGGTAACTTCATTCATGTTTGAGCTGAGCACAAGGGATTTGTCAAAATGTTAGATGGTAGCTACCTAATCGACCTAGAGCCTGCGGGGATACGTTCCAGATAAGGCCTGATTCTACAAAGGCAGCATCGTTGAGGATTTTCCTCCAAGGGCCAGTTAAATTACGGGCCCTTTTAATCCTGGTCCAGACCTCATGGCTGACTTTGGGAGGCTCTCTCCAGCAGGCTGAAAAGGTTTGGGAAGTTAGTATTTTTTTCATGATAATTATGAAAAAACTAAGGGCTCAGGTCCTCACCTCCTGCTGAAAAGACATCTAGGACGTCTATCTCTTCAGAACTTATCGACCGAGATCGACCCCAGTCACCTGTGGCCCAGAACCAGGGGTCTTTGAAGTTCTTGTTAGTCTGGGGGAGATCGGTGATGAGGGCGGGAACGTTGGCATAAGAATAGAGGTAATACCAACCATGGTGGGATTTCGGGTTGGCTTTCAACTAGTATAGTCTTTGCAGCTCCACAAAGGTCGGCTCTCTAAGGCCCACTCGGTGCCATATTACATGAAGACCGGACAATATCCGCCAGCTATTCAGATTCAGTTGGCAGGGGGAAACTTCCATCATACCGAGCATCCTCGCCAAATACGACTGGATGGGCAGATGCAGACCGCACTCGAAGAAGGAATGGAGAATGGCCACAGAGCCAGATTCGGGCCGACTTGCGTGTTCAGCAAGGCCCGAGACCTCAAGAGCTATGTCTATGGGAATCTCATACTGGTGGCGGAGTGTGCTCAAAGCGTCTTCCGTAATAGTTGAAGGGCGGTCCATGTCCAGGGAGGACCAGTCTAATTTGCCCGGTTCATGATCTTTCCTGGGAATTCGGTGATGGTAAGTATCTTTTTCTTCCTGAGAAAGGGTTGGAGTAGTATCTAATTCCTCCAAGCTGGCCGAGCTGGAGGAAGCCACTTCAGTACAAGGAGGTTGGGGTTTGTGGGCCGAGCTGAGAATGATTCAGCCTCTGACATTCCTAGCAATGGTAGGGTCCGAGAAGGGCAGTTAGAAATCAGTTTGGGGGCACCGCATACTCAAAGGCTATTCTAACAACATGGAACCTAGGCTTAAAGTCTCTAAACTTCCTAGCAATGGCCACAAACAGTAAGTCTATTCCTCAAACATCAAACCAAACACACAACAATCAACAAACACATAAAACCTGAAAATCAAACACTCTAACCCACAACCCGTCATTCGACCAAGAGATACATGTATCTTATATCGCCCAAACATCCTGAAACACACATTTGCAATACAGAACATGGGGATAAACATGATAGAAAAAATGAAGAGCAAGCGAGGCTGAATACATGAACTTTCACAAGCAGTAAGTGATCACAGAGAGTTTCAGTAATTGAAAAGAAGGAAGTCGAGCAGAAAACTTACTTGATTCAAGAGGATATATCGACGGTTGGTCTAGTCGGTCTTGAAGTCTGCTGATCTCAGCAAAGGAGGAAGGAGTCTCTTGCGCTTCGGAAGTGCTGGTTTTCGTAAAAGAAAGAAATGAGTGTTGCTTCCCGTTTTTATAGACAGCTCAGGGCATTTCTGGCCGTTGGATCAGAGAGAAGCCTCAGATGTGCACCGCGTGTCACTTTCAAGCTCCATCTGCTCAGATTATGATGAACGGCTGAGATTGGAAACCATTCGGCTGCTCCTTGAACGGTTGATTGCTTTGATTTTTGGCGGGAGGATCACAGATGTTCGACAAGTGTCACAGACGGACTAAACCCTAGAAGTGATTTGATGGGCATTTAAGAGGTTATGATGGTTTATGGTTTCAAAGGGGCGGCTACCAGAAGGGTAATTTGGGTATTTGCTTCAAGACAGAGGATCCTTTGGACGAATATCAGAATTCTCGGTGACCGAGCACATAAAGATGACAGGGACGACCTGATTGGCGACTAAGGCAGTTTTCTCTGTGGCCCGTAGAGCCGACCACTAATCGGCTGATTAGCACACACCTAACTTTGTAGTTCCCGATACCAACTCGTACACTCGTTGAAACCGAGAACTATGAGACAAATGTTGATGGTGATTATTGTCACTAAGTATCTGAACAGTACGAAAATGGCAGGGATGAAATTTTTCCTCTGAGGAAGACGAAGGATCTGAAGGTATAGGTCACTCCTCAACAAGGTATGGAGGTCGGACCCGGCTCCTCGAATCTGACCGACCAGCGGACACAGCATGGTGCAGGTTTTAGAGGCCGACAATATCAGAACCTAGACCGACCACTTCAGACCGGTAGCTCGGATCAGTCATATCCTTCCTTCTAGATCGGAAGATTAAGCTCGGATACTTCGGGTCAGGTCGGAAGTAGTAAAAGTAGTGCGGCTCATTATCTGGCCATCCTCATGACGCCTGATGTGTGATCGAAACTACTTTTTCCCTCTGACATGTACCACCGTATGAGAGATGTTTACAGACTGGCATCATAATGGTGAAGTGTGGCAGTGTAGAAAACAGAGTGATATGACAGGGAGTCAGGTGGCAAGCTTACTTTCGTAGAAGCAGTTGGGGCAGAGAGCCCGTCAATCCGCTGGAGATTCACGTGGCTGACGTCATACAGATATAGGAACAGTGTTATATTTCTCTTAGTATATAAAGGGAGGGTAGTCTCATTTGTATTGGTTGGTTGAAATAAGTCTCATAAAAAGTATTCTTTGTAATAAACACTACGAAGGCAAACAGCTCGGTCACATTATACGACCCTTGAAAACAGGTCGGCCGAGCTCGGTTTGGTAATAAAATCAACACTCTACTTTGTTCCTGTGGATGTAGGCAGGTTTATTCCGCCAAACCACGTAAATCCTTTTGTCGATTTTGTGTTTGCTTCGTCTTTTGCCAAATTTATTTTTGGTCCCCCATAACCAAACAAATTCACGGTTGGAGGAGGATTGTCCCGGGAGCACTATCCCGATATTGCCCCTCGAACCAAAATCACTCGTCAACAATATCCTTTAAATAATTAATGGTTAAAGACCTCAAAATTTTTTACTATATAATATTATATTATGATCAAGGATATCAAAATATAAAAATATCATTAGGCTTTGGGAAGACACTGAGGCCGATTTGGTATTTAAGCTGTCCCGACTAATATCTAATTATAATTATTATGATTGTATTATAATATTATTTTTTTAAAAATACACATATTTTAGATTATAATGTGTATATCTAAAAATAAATTTTAAAAATCCTTATATTGACAAACCAAAACGTAATAAGTAGGTTAAGAAGTAAGATTTGGATTCGGTGTTAGACTGAGTTTTATGCTGAAATAATTATTGAATAAGAATTATATGAAGTTAAATTTCAACAATAATAAATGTACCGAATGAGTTATTCAGTATAGAATTATTGTTAAATTGTGATTATAAATTAAAATTTTAATTAAATTAAATAAATTTTTATAATTACAACATCTCTTGTCGGTTTAAAATTAATTTATGTGTTCATTATATATCTAGGGAGTACATCTATTACTACTCAATAAATTTTAACCATCTATTCCTATTAATATATTCATGACAAAAAATTACAAAAAAAATTAACACAATTCAACTTAGCTGAATTCAAATTATAAGAAGTGACATATTATCCAATTAGCATGCATGGAATTGAGGTAAGGAAATCGAATATGATCAAAAACTTGCAAGGATAAAACTATCATCATCATCATCATCACATCTCTCCATCACAACTTTTTTTGGAAAAAAAAAAAAAAAAAAAAAAAATTATAGCTCCATGGCCTTCTTTTCTTTTCCACTAAATCCTCCTCACCTTTCTATCTAACTTTTCTTAGCCCTATATATATACTAAGCCTCTCTCTCTCGGTTCCCTCAAATCATACTTTTTGTTACATTTCATAGTGAAAGTTAAGAGCAGTTTGGTGTGAGTACCAATTAAAAATTTAGAGAGTTTAGAGAAGAATACAAATAGGGTCTATGGAAAGCTTTTCTGGTATTGTTAAGGAGGATGATCAGATGGATTTGCCACCTGGGTTCAGATTCCATCCAACTGATGAAGAGCTTATCAGTGACTATTTGTGCAGGAAAGTTTTTGATGTTAGCTTCTCTTGTAGAGCTATTGGAGATGTTGATTTGAACAAAAATGAACCTTGGGAATTGCCTTGTAAGTTTGTTTGTTTGTTAGTTAGCATTTGAATTATTTTTTCCTTTTTGAAGATCTTATATAATTTTGTTTGAATGTAGGGAAAGCAAAGATGGGAGAGAAAGAATGGTACTTTTTCTGTATGAGGGACAGGAAATATCCCACTGGTTTGAGGACAAACAGGGCCACTGTTTCTGGTTATTGGAAAGCCACAGGGAAAGATAAGGAGATTTACAGAGGCAAATCTCTTGTTGGAATGAAAAAAACTCTTGTTTTTTACAAGGGAAGAGCCCCAAAAGGAGAAAAAACAAACTGGGTCATGCATGAGTACAGATTGGAAGGCAAATTTTCTGTTCATAATCTCCCCAAAACTGCCAAAGTATGTTGTTTTTCCTCTGATTTTTTTTATTATTATTATTTTTGGGCTCTGTTTCCTCTGTTTTGACTTTTTATTATTTGTTTTGCAGAATGAATGGGTGATTTGCAGGGTGTTTGAGAAGAGCTCTAGTGGAAAAAAGACCCATATTTCAGGTCTAGTGAGATTCGGCTCTTTCGGAAATGAATTGGGTCCTTCTGGCTTGCCACCATTGATGGATTCATCACCTGATAATGGCAGCAACACCATCAAATCTGTTACTGATTCGGCTTACGTGTCCTGCTTCTCCCACTCCATTGATGTTCAAAGAAACCAAGAAAACACAACCTCTATTGAAAATTATTTCAACAATCCTCCTCTTGTTTTTCCAAGAATCCCACTCTCATCAACCCCATTTTGTTCTCCTTCATCAGCCCCAGTTTCATCACAAATGCAATTCCCCAGTTCTGTTTTCATGCAAGACCACTCATTCTTAAGGGCTTTAATTGAAAACCAAGGATCAAACATGAGCCAGAGTTTCAAAACAATGATCAGTGTTTCACAAGACACATGCCTCACTGCTGATATGAACCCTGAAATCACATCAGTTGTGTCCAATCTTGAAATGGCAAATAGGCCATTTGATGATCATGATGCTCCTTCAACTTCAGCTGGACCAGTGGATCTTGATTGTTTTTGGAATTATTGATAATGAAAATCTCAAACAACAGGACAGCATTTACTGTTATTATGTTGAAAATTTCTTAGTGTGGGTCTGTGTACAGATTTTATTAATGTATAATTGTTGTGTTGTGAGAAAGTATTGTAATGAGCTGGGTTTGTTTTCTTGTTAGTGTTTAATTAGGGCTTCTTTCAATATTGGCATCACTAAATTCATTATTGTGAAATAGGAAATTATCATTTCTCCCCTCCAAATTTGGTGTAAATTCAGTGAAAGCTAAAGATTTTTAAAGTAAATATCAATTTTCACCCCAAGTTTCTAAAATATATCAATGTTCACAAATGAAGGATAGAAGAATATTAATTTCCCTACAACTTCAGCTTCAGGTGAAATGTAATATGTAAATTTGATATATTTTAAAAATCTTCAAGGTTGAATTGAATTTTTGGTCAAATTTCTCAGAGAAGAATGATAATTTTCCCTTGTGATAGAAAGTTTGTCATATGAGATACAGTTGGTGATATTATTTTGTACAAAATAATTGCTCTTGAGCCTGTGGTATGTTATTGCTTACATCATTGAGGGGCATGAGGTTTATTCTTGTGAATTCTTTAATCTTCAAAATTTAGATTTTTGAATATCAGCTTGTGGGGGACTCTAATGAATATGTTATTCACAAATCTCTCTCTCTCTAGACACACACATTCTATAATGTAACTGTATCTACTAAAGTCCAAGTATTATAATCCAAAATGTTAACCATCTCTGTTTTCTCTCTCTTCATTCCTCACATAATTCATGTGTTATTGATCTTGTCTTGGTTAGTATCTTGGGATCAAGATTATATTCTTGATATTGACTTTTGACTGCCACTTAATATTTAAAATATATAATAAGGCACCAAACCGAATTTTATGAAGTAACGTTTAAATAGTAAACCAAACATATAATTAATTTTATAATTTAGTTTATACATTCAATATAATATTCTCTACCAAACTCAGCCTAAGTGTTTAAATCTAAACCGTAACTCTTCTAAAACTGAGGTAAATCGGATTAAGAAAATTTTATATTTTCACTATATTATTAGAAAACTTTTTGTAGTACATGGCTTGGTGGTGTAGGGTTCAGGATCTCACCTTGATGTCCTTGATTCGAATTCTTGTAAGAGCTTGGGACAGTCGTAAATTTTATATGTTTCATTTAAGTTCGGAATAGGTAGTTTAGCGGAAAAATTTCTAACGATTTTTAAAAAAAAAAGTGTATCGAATTTTCTTTAAGTCTCGGGTGCGAACTTCTGTGCAATTGAAAATATAAAATTTGATTAAGATATATAATGCTATCTAGATATCAATGGGTATCATCAAATGCTCATTAAAAAGTGCAAAAAGAATGACTTTTGACAAAAATAAATTTAATATAAATGCGTTACTCAATTCAATAACTTATATATATTAATTTAATGAGTGAATCATTTAATTTTTCATTTCATTCTCTTCCAATAAAATAAAAACCAAATGATATATATAACTTTTATCACATTCATTCACTTTATCCACTCATTCGTTTCATGATGTATGCATGCTTTCTGTTTTAAAAAAGTGTAACTCATCACGCAAGAATGTTCTTTAAGGTTGTTATCATATATTCCCTTACTTGATACCACGTGTTCTTTTCATTTTTGGCACGTGATCAAAACTCAATCTACAACTCCCTACAACGATTTGAGTCCTCCCCACGAAATGTTACTTAATTATATCACACAAAGCTAACAAAATATGACACAATCCGTTAACCCGACACAAAAAAAATAGATTTGGGTGACTTTTTTCAAATGGCTCGATTGTGTCAACCCGATTAATAATCATGTCGAGTTTGAGTTTCAAATCTTTAACTTATCAACCCATTTATAATATAATTATGTGTACTTATTTTTATTAAAATAATTTTATGAGTTCTTATAATTTTTGTGATTTACCGATCACTTTAGAGAAATTTGAGGAAAAACCGAATTGCTTTTCTATTACTATAAGAATAGATACAAAGTTTACAACTTGAAACTTAATACAAAAACCTCACTCTTTCTCTATGTGTTTTACACTTTCTTTGGGATACAATTAACAGAAATTGAAGCTCCCTTTTATAGGGCAAAAACGTGTGCTACAGTGCACACGTTTTTGCCAACTCAACATACACATGCACACCCTAAATTCATGGCTTTTGAAGATTGCCACCAAAAGATGCATTGGCATCTTCTGTTCTATGCATGGCAGCAAATCATGGAGTTGGAAGGAGCATGGGAAGCTTCTAAGCATACAGCTGGACTTTACAATTCTCCCCCTCCAGCTGCATCCGAAACAATCGTCATCTGACAGCTATCCCAGCTATGTCTCTGCACAGCTCTAGCTTGTCCCGAGTAACCACATTTGTTAACATGTCGGCTGTGTCTCTGCACAGCACACTTCACTGCATCTCTGTATAGTATTCTTCTGCTATGTCTCTGCATAGTATAATCCATTGTGTCTCTGCACAGTAATCTTCTGTTGTGTCTCTGCACAGTTCTGCTGCCATGTTTCTTCACCCGTTTATTCGTCAGTGCTTTCTTGCCTTGTGGGAAACTCTCTGGCTCCCCCTCATCAGTAGCAGAATATATTCGGATCCCGGATATCTGGTTGATGGAATCCTGCCTCGCTCAGATTTTCTTGTCTGAGGTCCACTGGTTTCAGGAGGTCTGTCATCATCCATCTCTGTGAATGATCTTGTAGCTTCTAGTGGAGTGGGTTGCGGCTCCCCCTACTCAACACTCTCTTATGTAATCTCTGATGGAACAGGCTGTGTCTCCCCCTGCTCAACATTTCTATCAGCCTCCTCTGGTTCTGCTTCTGGAATTTCCTTGTGCACCATATATGTGGCCAATTATGCTGGTGCTGGGTCTGGATTTATGTTGGCACTGGTATTGGAAGACATTCTGGGCATTTCAATGTCTTCAATTGTTCGGTCTTCAAGAAACTCTACTTCATGGCTTCTGATGACCATCTTTTCTTTCAGATCCCATAGTCTGTATCCAAATTCTTCATCTCCATAGCCTATGAATATATATGGAGTTGTCCTTGCATCGAGCTTCTGCCTGAGCTAATTGGATACATGTACAACGGCTAAACAACCGAATACTCTAGGGTGAGTGTAGGAGGGATTCTTACCAGACCATATTTTCTTCGGAATCTCCATGTTCAACGGTAAAGATGATGATCCGTTGATCAGGTAACAGACAGTACGAACAGCTTCTCCCCAGAATGGCTTTGGCAGCTTAGCCATACTGATCATTCCTCTGACTTTCTCCATAATGGTGCAGTTCATTCTCGCAGCGACATCATTATGTTGTGGTGTGTGTGTGACAGTTCTATCATGTCGAATCACATGTCTCCTGCAGTAGGCTTCGAACTCTCTGGAACTGTACTTGCCTCCATCGTCTGTGCGAAGGCACTTCAGCTTCTTCCCTATTTCATGCTCTACCATGGCGTGGAACAACTTGAACTGATCTAGAACATGATCCTGATCCTTCGTCTTGAGGAAATACACCCAAATTTTTCGTGAAGCATCATCGATGAAAGTCAGAAAATATTTGTTACCGCCCAATGAATCAACCTCCAAAGGACCACAAACATCATAGTGCACCAGACTGAGCAACTCTGATCTTCTCTCTGAAGAGAAATCAAATGAGACTCTGCGTTGCTTACCAATCGAGTAGTGGTTGCAAGGACCTCGTGCAACATCTTTGGTAAGCTCCTTCTTGTTCAGGGTAGACAACCATCTCCCACTCATGTGTCCGAGTCTCTGGTTCCACAGATTTTGAGAAGCCTATTTTTCAGCTACATTGAGACTGTCTGCAGAAATCTTCACATGAGTCTTGTATAGTGTGCCGCAAGTATGTCCTCGGGCGACAACCATGACACCTTTTTTCATTCTCCATGTGCCATTTCTGAAGTGATTATCATAGCCCTGTTTGTCAAGAGCTATCCCCAATAGTACATTCAGCCGAAGTTCTGGAATATGCAGGACATCCTTCAAGGTCAATGTACACCCGACATTTGTCCGCAACTGAATATCACCCATTCCTACTATCCCAGAGGAAATGATATTTCCCATCTTCACTGCTCCAAAGTCTCATGCTTTGTATGTTGTGAAGAAATCCTGTGAGGAGTGACGTGGTAAGATACTGCAGTATCTACCACCCACTCAACATCTTGGGTTGCGTTGTGAATGCATATCTCTTCCTGCATGGAGCATATTGTTACATCTGCTTGGACAACGACCAGTGTCTCTCCTTCGTCATTTTTCGACTAGTAATTGCCTTCTCTCTGCTCTCGTTGCAGTTTTCGACAATTCTTCTTTAGGTGGCCTACAATGCCACAATGGTAGAACTTATAGGTAGGCTTCCTTCCATCTGAGGATCTACCCATGGTTGTGCTTCTGCCTCTCTCTCCGTCTCTTCCTTGATGTCTTCCTCGAGTCTATGTGACAAAGGCTTCTGTCTGTTCTGAGCCAACATATTTTCTCCTGGACTCCTCATTCGACAGGGCATCTTTTACCAAAGGCATGGTAACTTTACCTCCTGGAGCGAAATTGCTGAGAGTAACCACCAATGTCTCCCAGCTATCAGGAAGTGAACTGAGTAGTAAGAGGGCTTGAACTTCATCTCCCAGCTGCATGTCTACTGCAGACAGCTGATTCACCAGGCTCTGGAACTCGTTGGTGTGTTCCGCAACGGAAGTTCCACTCTGTAGCTTCAGGTTCACCAAACGCCTCATTAATATGGCTTTATTCCGAGCTGTCTTGGCCTGAAACATGTCTTTCAGCTTTATCCATATCCCGTAAGCATCTGAATCCTGTGCTACGTGGTGGAAGACACTTTGACCGATCTATTGCCTAATCTGACCCAAAGTTCTGTTGTTGAGTTTATTTCAGGTATACTCCTTAACAGACTCTGGTTTCACTCCCTTCAACTCGATGACATCAAATAAATCTTTGCAATGTAAAAAATCTATCAACCGAGGTCTCCAGATGGAGTAATTAGTTGCAGCCAGTTTAATCATTGCACCAGAATGAGAATCTTCCATTTCCATTTTAAGTTTTAAATTTTAAAATGAAAATACACTAAAATCAGGGATGAATTTCATAAATCTGAGGTCACCGTTGCGTCCGGAACGGTCGAAAATGGTAGAATAGACACTTCGTTGGTCTAAATCCGATACATGGGCTGATTTGTAAATTCCTAAAAGTTATGGGGTAAAATTGTAAATTTCAAAACTTCAGGGGGCTAAATGAAATTTACCATGCTGCTGACGTGGCCTTGTGGGACCGGCTCGCTGACTTGGCGGACACGTGGCGCTGACGTGGTGGACACATGGCGCTGACGTGGCAGTCCCCTTGCTGACGTGGTTGATGACTGTACGCTGGCGTGGCGCTGACTATGCGCTGACGTTGCGCTGATATGGCGGACACGTCAGCGTCTTCAACCTCCAGCTACACGCGCGGCGCGTGCTGCGAGTCTCGGCGCGTGGGAAGTTTCTGTCTAGCGCGTGTGGCGCGTGCAGGCTCTCTGGACCTTCGTTTGATCGCCGGAAAATACCACCGTTCTCGTCTCGACGTGAACTAGCTGATGGTATGCTCAAAGTTGATTTTTGACAACTTTACCGGAACCTTGTCTGCTGAGACTCTTTTCTCCAATCCCTAAAATTGGGATTTGAGAGTAGATTTCTCCCCGATTATTTGAGTGGGAGTAGATATTTTCGATTAGGGCTCGTCTCTTAGTAGACGTAAATGTCTGGGTGTGCGATAATTGTATGTATTGAATATCCCAGTAGATTTCAGATTGTATATCTGTAGAATTGTAATTCAAAAAAAAAAAAACACTCAAATGTTGTGTATGATTTTTCTTTATTTGTGAATGATGAACATTTTCTATAATATCTTGTATTTATGAATTTAGATATGCTTGAACTTTGATATTGTATTTTTTTAATGAACTTTTACGGTCTTTTAAAACTATTCATGGTTTTATTTTTAATATGCGTATTTTTTTTTGTTAAACATTCATTGTGTAGATTTTATTGTTATTAAATATTTAATTATGTATTATTTTTAACATTTTAGAAAGGATATATATTATATATTTGCAATTTTATTAAGTGGGTCAACAAATGAAGTAATTATATCATATACCATGGCCATAAAGATTTTTGTCTTTATATATATATTTTTACATCCATTGCCCATAGAACACTAAGATATGAGCAAGAGAGCGGTCTGCTCAATTCGAAAATTTATATCTTATAAATGAATGAAATATTTAATTTGTTAATGAATAATTTGATTTGTTTCGATAAAATAAAATATATCTACTATTTTTTTTTTATAAAAATCAAATTTTATTCCCACTAAATCAATATTCTTATTATGCCACTGTACATTGTTTTTATTTTTTTCTCCAATTGAGCAATTCACCCACCAAAAATTTCAACCAATACTTCTATAAATAATATAAAATTTACAATATGAACTAAAAGAATTAATAACATATAAAAATTTCCATACGAAAACAACTTTCATTTACATTCCATATAATAATCAAAACAAAATTATATATTGTAGGTGGAATGTTATAATTTGTTATACATAGTAAAATTCAATTTAATTAAGTGACTCAATTAAGAATAAAATCGATAGAGAGATGAACAATCTACGCGTATAAATTTTCTTTATACTTATATTTTTCAACTCATCTCTTTGCCTTGTTGCACTACATATTTGATAATAAATTCATAATAATGATGATTATTTCCTAATATACTAAACTTTTACAAAAATAAAAACATGATGGGTATTTACATCATTGTACTTGTATTCTCTGAAATATATGAGTCTCATACATGACACATTTACAATACGATACTAATTTTTTTATATTTAAGTTAATATAAATTGATACGTTTATTAGTCGTGTCGCATTTTGTGAATTCGTTTATTAATCATGTCGTATTTATATTACTTATAATAAAAATAATATTCATGTAATCATATCAATACTATATGAATATATATATATATATATATATTTGAAATCGTTGGAAATCTCACCGCCAAACCATCCATTACAGGCTTAAGCGGAGTAGGTAAAACATCCGGCTGTCTCAGGCTCTTACAAGAAACACACTCTCTGAATTTGAACACAGGACCTCATGATGAGATCCTGAACCCTATATTACCAAGCCACCCTCTTTTGAGGACTACTATATGAATACTTATTATGACACAAACACCAATTTATGATCAGTCTATTAATCCAGTAATCATATTAAGTGCCGTTTATGCCCTCAAACAATCATGTTAAGTGCGAAATTTAGCTGGTGTCTACTAGAGTGGGGCCCATCTAAGGGGAGCTTTAACGAATGCTCGTTGTGTCCTGAGAAGTGAAGAGAGAGATATAGGAGCCTTTTTAACGGTCGACACGTAATCCACAGCGATTCGCGCGCAAATGAGACACGCGGCAGCTTACGTCATCCCCGTGAGGGCCAGGAGCTGGCCAGCTATATGATGCAACGTGGAATCACGCGGGTTCCCAGCTTGGCATGCTCACGTGGGAAAGACAATAGTATTTCTGTCGTTGGCAACTTTAAAGGCCCCATACTGCAAAATACGCTTTTGACATTTGTCTGTTCATTCAAGATATTGAATTCGGGAAAATCCCACCAACGAAATTTTACCTAATTAAAAATTATTATTACTTTTTTTTAAAAAAATATTACTTGAATAATAAGTACAACTTATTATTATTATTATTATTTAAGAATATGGTTTTTTTTTTTGTGGAATTTGAATAATTGTGATGGCATGAGCGTGATTGAAATTTTTTTTTTTTTTTTGGCTTCTTTCTTTTTTCGAAGGTCATATATGGAAAGATTTTTGACAAATGAGGATTTGAAGTTTTTAAAAAAAAGTATGGTGAAGACTGATGAAGAGATAAGGTTAGGGTAAAAGAATTTGGAAAATAAGTTGTATATATATTGGTTGTCATGTAGAGTTAAGTCAAAGTAGAGCGAATATCAAATATCAAAATGAGTAATTGAAACATAAAACTTGAAAACTTGGATGTAATATTTTGAATGTAAGTTTGATTGAGATGAAAATTGGATTTTTTTTGACTTTAAATCGATTTCAACCCCACTCTTAATTAGAGATGGGCGAAATCGAACCGAACCAAATCGATAATCGATCGGTTCAAGAAATATCGAATCGAACGGACCAATCGAACTGAACTGATTTGATTCGGTTCGGTTTTAATTATAGAACCGAACCAATTTTTTTAGAAGAACTAATTCCCAAATCAATCGGTTTGGTCCACGAATTTACAAACCGATCGATTCATGAGTACAATTACGATACGAACCGAACTGAACCAAACCGATCAATTTAATACAAATATAAAACGAAAAACCAAATCGAATCAATATTTTCATTCAGTTCGGTTAATTTACCCACCCATATTCTTAATACTTGTGATTTTGTAGTTGTCGTATCATAACATACAATGATCTCATCGTTCGATAATAACATTGCAAATCAAAGGAATAGTGAACCAAACTTTGGGTGAGACCCTAACATTACTCTTGAAAAATAAAGAGAGAAAAAAAATGTCTTTTTTCTTTTGTAAACATTTCATGTAAAAGATAAATATTATTTGTGTATTGAACTCTTTTTTCACTTTTTTTTAATGAACTACCAAATTATGGTTTATGGGTTCCATTTATAAAATTTATACAATTGTCATTAAAAGGTTATTAGTACATGGCCCACACTTTGTGCAAATTGAGAAGATATTTTAAGTATTGATATTGTAAACATTTCGAATCTTGTCGGTTTTATAAGCTAAACAATACAATTGATTTACTTACACGTAATATTTATGTCTCATCTGTTTATCTCTCAATTCTCAAATAATATTTATATTTCACCATTAAAGAGTTAATAGTTAGAGTTTGCATCCTAAAGTACAGTAAATAATAAAAAATTCATGAGATAAAAAAACTTATAAAAATATTTCAAAATAAAATAAAAAATAACAATAGACCTGAAGTCTAAAAAATTTGCTAGGTTTTGTGGACGACTACTATTTAGATTTCTTATTTTAAAATGAGATTATATTTTTTTTAATATTATAATAGGTTTTTTATTTTAATAATTTATTATTTTAATTTTATAATTTAATGATAAAAATATTAATTGTAGAGATTAGGTGGCACATGTATTTTTTTTTTAAATTCTAATAGAAGATTATACTATATCTTCATATTATAATAGATAATAAAAAAATTAATTGTAAAGATTAAGTGTCATGTGACGAGATAAGAAAACTTAAAAATATTTAACTTATATATATATATATATATATATATATATATTCTTTGCCGGATTATCTGTGATATTATTCAAAAATTAATCAGATAGTATAATATATTTTCTTATTATAATAGAGTTCTTATTTAATAGATTCATTAATTTAATTTTATAATTTAATATTATTTTTTTAATTGTATTACGATAGTATAAAATGTTTTCTTATTATAATACAATTCTTATAAAATTATAATATGTATTTTTTTATTGTAATTTTTTTTATTTAATACAAAATTAATTATAAATATACTTTAATTTTATAATTTAATAATAAAAAATTAATTGTAGAGATTAAGTGTCACGTATGTTTTTTTTTTATTTTAATGAGAAATTATAATATGTTCTCTTATAATAATAGATTTTTTTATTTTAATTTTATAATTTAACTAGTACAAGGCTCGCACTTTGTGCGGATGGAGCATATATTTTATGTATTGATCTTGTAAATGCTCCGAAACTTATCGATTTTATAGTTTAAATGAGAATTGATTTACTTACACGTAATATTTACGCTTCATTAATTTGTTTCTCAGATCTCAAATAATATTTCTAATTCATTGTACAATAACTAATAGTTAGAGTATGCATCCTGCAGCACAGTAAATACTAAAAAATTCATGAAATAAAAAAAATTTATAAAAATAATTCAAAATAAAATAACAAATAATAATATATCCAAAATATAAAAAGTTGGCCCTGTTTTGTGGGCGGCTACTGTTTAGGTTTCTTATTTTAATAAGAGATTATATTTTTATATTATAATAAGTTTTTTATTTTAATTTTATAATTTTATAATAAAAACATTAATTGTAAACACCAATTTGTCCAAATATGTATAATTAGATGTGACTAATCTCCATTGTCTCCCACTTTGATTTAATCCAATTAAATCAAGCCAACGATTAGGAAATGGATTAGTTAAATGTTTGCCACCTTGATTTAATCCAATTAAATCAAGCCAAAACCACATATTATTACATACTTACAATTACCATAATATCCTCAAATGGTGGAGATAATTATGATTTTACAATTAAGCCATTGTGTAATTATTGAATTAATCCAATTAATCAAATTAGGTCAAAGTAAATAATCAATGTTATCCAATAACACTTGATTATCTAAGTTGATAATTATAATATCGAATATTATATTTTAACAAAATTAATCGGCTACCCAAGTGCTCAATGACACGCTCAAAAAGTGATCTTTTACTCCCAAGTATAAGAGTGTCAAAGTAATAAAATAACTCGGTAAGTCCGGGGTCAATCCACAAGGAAGAGATTTAGTAAAATAGAATGCTGAGCAGTGCGAAAAAGAAAAGTTTGATTTGTTGTAGTAGTTGGAGACTTTTAGATTTAAAATGCAATAATAAAATGAAATGTTGGAGTTATGGGATCCACTTTTAATCTTTTGAACTTAGAAATCTCGCTTAATTATAATATATAATTTGCCTTTGTTACCCAATTAATTTATCTCAGGAATTAATTATGTCAATATATAGAACCATCCATAAAGGCGGTAGTCATTTCTATTAATAATTAGTCCTGCCAAGGTACTAAGCATGCCAAAAGCATAAAACCAGCCATAAAGGCGATTATACCATTTGCCTATAACAAATCCTACCAAGGTACTTAATTATGCCAAAGTCGTGTAAAACCATCTATAAAGGCGGTAGAAAGATTGTCAATAATTAATCTAGATCTAAATCAAGTTTTAATCATAAGATTTCAATTTATTTATTAT
This sequence comes from Zanthoxylum bungeanum, assembly GCA_019454045.1. Lineage (NCBI taxonomy): Eukaryota > Viridiplantae > Streptophyta > Magnoliopsida > Sapindales > Rutaceae > Zanthoxylum > Zanthoxylum bungeanum. The sequence goes on along the minus strand of SKCR01027591.1, from coordinate 70,176 downwards.
AATAAAAGCGAGTTTAATCTAAGTTTTCATTATAAAAGCTTCACCATTACCCTAGCAGAAAAGAAATTAGCTACTCATTTTGTAATTAAACATACTCGTAATTTTATTACTGAAAGAAAAAGACATTACAAAAAGCTTTAAGTAAATAAACACATAAGACACTCTCTCTCCAAGATCTATAGAGGAATCCGGAAAGAAAGTATGAAAATTTCTTCTGCTGGACGCTTCAATTTATAGGCAGATTTTGGTCGGCGCGTTGCGATGCAAAGGCTCCACGCGTCGCGACGCAAGTGCCACGATGGGGACACATGTCGAGAGAATGGCGGGTTCATCGATGTCTTCATTTTATTAGGCGCGTCGCGACGCCAAGGCTCCACGCATCGCGACGCGAAAGTAAAATTTCCGTTTTTGCCATTTTCCAAGTCTGGTTTGTCCTGTCGAGCTTCCAAGCAGTATTTTACCTATCATATAATATAAAATTACACATTAAAAACACTCAAAACATAACTTAAAATATTATTTCACAAATGTGGCAATTTAAGGGGATTAATGAAACTATAAGTATAAAATGATTGACTTATCGTATAATAAATATGCAATTTTTAGTATTCATCACACCCCCAACCACCTTATTACTAGTCCCTAGTAATTCAAGCAGAATCTAAAAGAACAATTCTTATCTAAGTCAACAATTGTTTTCTTTCTTTCTAAATGATCAAATAAATGACTTCTCATGTACTTTTTACCATTCTTCCATATACTCATAAAATAAGGTATTAATCAATATGTTGTGCCCATAATATCACATGTATTTATTGAAAAGAGAGTAATATTTTTGTCCTAAAATTATATTAGAGTTTACACATTTTTGGTAGTGAAAATTTATTTATAAACATATCTTCAATCCATGTATCGAACTTTGGGCTAGTGACTCCCAAACCAGTTGATTTTAGGGCACTAGGTGCTAAGACACCCCTATGGACTTAATTGCTCGGATCTCAGATAAACATTGTCCAAAACATATCTTCAATTCATGTATCAAACTTTGGGCCAGTGACTCCCAAACTAGTTGGTTTTAGGGCATTAGGTGTTAAGACACCCCTACGGACTTAATTGCTCGGATCTCAGATAAAAAGTGTCCAAAATATATCTTCAATCCATGTATCGAACTTTGGGCCAATGACTCCCAAACCAGTTGGTTTTAGGGCACTAGGTGTTAAGACACCTCTACGGACTTAATTGCTCGGATCTCAGATAAAAAGTGTCTGATTCCCTTAAGCTTTCTTTTTAACCTTTGTAACGAGCTTTGGGCCAGTAATTCCCAGACCAGTTAGCCTTAGGGTACTAAGTGCTACAGAAACGAACTTTATTCAAACTCCAATTTTTTTTTTTTTGCATATATAAACTTCATTGCCTTTAGATGTTACCTCCAACAAACTAGAGAACTGAATATTACATAATTTTCACTTAGCACCCATGATCATATGTTACCATGTTGTTGATAATATCTGTCAGATGAGCATATAAAGATCAAATTTAATCAATGTTATGGAGAATTCACAAATTTAAATGATTCAAAGAGAAATGAACTACAAATAACTTGTTACGAATTATATTGAGATGCGTCTCAGGAGTGAAAACTCCTTACACAGCCACCTCTGAAAAATAATTCCACTTGGTTTAGAAAACAAATTTGTTGTTAGTTTGTGTGTATATATATGGATATATATTCTTACACATAAAATAACAACAAAGTAAACTTTTTTTCACAAAAAATGAAAATCATCTAGTAAACTATCAATTAAACATGAGAATTATCTAGTAAACTATCCCCTCTCCCAACCAAAATGAGACATTGTCCCCAATGTTTAAAGAAAAAGAAGTAGAGTTTAGAAGATATCGCCTGGTTATTGTGGAATTGACAGTTACAACTACAACTAAAGATTACAGATTAAGGTCCAGGTTTACTTTGCGCTTTTTGCCACGATCGTTACCAGACCAGTTCAACTTGGAAAGAATAGGGTCGATTCTTGGTTCAAAAGCTAAGAGTTGGTTAATTAAATCATCATCTTTTCTTGCAGTTAGAAAGATATCTCTTACTGATTTTGAAATAAACCCATTTCTTTTGGCATCTTCAAGAAATACAAAAAGAAAATCGAAAAATCCATTAACATTAAACAACCCAATGGGTTTTTGGTGAATATTCAAGTTTGCCCATGATGCATCTGTGAATATTTCTTCCAAAGTTCCTAGTCCACCTGGTAAAGCAATGAAAGCATCAGCATGATTGATCATTTCAGTGAGTCTTTCAGACATACCTGGGATAATACATTATTCTCCATTTGATTTTCCGATGATGTTGTCCTCTATTAAGGGTTTTGGAATGATCCCCAAAACTTGACTGCCACCTTCTTGTACAGCTTTTGAAATACACCCCATCAATCCAATATTGCCACCGTCATATACTAAGTGTATGTTTATGTTTTCCATAACTCTACCCAATTCTCTTGCTCCCTCAACAAATTCTGGTTTAGTTCCGGAGCTAGTTCCACAAAACACATAGATATTAGTGAATCTTCATTTTGAAGTTGTCTCCATTTGTGCTATCTCTCTTTGCTAGATGTGTTGAAGAATGAGAAGTGACGAGCTGAATTTATAGATCCTGAAAAGGGTGAGTGATAAATCCACTAATACTTGCAAAATGACAATTATTAGGAAAATAGATCATGAACAAAAAGGTTAGATATTGTCGGCGAAAAGTAAATCAAAACAGTAATTTAAAGTAAAGGAAATAAACACAATAATATATACTGGTAGTTGTGATTGTGGCTCACATCTTCCTCTGGTTTTACGTCCAGTAACGGCTTAAACGCCCTCTATGGGTCAGTGATAGACTTCCCATCTAACTTTCTTATAAATTGGCAAACATGGTATTTTAAAGTCAGATTCCCGAGACTGTATTGCTGTATTTCTTTTTGAAATTGTGTGTGTAATCTGTGAATTTCACGATGAACATATACACTAGGATGCATCTCAAGAGTCAATGATATATCATCAATAGGCTCCTTACTCAGTCCATCTCTAATGAATTGAATTTTATCTTCTTGATTATCAGACACCATTCCCAAAGAACGACAACGAGTGTTGCACGTACATTGTGCACACTTATAACAAACACCTAATTGTTTAGCTCTTCATTTTTTAGAATAGGTGCTTTTCTCTAAACCAGACATGTAAGGAATGAAGGAGTCAGGTGACTCACCTGCCAAGCGAACTCTTGCTTCAATTACCCAATAGATATCACAAGGAATACCATGAATCATAAGAAGTCTCATTCTTTATGTGCGTGCTATGTAAATTTTTGTCAGAGTATTTTGGGGATGGGAAGGAAAATGTTTGCGGAGGTTTGCGAGAGTTTCTTCCATCTTTGGTTTGTAGGGTATCAGTAATTATAGGGAACTGAAATAACTGACTTTGAGTAACAGAGTACCGTTATCCGCTGCTTTACCTGGGTGTGAGATAAAAATAAAAAACAAAAATTCTGCAAAACTAAGAGAAATGGAAATTAGAGAAATATCAATAGAAAATAAAAGAAACTACATCAATCAAGGTATATTGGGTTTGACAAGAAAAATATTTCTTGAAATTTTGAGCACTCCAAAAAAGGTTTCAAACGTTGTCCATTTACTTTAAATACATCACCATCCCTAGGATTCTCAATGTCAATTGCCCCATATGGATAAACATGTTTCACAATAAATGGGCCACTCCATTTGGATTTTAATTTTCCAGGAAATAAATGAAGATGAGAATTATAAAGCAAAACTTTTTGATCAACTTCAAATATTTTTTTGTGATATTCGACTATCATGAAAGACCTTAGTTTTAGCTTTAAGAATTTTTGTATTCTCATATGAATCATTCTTTAACTCTCCAAGTTCATTTAGTTGCAATTTACATTCATAATCAGCATTTTCAAGGTTTGAATTAAATACTTTAATAGCCGAAAATGCTTTATGCTCAAGTTCTACAGGCAAATGACAAGGTTTTCCATAAATTAGACGATAAGAGTACATTCCCAAAGATGTTTTGAAAGGTGTTCGATATGCCCAGAGTGCATCAGTTGGTCGAAGAGACCAATCTTTGCGATTTGGGTTAACCATTTTTTGTAAAATTTGTTTAATTTCCATATTTGCTAATTCAACTTGTCCATTTGTCTAGGGGTGATAAGAGGTGGAAACTTTGTGTGTGACTCAATACTTTTTCATTAAGGACTCAAATGGTCTATTACAAAAGTGTTTACCTCCATCACTTACGATGGCCCGAGAAATTCCAAATCGACTCAATATGTTTTCTTTTAAAAATTTGATCACACTTGTGTGATCATTGTTCCGACAAGGAATTGCCTCGACCCATTTTGAGACATAATCGGCTGCAACTAAAATATATAAAAATCCAAATGATGGTGGAAATGAGCCCATGAAATCTATCCCCCAACAATCAAAGATTTCAACGACAATGATGGGATTTAAATGCATCATATTTCTTTTTGAAATGGATCCCAACTTTTGACAGTTTTCGCAAGTTTTACAAAAAGTGTGTATATCTTTAAATATAATGGGCCAATAAAATCCACATTGCAAGATTTTTGCATTGGTTTTCTTAGATGAAAAATGACCTCCACATGCTTCTGAATGACAAAACTGAATAACACCACTTATCTCACTGTCCGGTATGCATCTTCTGAAAATCTGATCAGGGCAATATTTAAACAGATATGGATCATCCCAGTAGAATCTTTTGACTTCGGTCAAAAATTTCCTCCTATCTTGTTGGCTCCAAGAAAATTGACAATATTAGCATACCAATGCATTATGTTTACAGAAAATAAGAATTCATCGGGAAAAGAATCATTGATGGGAGTGGTATCAATTAGTGACTCATTTGTGAGTCTCGATAAGTGATATGCAACCACGTTCTCTGCCCTTTTCTTGTCTTTGGTTGTGAGATTGAATTCTTGAAGTAAAAAGATCCACCGTATTAATCTTGGTTTGACATCCTGCTTAGACATCAATTATCTAACATCAGCCTGATCAGAGTAAACAACAGTTGAAGAATCGATTAAATATGATCTAAATTTATCCAATACAAATATTACAACAATTAGTTCTTTTTTTGTGGTGGTGTAATTCATTTTTGCACTGTTTAAAGTTTTACTTGCGTAATATATTACATGCGGCTTACCTTCCTTTCTCTGTCATAGCACTGCACTAACTGCATAATCACTAGCATCACACATTAGTTCAAAGGGCAAGGACCAATCAGAGGATTGCATAATAGGAGCAAAAGTCAAAAGACTGATAATCATTTCGAATGATTTTTGACATTCTTCTGTCCATTCAAATGTTGCATCTTTTAATAGGAGGCTACATAAGGGTCTGGATATGGTACTAAAGTTTTTAATGAACCTCATATAAAATCCTGTATGTCCTAAAAAATAATGAACGTCCCTGACTGTTTTTGGTGATGGTAATTTAGAAATTACCTCTATTTTTTCCTTGTCAACCTCAATACCTTTAGACGACACAATGTGCCCCAAAATAATTCCTGAATTAGTCATGAAATGACATTTTTCCCAATTTAACACAAGTCATTTTTCCTCACATCTTTTCAAAATATTTTCTAGATTTTTCAAGCAATTATCGAATAAATTCCCAAAAACAGTTATATCATTCATAAAGACCTCTAAACAGTGTTAACCATGTCACTAAATATGCTTAACATGCATCGTGGAATGTTGCAGGTGCATTACAAAGTCTAAAAGGCATTTTCCTAAATGCAAATGTTCCAAAAGGGCATGTGAATGTGGTCTTTTCCTGGTCTTTTAAAGCAATGGGAATCTGATAATAACCCGAGTAACCATCAAGAAAATAATAGTATGGATGTCCAGCTACTCTTTCTAAAATTTGATCAAGAAATTGTAAAGGAAAATGATCTTTTCTAGTTGTGTTATTTAGTTTTCTATAATCAATGCACATGCGCCAACTAGATGAAATGTGAGTTATGATTAATTCTCCTTTATCATTTTTTACAACAGTAATTCCAGACTTTTTTGGTACAACCTGTGTAGGACTTACCCACTTACTATCAGAAATAAGATAGATAATGCATGCATCAAGAAGTTTAAGAACCTCTGTTTTTACTACTTCTTTCATGTGAGGGTTTAGTCTCCTTTGGAGTTGACGATACGTCCTAGCATTATCTTCTAAATGTATTCGGTGTGTGCAGATTAATGGATTAATACCTTTTATGTCTTTTAAAGTCTATCCAATTGCCAGTTTATGTTCTTTCAACACTTTTAAAAGTTTACCTTGTTGATCGCTTGTGAGAGAAGAAGAAATTTCCACAAGGTAAGCTTGATTATCTTCCAGAAATGCATATTTCAGTCCTTCTGGCAAAGCTTTTAACTCCAAATTGGATGTTTCTTCGGGTTTTCCTTCTCCCAGTGTTCCCAGTTCTTCAAAATTTTAAATCTTTCCACCGTCTTCCAATACCTGTGTAGAGTCAAGTAGAACTTCATCAGTAATATCCAAATCTATTTGCGCACTTGACTCAACAAAATTAGCAGTAAAACATTCCATGTGATCAAATAAACGCCCCTGAATATGCTCATCCATAATAGGTTCAATTGATTCTACGCTTTTATTTTCTTTATCTTCATCATATGGCTGTTTGCACATTTTAAAAATATTTAGCTCTAATGTCATGTTGCCAAAAGAAAGATTCATGATTCCATTCCTACAGTAATTAATGCATTAGCTGTTGCTAAAAATGGGCGACCAAATATTACAGAGATTGGCTTATAACTATCTGCCACATGTTGTGTTTCTAAAACAATAAAATCCACAGGATATACAAATTTATCGATTTACAATAACACATCTTCCACAATTCATTTTGGTACCTTAACTATATATTGGCAAGTAAAAGAGTAGTTGATGTTGGTTTCATTTCACTGATATTAAGTTGTTGGTAAACCGAAAATGGTAGTAAATTTACACTAGCTCCAAGATCAAGCAAATCATGCTCAATGTTTTGACTTCCAATAATACAAGAAATAGTTGGACAACCAAGGTCTTTGTATTTTAATGCATTATTGATTGAAAGAATGGAACTTACCTGTTCAGTTAGAAAAGCTTTCTTTCTTACCTAATGTTTTCTTTTAACGGTGCATAGATCTTTCATAAATTTGGCATAAGATGGTATCTGTTGGATGACATCTAACAAAGGGATACTAACCTTTACTTATTTGAATATTTCATAAATCTCTGAGGAATGGTTCAATTTCTTTATTTTCAATGCCTGAGGAAATGGAGGTGCATGAGAAAAACTGTTATTATCGACGATCGGTAATGGCTCATCAACCCCTTCCTTACCATCTGATTATGATTTATTTTAGTTTCTCGAGGTTCAAGAATAAGTATGTGGATGTTCTTACCACTGTAAAGAGTAATAATAGATTTGACTTGGTCTAAATGTTGATTTCCAGAACTACCACCGTGAGGGTTTTGATGACTCTTGGGATTTGACTGAGGTTGTACAGGAAACTTACCTTTCTCATTAATGGCCAAAGCAGATGTGATTTTATCAAAAGTTTCTTTCAAATCATTCATCATTTTTGCATTTTGGTTATTGATGGTTTCTTGTTTTTCCATGAATGTACTCAAGTTATCTTCAATGGTTTTCCTAGGTGGTGGGACATATGGTGCATAATTCTGGGAATTTCAGAAATTCGGATGAACCTGGGGAGGTTGATGTGAAGGTTGTACTTGGTTATCATTCCTTCAATTGAAGTTTGGATGGTTTCTCCAACCAGAATTATAGGTTTGTGAGTATGGGTTTGGATTTGGTCTGTTGAATGTGTTTATGGAACTGACTTGGTCATAGAGACATTCTTTCAGGGCTGGTAAGGACGGGCAAACTTCAGTGACATGTTCATTTGAACTACAGATTTGACATATGACTTCCTGAATTGACTTGACATGATCACTCTTCCCAGTTTCTAAAGCCTCAATTTTTTTAGACAGAGATGCATACTTGGTAGCAAGGTCATGGTCTTCCCTAAGGTTAAACATACCTCTACCAGATGGCTGTGGTTTAACAGATGACTCATAAATACCAATTGTATCCCATTATTGTGTATTCTCTACTATATTCTCTAAGTAATCTAGTGCATCTTCGAGATCTTTGTCCCTGAACTCACCGTTACAAATCATCTCCACTACTTGTCTACCTTGGGGTGTTAAACCCTCGTAGAAGTGGGCAACTAACCTCCATGTTTCAAACCCGTGATGTGGACAAATATTTAACATCTCTTTATACCAATCCCAACATTGGTAAAATGTTTCCCCCTACTCTTGTGTGAATGTTGTGATTCTTCTCTTAAAGGAATTTTTCATGTGAGAGGGAAAAAATTTCTTAAGAAAATGCTCTTGTAAATCATCCCATGTTCTAATAGATCATGACCTAAGGTTTTGTAGCCAAATTTTTGCTTTATCCTTTAAAGAAAGGGAAAAAACTTTAACCGAATTATATTCATACTACAATTTTGATATGTGCAAGTGTTGCATAACTCTTCGAACTCTTTTAGGTGCTGATAAGGGTTTTCTGATTCTAGACCGTGGAACGTGGGTAAAAGATTGATGACACTCGATTTAAAATTGAAACATGCTACTTCTGGAGGAAAAACAATTCAAGATGGTGATCCTGTCCTAGTGGGATTCATGAATTGTCTTAGTGTCCTAGGATGATTAGGATCTCCTTGCTGAGACTCATTTTCTTCCTGATTAACTGGGTTTTCAACTCGAGCAGGTGGATTTTCAATTTGGTTTTCAGCCATTCTGACAAACAATGAAGGTGATGAAGACTCTCTTTTTAATCTACCGTTAGATGTTCGAGACCAGTGTTTCATGCAACTTAATGACAAACTATGAAATTGCAAAAATAATACTTAAAAAGGAAATTAAACTGACAAAATGAAAAGAACAAATAAATGGAATACAGATGTAGTGATTTAGATCTAAAAACGTCCTCTAACCCTTGTTAATTCTGATCTCAATTGAATCTCTCGTTCAAATTTCTCAATGTCTTGAATTATGTTTTCGTGAAGCTTTATGAGAGCATCTCTACATGGGGATGGTTAAAAAATTCTTTGATAAACAGCAAGCACCTTTTAACTTGATTTTTCTATTTTCTGTAACTAAGAAAAATTAAAAATAAGGTCTGTCTATATATGGGATTTCTGGGTTCATGGTTTATTTAGGATCAATTAGGACAGTTTGGATTTACACAAAAACAAGAAAAGAAAAGAAAAATAAGATGCATAAATTAAGTAAGAACAATATACAAAATAAAAACAAAGAAAAGAAAAGTAGAGGATGAAGAAATTAATTACAATGACTATTCTATCTACTAAATAATACTTACCCGGCAACGGCGCCAAAAACTTGACATGCTCAAAAAGTGGTCTTTTACTCCCAAGTATAAGAGTGTCGATGTAATAAAATAACCCGGTAAGTCTGGGGTCGATCCACAGGGAAAAGATTTAGTGAAATAGAATGATGAGCAGTGCGAAAAAGAAAAGTTTGATTTGTTGAAGTAGTTGGAGACTTTTAGATTTAAAATGCAATAATAAAATGAAATGCTGGAGTTATAGGATCCACTTTTAATCTTTTGAACTTATAAATCTCGCTTAATTATAATATATAAATTGCCTTTGTTACCCAATTAATTTATCTCAGGAATTAATTATACCAGTATATAGAACCAGCTATAAGGATGGTAGTCATTTCTGTCAATAATTAGTCCTTCCAAGGTACTAAGCATGCCAAAAACATAAAACCAGCCATAAAGGCGGTGATACCGTTTGTCTATAACAAGTCCTACCAAGGTACCTAATTATGCTAAAATCGTATAAAACCATCCATATGGGTGGTAGCAAGATAAAACTAGCCATATAGGCGGTAGAAAGATAAAACCAGTCATAAAGGCAGTAGCAAGATAAAACCAGCCATAAATACGGTAGAAAGATTGTCAATAATTAATCTAGATCTAAATCAAGTTTTAATCAGAAGATTTCAATTTATTTATTATAATAGAAGCGAGTTTAATCTAAGTTTTCATTATAAAAGCTTCACCCTTACCCCAGCAGAAAAGAATTTAGCTACTTATTTTGTAATTAAACATACTCGTAATTTTATTACTGAAAGAAAAAGACATTACAAAAAGCTTTAAGTAAATAAACACACAAGACACTCTCTCTCCAAGATCTATAAAGGAATCCGGAAAGAAAGTATGAAAATTTCTTCTGCTGGACGCTTCAATTTATAGGCATATTTTGGTCGGCGCGTTGCGATGCAAAGGCTCCACGCGTCGCGACGCAAGTGCCACGATGGGGACACGTGTCGAGAGAATGGCGGGTTCGATGGTGTCTTCATTTTATTAGGCGCGTCACGATGCCAAGGCTGCACGCGTCGTGACGTGAAAGCAGAATTTCCGTTTTTGCCATTTTCCAAGTCTGGTTTGTCCTGTCGAGCTTCCGAGCAGTATTTTACCTATCAGATAACATAAAATAACACAGTAAAAACACTCAAAACATAACTTAAAATATTATTTCACAAATGTGGCAATTTAAGAGGATTAGTGAAACTATAAGTGTAAAATGATTGACTTATCGTATAATAAATATGTACTTTTTAGTATTCATCATTCAACGAGTACACTTTATATTGGGACTCTCTAAGGTCAGACACGTTCGTCATATAAGCTTAGGTAATATGTACACAATTCGGCCATCTCCGAATTCACGAAGAAAACAAACGACCTTTGTGAACTATACAAGTCGAGGTCATCACATATGTCTAACAATCCCTCCGTCGTAGGCTATCCGAGTTGTGTTTAGGGAACATAGAATATACCGTCACGTTTCCGAGGGGCACATCTCATGTCGACATGTCCACGATTCTTCATAACTGATGCGATCCACCCAAGGTGATTGACTTTGGCCAAAGCTTTAAGAATCGTGACTTTACTAACATGGATACCTAATTCCATTGTGGTACACATACGGGCCGATATATCCTATCTTGCTTCACAATTGATTACTGAGTGAATCGGTCCACACCCAACGAACATCTAGAGGCCAGACAATGAAAGGTTTTCTGACATACATGGCATCAACGTGTGGAGGATCTCACCCAAAATCAATGTTATCCTATAGTCAAAGGATTACATATACTACTCGACTCGAGGAGATTCCTATTGACGGTGCTGTGTACTTCCAACTATTAGGAATCATATATGAGTGTAGGCACTGCATTTTTGCATATAAGTCCCTATGATGAGTCTCATTTGGAGACACTACCTTTTAAGTCACGGAGGTCACGGAAAACGGACATCGGAAGGGGAAATTCAGAATAAACAAGGTTCACTGTTTTCGTTCGTGTTGCGTTCGTGTATACGTTCGAACGCCAAACAGATTGCGGGCGTTCATGCCGCGTTCGAAGAGGTGTTCGAATTGTGATGTAATTCTGGTTTTGCTGCTAGCCTCACATCAAGCCCAATTCGCCCAAGCCTTGGCCCACACGCCCAAGCCCACTTAAAACACATATTTAACACATGGTGAAATCAAAACAAATCTAAAAATCACATACCAAATTAAAATAAACATTAAAATCAATCAAATATTTTAATTCCTTAATTAAGATATTCACCCACCAATTACACAAGATTCATTCCTTTCATAAACCAATCAAAACATCTCCATTATTTACTTGATTCTCTTCCTTACCTAGAAACCCTAGCCTTTGCCTATAAAAAGAACCATTCACCACCCTCCTCTAGGCTAGCTCATTCACAGATATTCACATAAAGAAAAAAAGCTAGCTCATTCACACATATTCACATAAAGAAAAAAAGCTAGCTCATTCACACATATTCACATAAAGAAAAAGAGCCTCTCCATTCACATCTAATATACTCAAGAAACAACCTAGAATTTTCCTCTCCTCCTCCTCCATTTCCACCGAAAACAACACTCCCCATAAACACTCTCCATAACTGAAAATCACAGCCCCTATACAGCACTCATAACCTCCAAAAATCGCAGCCCTTTAGCCCTTAAAGACACACAAGAACAATAGCCTAAATTCAGCAAACATAGTGACCAGAAAACGTCACCGGAAGAGCAGCGAAATACATAAAAACAGCAGCAAAAGATGGAGAACGACGACTCAAAACAGTAAGACAACGAACGAGAGCAGTGAACCAGTGAACCGGAAGAGTTGTGGAGCATCCACCCTTCCGACGATCGTGTACCGTACATCCGAGAGGTGATTTAAAAGGTTAGACCTGAGGGCACTTTTCTCATTAGTTTATATTCATCTTTTGATTGTTTATTGAATTCTATTCGCATGAGAGTCGTTCGTGGATGCATGTTGTGGCTTGAATGAAATGGAAAATGTGTCGCCTCTTGTGGTATATAGGATGGAAACCCGGACATAAATTTCATAGCCGATTCCGAATAGACGGTAGTATGATCTGTACTCGGGATACAACTCCACGTACCACTTGAGTAAACGACACATTCTTTTGTTTTATGTTGCTTTGATTTATTTATTTTTCGTTATTTGAATTATGCATGTTACTTTTGTATGTATGATACAATAGAGCCCATGGGCTTAGTAAGTCGGATTAAAGGTCCCCTATTTGGAGGGCTTAAAATCCTTACCACAATGCTTTGCCGCGCCGATTAACGTATATTCGGTTGAATGTAAGATGTGTTCAATCGGGTATACGAAGTCTAAGGTTATTTTCTTTATTTTTATATGCATTGAGATAAGCGCATGGGCTTAGTAAGTGCGATGAAAGGTCCTCTAATTGAAGAGGTTAAAATCCTTTGCTAAGATGCTTCGCCGCGCCTCGTATTTCGCTATTTGCTTTTTATGTATGTATTGCGTCACATTTTATGCATCAAGTCTGTTCCTGTTCGAACGCGTTATCGAACGCTATACGAACGTGAACCTTCTGTTTCCCGTTCGAACGCGTTTTACAAATGCTACTCGAACGCGCATGCATTTTGTTTCATCAGGTCTGGATCCGTTCGAACGCGTTATCGAACGCTATACGAACGTGAACCTTCTGTTTTCCGTTCGAATGCGTTTTACAAACGCTACTCGAACGTGCATGCATTTTGTATCATCAGGTCTGGTACCGTTCGCACGCGTTATCAAACGCTACACGAACGCGAACCTTTTGTTTACCGTTCGAACGCGTTTACGAATGCTACACGAACGCGCACACACTGAAATAAGTCTGTCTCATCATATTTCATGCACAATTGCCTTTTGGGTGATCTCCCTTGCATTATGTAGCCAATCATATTATTTGTATTCCTGCATTTATCCATTCGATGTGTTCTTGGGATGATATTCAAGCATGATTAGGCTGTTAGCATATTATTGGTTAATATGTTCATGAGATAGTACTCAAGCATGATTAGGTTGTTCTTAGTTTTCCCTATCATATGATTGAGAAATGTTCATGAGATTGCCATGTGATGTTGCATGTTGTGATGATTAATTTCATGCATGTGGATTTAGAAGCATGATACTCTTGGAAATAAGTGTTACTTAGGCCTGATTAAATTATTAGACAAATCCTTTCATTATAAGTGACATAAGTAAGGGACCATTCCGAACCCAAAGGTTTGAGGTCTTCCCTTGCGAGGGTGAGTGCAGCCTTAAATCTCATTTTCCCGGTTCACATCAGGTTAAACCATTGGAACTCCAATTCCAATATACGACATGTGATAGTCTTCTAGGTTATAGAAATTCAATCGTATTCCAAAATCAACGACTAGGAATATTTACTTTAAGAATAGTTTACACCTAGTGTCAAGACTATTCTAAGGTCGATGTCATTTTTTGCATATCTATACATCAATCTAATACGCGTAATGACAATACCATAATAAGGTATGAATGAAATGAAAATGTAGTTTTTTATTAATAAATGATGAAATGTACAATTCAGATTGGCACTCAAAGCACCAAATCCATCATCCACTCTGACGGTGCGGTAAACACACACGTAACGCAAAACAAGCGCACGTATCGTTCAAGTAGTATAAAAATATCGATCCCACGAGGACTTAATTCCTACTGTTGTTATTAATTGTTGATACTATTTATTTACAAATATCTAATTATAGGGAGAAGGGAATTGATTGCTTGAAATGATTTGATTTGTAGATTTACTAAATAAATAAAAAGACAAAAGATAAAAGAAAATACTAAGGAAAATAAAAAGACTTAAAGATCTAGGGTTGTGAATCTTTCTAATATCAATTAAAAGAGATGAAGTAGTTAAATCATAATTGGGTAAATTATTGAATTATTAATCTGGAACACTAAATTATGTAAAAGCCTCTTCTGAATGATCATTTACAAATACCTAGTATAATCCAATTGAACCATATGTCTATGTCAATTAAATTACCTAGATTCATTAAGATTGAGTTCCAATTATGACTACCCCCGCCCAACAGGTATATTCCTATCCTGTAAGGAAATCTATTAAATGTTTATCTATCCTTAAAGAAGATCGTGGGTTGTTGAGACTAAGGTCTTAAACTTAAAATCCCTATGTCTAGTTCATTTTAAGTTTATCTAAATCAATTTTATTAATGGCCAATTAATAAAAAGGCATTAAGATTATGACTCAATAAATAACTCTTTTAAATTACTCAAACTATAATCTAACCCTTTTAAAAACCGGTTATATTAGATTTTATCACAACCCTAGATATTTAATTTAGTTACTATACATAATTAAAATGATATAAACTTAAAAGACAGAAAATGAAATTGCAGAAAGTAAATTAAATAAATAAATGAATGCTAAGGTAAAAGGAAATAACTTCTACTATATACTATTTAGATATCTCCCATAAAATAATAATATATTAACTTGTGATATTTTAAACCAACCGTCCAGAATGGCGGTATCCTGATTAAGTCAAATTCAAATATACCAGCCATAAGGCGGAACAGAAATATAAATTTAAACCAACCGACCTAGAATGGCGGTATCCTCATTAAGTCAGGTTTAACCAGTTTAAATTGAATAACCAACCGACCTAGAATGGCGGTATCTTTTTATTAATTCAGATTTTAAATAGTTTATATCTATTTTTAAGGGAGATTAATCTAAATAGCAAAGTAAAAGAATTACCTTATTACCTCAGCATAGAGACGTTACCCCCTCATGGATGGTTAGAATTACTACTACAAAGCGAAATAAAACTGAATAAAAGAAGAAAATATGAAGAACTCTCAATTTATTTATAAGGATTTCAGAGGAAGAGGTACATTTGAAACTAAAAATTCGAAATCTATTTATAGGCAAAAAAATCTAATTTTTTATTATTATTTTTCTGATTTTTATTATTTTATTATTTTTCTGATTTTTATTTTTTTATTATTATTATTTCTGAATCGCTGATGAAATTTCGACACGTGGCGTGGTGTGCTAAAAAAGACGGCTCGTTGAATCTTTGACACGTGGCAGACGCCCAAAATTACCAAAATACCTTTGCGTCGGGACGTCCAAAATTACCAAAAATACCCTTTTGCCAAATTTCACAGTTTTGCTCCAAATCACCTCCAGAATGTCTTGAAATTTTATTTCGGTGTCGGGACAATTCCAAATTACCCTTTTTGTGTCGGGACGTCAAAAATTACCAAAATACCCTTTTGCCAAATTTCACCAAATTTCACAGTTTTGCTCCAAATCACCTCCAGAATGTCATGAACTTTATTTATCTACAAAATAACACAAAACACATCAAAATATTCACAAAACTCAAGAAACTATACAAAATATTAAGTTAAATGAGTGGGAAATAGTGATACATTTATCACTCATCACACCCCCAAACCTAACATTTGCTAGTCCTCGAGCAAAATACAAAATAAAATAACATAATAAATTTAACTAAGCCACTTTCGTAGGGATCGATTGATGCATTTAGCATATGCAACAAGCCTTTAAACCCCTAGGTGTCCCTAGTGGACGAGTTGTAGTCTCGTGAGGGTTTACAGCAATGATACCCACAAACATTTTACAAAAGTAAAAAGGTATTAAAAACTAATGCACACAAAAGCAAAAAGACAAGCGAAAAGAGAATAAAGAAGTTAGTGACTAATCGGTGAAACTTCTAATCCAAGTTACTAGTTGTTTTGTTTCATTCTAAATTACTGAATAAGTAAATTCTCCGATTATTTTACCATTCTTCATATACACAGCCAACAAAATATTAAACAACTCATTTTTGCCCACAACAGTTATAAGTGCAGTTGATAAGAGAGTAATATTTTGTCCTAAAGTTCTATCAGATTTCACATCTTTTTGTAGCAATGGAATAAATTTTCTGATTTTTCTGATTTTTTCTTTGATTTTTTTCTCTTTTTTTATTTTTTATTTATATACATATCTTCCATCTATGTAGCGAGCTTTAGGTCGGTGACTCCCAAACCAGTTGGCTTTAGGGCATCAGGTGTTAAGACACCCCTAAGGACTTAATTACTCAGACTTCAGATATATATACATATATATAAATTTTTCATCATTTTTGATCCATGTAACGAGCTTTGGGCCAATGACTCCCAAACCAGTTGGTTTTAGGGCACTAGGTATTAAAATACCCTTACAGACTTAATAACTCGGATCTCAGATGTATTTTTTTTTTTTTTTATTCCATTCACTTTTTTATAGATGCTTTTTTTCTTTTCCTCCAATTAAACTAGAGCACGGAATATTACAAACTTTTCAATTACAGCTCATGTCCGTATGTTACTATGTATGTTGATAATATCTGCTAACTAAGTATAGAAGATTCATTTTAGTCAGTTTTATGGAGAATTTACAGATTTAATAATTCAAAAGTGAATAAACAAAAATTAACTTGTTTTGAATTAGGTTTGAAAACGTCTCAAGAGTGGAAACTCCTTACACACCTATTTTTACCAATTTCATCTTTTTAGTCAACATAACAACAAAACATTTTTACTGGTCATATAATTATAATTTACAATTTTTTTTTAAGAGTTTAATCAAAGGCTCAGTTTATGGTGTGTGACTAACTGTCGAATGGACTTCCCGTTGTAGATTCCCCAGAGGGAAGGTGGAGCGAGGCTCACTTAAGTACCCTAGCCCCTTAGGCTCTTATCGCTTGTTGTCAGGAATAAACAACGAGTCCTCCAAACTAGTCTGTCACAACACGCTACAAGTGAATGATTATCTAGGTGCCTCCACAGCTTTTCCTTATAAAAAGGTAGTGAGTGAAGGAAGACACCAAACCATTACCTAGCTTTAAATATGCCCTTTGTTTTTATTAATTTGTTAATTTTTTTGTATTTTTCGAAAATTTTGGACTAAAACTAAAAACATAATACAAACAAGTACTATTAACTATTCCTCACCCCCAAACCTAAATGAGACATTGTCCCCAATGTCTTAAAAGTAGAAGAAGAGTTTAGAAAATCGTACCTGGTTAAATGGTTTGCCTCCCAGCTAGCGCTAAATTTTTCGTCTTCAGCCAGACGTGACTGAAATCTATCTGTTAAGGAGGTTTCAGCGTCGTTTTGGATGTCCGATCAAAGACAATCCTGTGAGCGTTGCTTTTGAAGGGTCTCTTCCAACGGTAAAATGGCAAAAAGAGTTTTGTCTCATTCAGTGCTGTGCCACCTTTTTAATCTTTGTTGCTCCAGTAGTGGTTCCTGAAAAGAAAGAAGAAAGTCAGGAGGTCTTGTATGGTGCTTGACTTGGAATGGAAGTTCCATTCTGTCAAGCTTCTGGTTGATATCTTTATATTGTACTCCCCAAAACAGCGATGTTTTTTGAATGCTCTGGATCTTTAATAAAGTCAGACATTTGCTCCTCCATTTGCTCTGTTTCTTGCTCCACCTTTTCTTCACAGATGAGTTTGAAAATTTCTGCATTCAGCTCTTCATCTGTCATCTGTGAAATACATGTTTCAAAATTTTCAACCTGAGGAGAAATGTTAGTTTTTAGGTCTTCATCCTCTGATCTGTGATTGAAATGATTGGCTCAGGTAGATCTTCATC
This sequence comes from Zanthoxylum bungeanum, assembly GCA_019454045.1. NCBI lineage: Eukaryota > Viridiplantae > Streptophyta > Magnoliopsida > Sapindales > Rutaceae > Zanthoxylum > Zanthoxylum bungeanum. The sequence goes on along the minus strand of SKCR01027591.1, from coordinate 51,991 downwards.
AAACATTTGTGCAATGGAATCTCCAAGATCTTCATTTTGAGAATACAGAATTTCATCCTCAATTTTTGATGCAGTTGGCACAAACAGCTCAGTTTCATCCTCGTCAGAATCTGAAAAATAGAAATCAAATCGAGACTTTGTCGGTTCGGGTTCCTGAACTGATACCTCTGGTTCTTGATTCTCCTCAGCCTCCTCTTTTGCTAAAGTGTCATCGTGAAATGTTTGGTACTCTGAGGCTTCATCTGAAAATGATTCTTGAGGTATATAGCTCTGGTTTTCTATTAATTGTCTGATCTGATCTGTCATTCTCTGTATGGATCCTGCGTTACTCTGAATTTGTGCATCAAATCGAACTGCTTGTTCTTTGAACGTGTGAATCAATTGATCTTCCTCAGATGGTTCTGGTTCTTGATAAGAATCGAAGGAAGATGGTGGATAAGATAGAAAATGTGATGATTCTTCGTACCTTGGTTGATTCAAAAATTATGCCACTCTGAAAGGTAAATACATTGATCGCTCGGGGGTTACCATCACAAATTACACATCTTCCCATTTCATTCTGTTGAGCAAATGTAGTATTGCTTGATTCTGAATTCCAGTGATAATCGTTGTGTTGGACAACAGGTCTCAGAAAACTAGACTGTTGCTCCCGGATTTGGGGTGTATCTTCTTGTAAAGTTCGTGATTTCTCAATTTCCAATAGTGTTCCATTTTTTTTAATCACCTGAAAACAAAAGAAATAAAAATTACAAAATAAAAGAAAGAAAATTAGATATAAGTAATTTAAATAGTTTCAAAATTAACAACTCAAGAAAAATAAGTCCCCGGCAACGGCGCACAAAACTTGACCGCGTACGTAAACACACACGTATAACGCAAGCGCACGTATCGTTCAAGTAGTATAAAAATATCGATCCCACGAGGACTTAATTCCTACTGTTGTTATTAATTGTTGATACTATTTATTTACAAATATCTAATTATAGGGAGAAGGGAATTGATTGCTTGAAATGATTTGATTTGTAGATTTACTAAATAAATAAAAAGACAAAAGATAAAAGAAAATACTAAGGAAAATAAAAAGACTTAAAGATCTAGGGTTGTGAATCTTTCTAATATCAATTAAAAGATGAAGTAGTTAAATCATAGTTGGGTAAATTATTGAATTATTAATCTGGAACACTAAATTATGTAAAAGCCTCTTCTGAATGATCATTTACAAATACCTAGTATAATCCAATTGAACCATATGTCTATGTCAATTAAATTACCTAGATTCATTAAGATTGAGTTCCAATTATGACTACCCCCGCCCAACAGGTATATTCCTATCCTGTAAGGAAATCTATTAAATGTTTATCTATCCTTAAAGAAGATCGTGGGTTGTTGAGACTAAGGTCTTAAACTTAAAATCCCTATGTCTAGTTCATTTTAAGTTTATCTAAATCAATTTTATTAATGGCCAATTAATAAAAAGGCATTAAGATTATGACTCAATAAATAACTCTTTTAAATTACTCAAACTATAATCTAACCCTTTTAAAACCGATTATATTAGATTTTATCACAACCCTAGATATTTAATTTAGTTACTATACATAATTAAAATTGATATAAACATAAAAGACAGAAAATGAAATTGCAGAAAGTAATTAAAATAAATAAATGAAATGCTAAGGTAAAAGGAAATAACTTCTACTATATACTATTTAGATATCTCCCATAAAATAATAATATATTAACTTGTGATATTTTAAACCAACCGTCCAGAATGGCGGTATCCTGATTAAGTCAAATTCAAATATACCAGCCATAAGGCGGAACAGAAATATAAATTTAAACCAACCGACCTAGAATGGCGGTATCCTCATTAAGTCAGGTTTAACCAGTTTAAATTGAATAACCAACCGACCTAGAATGGCGGTATCTTTTTATTAATTCAGATTTTAAATAGTTTTATATCATATTTTAAGGGAGATTAATCTAAATAGCAAAAGTAAAAGAATTACCTTATTACCTCAGCATAGAGACGTTACCCCCTCATGGATGGTTAGAATTACTACTACAAAGCGAAATAAAACTGAATAAAAAAGAAGAAAATATGAAGAACTCTCAATTTATTTATAAGGATTTCAGAGGAAGAGGTACATTTGAGAAACTAAAAATTCGAAATCTATTTTAAGGCAAAAAAATCTAATTTTTTTATTATTATTTTTGATTTTTATTATTTATTATTTTTCTGATTTTTATTTTTTTATTATTATTATTTCTTGAATCGCTGAAATTTCGACACGTGGCGTGGTGTGCTAAAAAAGACGGCTCGTTGAATCTTTGACACGTGGCAGACGCCCAAAATTACCAAAATACCCTTTGCGTCGGGACGTCCAAAATTACCAAAATACCCCTTTTGCCAAATTTCACAGTTTTGCTCCAAATCACCTCCAGAATGTCTTGAAATTTTATTTCGGTGTCGGGACAATTACCAAAATACCCTTTTTGTGTCGGGACGTCAAAAATTACCAAAATACCCTTTTTGCCAAATTTCACCAAATTTCACAGTTTTGCTCCAAATCACCTCCAGAATGTCATGAAACTTTATTTATCTACAAAATAACACAAAACACATCAAAATATTCACAAAACTCAAGAAACTATACAAAATATCAAGTTAAATGAGTGGGAAATAGTGATACATTTATCACTCATCACACTCCCCCAACATTTAAACAACACATAACCTAAAAAATATATAATATAAAAACTATAGGGATATCTTCTTACAAATCAAAGTGACTTGTGTCATCTTGATTTATTTAAGGGTAAGCCTTGCTTTGAACAACGCCAACTAATCGCACCACCGTTAAGGGTAAATATGTATCTTGATGTAGATTTTCTATCATCTGAATCTCCCTGGAAGTTGGAGTCTGTATAACCCTTAACTTGTAGCTCATTTTCTCCATATATCAGAAACTTATTCATAGTACCTTTAAAATATTTTAGGATATATTTCACGACTGTCCAATGATCATTACCTGGATCAGATTAATATCAACTAGTCACACTGACACCGAAACTGATGTCAGGTCTAGTACATAGCATAACATACATTATGCTTTCAATACAAGAATCATATGGCAATTTAGACATCCTAACTCTCTCTTCCTCAGTTTGAGGTGCCATTTTTTTCGAAAGATGTATGATGTATCGGTAAGGTACATTTGCTGCCTTACAATTGGTAAAATCGTACATTTCTAACATCTTATCTATGTACGTCGATCGTGACAACCCAAAGGTAACAGTAAGTAAGGATATTAAGTATGTAGGCAACAATAAATAAGGCTTAACCCCAAAGGTAATAAGGAAGATTTGTATATCTCATCATTGTTCGCACCATATCCAATAAAGTACGATTTCTACACTCAGACGCTCAATTGTGTTGAGGTGTTCCTGGTGGGCTATATTGGGCGAGAATTTCATTCTCCCTTAAATAACTTCTGAATTCTTCACTCATGTATTCACCGTTTTGATCTGATCTAAGGTATTTTAAGAATTTACTGGTTTGTTTTTCTAATTCGTTTAAGATTATTTTGAATTTGTCAAATATTTCCGACTTATGTTTCATCAGATATACATATCCATATCTAGACTTATCATCTGTGAAAGTCACAAAGTATGTTGAACCATCATGAGTGGCATGATTTAATGGACCACACATATCGATGTGTATTAGTTCCAATAAATCTCCAGCACGGTGTCAAACACATAGAAATGGGGCATTTTTCATCTTTTATTGGATACATGACTCACAAATCGGATAAAGATCTAAGGTAAAAAAGCAACTGCCCGGACCCGGGTTATCTATACATACTGCTGGCAGCAGCATGCTACGCATGCCCCAAGCTCTTGGCCAATATAGCCGAGAGCACCTTTAATTTTTTTTTTTATTTTCTAAAAACAGAAAAAAAAAACTTTAAAACACTTTTAAAAATCACCCAAAATAATTTTAATTTCAAAACCAACCACAACACATATTATAAGATAAACATATATAAATTCTAAATATGTATATGCGTTTCTTTGAATCAAATTACAACCCAAAATAGAATCCAAATAAGAAATGTCTCATGAATAATTCTAGGTCACCCAAAGATGGTCAAAAGATTCTAGAATGATAACCATAGCTCTAAGCTTTAATCTAGAGTTCCAAACTCTTATTAATTGTTCCATGCCCAACATGAACATCTCTGACCTAATTCATAAGCATGTTGTGTTTATACTTCTAAAGTATCCCAACACAATTGATTAGCCTTATTTCAACATTAAGCTATGTGTTCATGCATCTAATACACAAAAGAACATAGCTTATGAGAAGATCAAACATTACCAATCTACTTCTCCTTTGTTGAAATGGTTGGAGAACCTCCAAGGTGTGCAAGCTTGACTTCAAGATCCAATCTTGTTTCCAATGTTAGCAAGCTTCACTTCAAGATCCAATCTTGATTTCTCCTAGATGAAATGTTGTAGAGACCTCACTAGCTTCTCTAAACACTTCTCTAACTTAGGCTAATCTCTTAAGAATTACTTGTGTATAGCTTACTCAAGCTTTTACTTATGCTCATACTTGTTATTTTACTTGTAATTAAAACCTTCATTAAGCTTGCTATTTATAGAAAAACTTAGGTAATTTTTAATTAATAAAAATTATAATCAACTTTTAAATGGGCTTAATCCAATTTGTCCAAATATGTACAATTAGGTGTGACTAATCTCCATTGTCTACCACTTTGATTTAATCCAATTAAATCAAGCCAAGAATTAGGAAATGGATTAGTTAAATATTTTCCAATTTGATTTTATCCAATTAAATCAAGCCAAAACCACCTATTATTACATACTTACAATTACCATAATATCCTCAAATGGTAGAGATAATTATGATTTTACAATTAAGCCCTTTTGTAATTATTGAATTAATCCAATTAGGTCAAAGTAAATAATCAATGTTATCCAAAAACACTTGATTATCTAATTTGATAATTATAATATCTAATATTACCTTTTATCAAAATTAATTGGCTACCCAAGTGCTTAACGAGTACACTTTATATTGGGACTCTCTAAGTTCAGAAACATTCGTCATATAAGCCTAGCTAATATGTACGTAATTCGGCCACCTCTGAATTCGAGAAGAACACGAACAACATTTCTGAAAAATACAAGTCGAGGTCATCACATATGTTTAACAATCCTTCTGTCGTATGCTATCCGAGTTGTGCTTAGGAAACATAGAATACACTGTCAAATTTTCGAGGCGCACATCTCATGTTGACATGTCCACGATTCTTTATAACTGATGTGATCCACCCTAAGTGATTGACTTTGGCCAAAGCTTTAAGAATCATGACTTTACTCACATGGATACCTAAACCCCTTATGGTACACATACGGGCCGACGGATCCTATCTTGCTTTGCACTTGATTACTTAGTGCATCGGTCCACACCCAACGAACATCTAGAGGCTAGACCACGAAAGGTTTCTGACATACATGACATCAAAGTGTGAAGGATCTCACACAAAATCCATACTATCCTATAGTCAAATGATTACATGCTACTCGACTCGAGGAGATTCCTATTGACGGTTGTGTGTACTTCTAACTATTAGGAATCATCTATGAGTCATTCAGTATTCGCTTCAACGAATACCATATGTCTATACGAGTTTCTAAAACTCATGGTACATCGAGATAAATCATTGGAACTCCAATTCCAATACACGACATGTGCTAGTCTTCTAGGTTATAGGAATTCGATCGTATTCCAAAATCAACGACTATGAATATTTACTTTAAGAATAATGTACACCTAGTGTCAAGACTATTCTAAGGTCGATGTCATTCTTAGCATATCTATACATCAATCTAATACGCATAATGACAATATCAATAATAAGGTATAAAATGAAAAATGTAGTTATTTTATTAATAAATAATAAAATATACAATTCAGATTGGCACTGCAAGCACCAAATTAATCAAACTCCCACTTGCTAGTGCCAATCTGGATGGTACCGTAGTCCCGTCTCCTCTACATGTTTATCGAAGATTGGTTGTTGATTATATGGTGATTTTTGCTAAAACAAGTAAATAAAATAGTCCGCAGGTAAATTAAAGGGAAATTCAATATTAAGAAACTATCTAGGGTTGTGAATCCTTCCAATATCTTTTAAAGATGAAGTTGTTATCTCATATTTGTGCAATATATTGGTTTATTAACCTGGAACACTAATTTACGCAGATGCCTCTTCCGATGGTTAGGTGCAAATATCCAGTATAACCCAATTAATCATTTTCTTATGTCAATCAAGCTACCTGAATTCATTAAGATTAAGTTCCAATTATGGCTACCCTCGCCCGACAGGTATATTCCTATCCTGTAAGGAAATCTATTAAGGGTTATCTATCCTTAAGGGAGATCGTGGGCTATTGAGTCTAGGGCTTAAACCTAAAATCCATTTTCCAAGCTCATTTTAAGTTTACCAAATCAGTCTTATTAATGGCTAGTTAACAAGAAGCATTAAGCTTAAGACTCAATAAATAAACCTTTATATTACCCAAACTATAAAATAACCCCTTATAAACTAGTGATATTGGAATTCATCACAACCTCAAATAACGGGTTTAGTTACAACACATATCTAGGACTAGTAAAAGCTTAAATAAAGTAAATGACATAAAGTAAAAGCTTGAAAGTAAAAAGGTAAATAAAACAATAAAGAAAATGATGGGGGTTAGAGGATCCACTTTTATTACTTCTATCTTAGATATCTCCCTTATTATAATATATTAACTTTGCATGACATTACCAACCGACCATAAAGGCGGTATCCAATTTAGTCAGGTTAAAATCAATTTAATTAAGTCCAACCGACCATAAAGGTGGTATCCCATTAAGTCAGGTTTTAAATAGTTTATATATTATAATTAAGGGAGATTAATCTAAATATTAATAATAAAAGCTTTACCCTTAACCCCAGTAAAGCATAGTTACCTCCTCATGCTGAAAAGTAAAATAAAATAGTCCGCAGGTAAATTAAAGGGAAATTCAATATTAAGAAACTATCTAGGGTTGTGAATCCTTCCAATATCTTTTGAAGATGAAGTGGTTATCTCACATTTGTGCAATATATTGGTTTATTAACCTGGAACACTAATTTACGCAGATGCCTCTTCCGATGGTTAGGTGCAAATATCCATTATAACCCAATTAATCATTTTCTTATGTCAATCAAGTTACCTTAATTCATTAAGATTAAGTTCCAATTATGGCTAGCCCCGCCCGACAGGTATATTCCTATCCTGTAAGGAAATCTATTAAGGGTTATCTATCCTTAAGGGAGATCGTGGGATATTGAGTCTAGGGCTTAAACCTAAAATCCATTTTCCAAGCTCATTTTAAGTTTACCAAATCAGTCTTATTAATGGCTAGTTAACAAGAAGCATTAAGCTTAAGACTCAATAAATAAACCTTTATATTACCCAAACTATAAAATAACCCCTTATAAACTAGTGATATTGGAATTCATCACAACCTCAAATAACGGGTTTAGTTACAACACATATCTAGGACTAGTAAAAGCTTAAATAAAGTAAATGACATAAAGTAAAAGCTTGAAAGTAAAAAGGTAAATAAAGCAATAAAGAAAATGATGGGGGTTAGAGGATCCACTTTTATTACTTCTATTTTAGATATCTCCCTTATTATAATATATTAATTTTGCATGACATTACCAACCGACCATAAAGGCGGTATCCAATTTAGTCAGGTTAAAATCAATTTAATTAAGTCCAACCGACCATAAAGGTCGTATCCCATTAAGTCAGGTTTTAAATAGTTTATATATTATAATTAAGGGAGATTAATCTAAATATTAATAATAAAAGCTTTACCATTAACCCCAGTAAAGCAGAGTTACCTCCTCATGCTGAAAAGTAAAATAAAATAAAGAAAGTACTATTGCGTAAAATAAAGAAATTAAATACAGAAAGCTGTAAATAAGCAAAAAAGATACAATTTTCTTAGTATTCTTGAGGAAATTCCCAGAAGAAAGTATGAATTGGAATTCTGAAATCAGCCTCAATTTATAGGAAAATCTTGGCCTCACGCGTGGAACATTACGAGTCGTAACGCGCCCTAGATTGATGACATGTGGCACGGGCTTCACGGAGATGACGATATGTGGCTTTCGGCATAATTATTGGTTGGGAGTCGCGACGAGTAAGGGTGTGAGAGTTGCGACGCTGATGTCAGTGACCGGCGTAAACACACACGTATAACGCAAGCGCACGTATCGTTCAAGTAGTATAAAAATATCGATCCCACGAGGACTTAATTCCTACTATTTTTATTAATTGTTGATACTATTTATTTACAAATATCTAATTGAAGGAAAAGGGAATTGATTGCTTGATTGATTTGGTTGACTGTAGATTTGCTAAATAAATAAATAAATAAAAATACAAAAGAAAATACTAAGGAAAATAACAAAAGACACAAAGATCTAGGGTTGTGAATCATTCAAATATCTTTTAAAAGATGAATTGATTATTTTATGTTTGTGTAATAAATCAGTTTACTAACCTGGAACACGAAATTATGCAAAAGCCTCTGTCGATGGTCAGACGCAAATACCCAGTTTAACCCAATTGAACCATATGTCTATGTCAACAAAATTATCTGGATTCATTAAGTTTAAGTTTCAATTATGGCTACCCCCGCCCGACATGTATATGTCTATCCTGTAAGGAAATCTATTAAAGGGTTATCTATCCTCATGGAAGATCGTGGGCTATTAAGTTAAAGGTTTAAAACCTAAAATCCCTATATCTAGTTCATTTTAGATTTACCATATCAATCTTATTGGCGATCAAACAATAAGAAGCATTAAGCTTAAGACTTAATAAGTAAACCTTTAAATTACTCAAACTATAAAATAACCTCTTATAAACCGGTGATATTATATTTTATCACAATCCTAGAAAACTAACTTTAGTTACAACACATAATTAGGATAAGTAAGAAAAAGACATAAAAAAATAAATGAAGAAAAATAAATAAAATGCTAAGGTAAAAGGAATTAACTTCTACTATTTACTATTTAGATATCTCCCATAATATAATATATGTACTTGTGATAATTTTACCAACCAGCCATATAGGCAGTAACCTGATTAAGTCAAATTAAGTTCAACCAGCCATTAAGGCGGTAATATTTGTTAATAAACCAGCCATAAAGGTGGAAAGAAAATTTAATTACCAACCGACCAGTATGGCGGTATCCTCATTTAGTCAGGTTTAACCAGATTAAATTGAATAACCAACCGACCAGTATGGCGGTATCCTCATTTAGTCAGGTTTTAGATAGTTTATATATTATCTTTAAGGGAGATAAATCTAAATAGCAATAGTAAAAGAATTACCTTTTTACCTTAGCAGGGAAAAGTTACCTCCTCATAATAAAACGGTAAAAGTAAAAATAAATTACTATTCAAAAAAATAGAATTACTATTACTATTTCAGAACGTAATTAAAACTAATTACAAAACTGAAATTAAAAGAAACTAAGAAGAAAACTCCATATTTACATCAGCGGATTTCAAGAAAAAAGGTATATTTGAAACTGAAAATTCGAGCCGAATTTATAGGCCTCAATAAGGGGAGCGCGTCGAGCGCACTAGCCTTGCGCAGCGCGACGCGCTGACGTGGCAGCGCCTGATTGGTTGCTTCAAATCTTATCTGACACGTGGCAGGGCGGCTGAAGCGATAATGTGACACGTGGCAAGGCGGCTGGCTGATGTCGGCTTGTTGAATTTTTGACACGTGGCATGTGGCGCACGTTAGCGGATCGCTTGTGATGATGACACGTGGCACGGCTCACGTTAGAAAAGTTAAACTTGTCAAACTTTGACTTGTTGACCTGGTACATGTTAGCAGCCTCCGACGCACGTTAGAGGTCGGGACGCCAAGGGTTTGGGCGTCGCGACGCGCCCAAAATTACGAAAATGTCCTTTTTGCCAATTTTCACAGTTTTACTCCAAATCACCTCCAGAATGTCCTGAAACTTTATTTATCTACAAAATAACACAAAACACATCAAAATATTCACAAAACTCAAGAAACTATACAAAATATTAAGTTAAATGAGTGGGAAATAGTGATACATTTACCACTCATCACACCCCAAAACCTAACATTTTGCTAGTCCTCGAGCAAAATAAAATAACATAATAAAATTTAACTAGGCCACTTTCGTAGGGATCACGGTTGCATCAAAATAATATTTTTTTTATTTTTTTATTTATATACAATATCTTCCATCTATGTAGCGAGCTTTAGGTCGGTGAATCCCAAACCAGTTGGCTTTAGGGCACCAGGTGTTAAGATACCCCTACGGACTTAATTACTCAGACTTCAGATATATATATATTTTTTCTGTCATCTTTTTTATCCATGTATCGAGCTTTGGGCCAGTGACTCCCAAACCAGTTGGTTTTAGGGCACTATGTGTTAAAACACCCTTACAGACTTAATAACTCGGATCTCAATTTTTTTTTTATTCCATCCTTTTTTTAGATGCTTCCTCCAATGAACTAGAGCACTGAATATTACAAACTTTTCAATTTTAGCTCATGTCCGTATGTTTCCATGTATGTTGATAATACCTGCTAACTGAGCATATGAAGATCCATTTTAGTCAATTTTATGGAGAATTCACAAATTAAATAATTCAAAAGGAAATAAACAAAAATTAACTTGTTTCACAAATATGGTTTTAAGATACGTCTCAGGAGTGAAAACTCCTTACTCAGCCATCTCTTACCAAATTCACCTATTTAGTCAAAATAAAAACACAAAATATTTTTGTAATTTTTTTTTGAAAATTTTTCAATTTTTTTGTATTTTTCGAAAAATTTTGGACTAAAAATAAAAATAACACACAAACTAAAAACAAGGTAGATTTCCCGTTGTAGATTCCCCAGAGGGAGGGTGGAACGAGGCTCTCTTAAGTACCCAAGCCTCTTAGGCTCTTATCGCTTAGTGTCAGGAATAAACAACGAGTCCTCCAATTAGTCTATCACAATGAGCTACGGGTGAATGATTATCTAGGTGCCTTCACATCTTTTCCTTATAGAAAGGTAGTGAGTGAAGGAAGACACCAAACCATCACCTACTCCCTAAATAGTAGAAGAAGAGTTTAGAAGATAATACCTTGTTAGCTGAAATTCTACAAGAAATTAAAGGTTAAGATCCAGATTAACACGACGCCTCTTACCACGATCATCCTCGGACCAATTTATCTTTGAAAGGATAGGGTCAACTTGTGGTTCATAGGCTAAGAGTTGGTCTATTAGATCTGGAGCAGTTCTGGCAGTGAAGAGTAGTTCTTTCATAGGTTTTGACACGAACCCATTTCTCCTAGCATCATCAAGAAACACACAAAGAAAATCATAAAATCCATCAACTTTAAACAACCCAATTGGTTTCTGGTGTATGTTCAGGTTCGCCCAAGATAGTACTATAAAAATTTCCTCCAATGTACCCAAGCCACCTGGCAAAGCGATAAAAGCATCAGCAAGATTTATCATTTCTACCAATCGTTTAGACATACCTGGCACGATCAGTTCCTCTCCGTTTGATGATCCAATAAGATTTGCCTCTGCCAAGGGTTTTGGGATGATTCCCAAAACGTGACTGCCTCCTTCTTGTAAGGCCTTTGAAATGATCCCCATTAGTCCAAGATTGCCTCCGCTATATACTAAGTGCATGTATTGTGGTTTAGTACCAACACTACTACCGCAAAACACACAGATGTTTTCAACTCGTCTTCTTGAAGTGGCTTCCATTTTTATATATTTCTTTCTTAAATCTGGATGCCTTCAAAAGTGCAATGACGGGCTGAATTTATAGTATCTGAAAAAGGGTGAGTAATAATAGCACTAGTATCTTCCAAAGGAAGCTTGTTTGCTAAACAACAAAAGAAATCATGAAAGGTCAAAAAAGTCTGGATCCTGTCTACGAAAATAAAGATAATTACAACAGAAAAGCGAATCAAAGCAATAATTAAGGCAACAAATTGTGTACGCAATACGCCACTCGTTTGGTATAAATTCATTAGGATGTGTCTCAAGAATTAATTCTTTACTCAGCCATCACAAATGAATTAGCTCTTTTCTTTCTGATTGCCAAACACCATTCCTTCTGTTCTAAAAATGCTCCATTTATGTTTTTCCCTACAAAAAAATAACACAAAAAAAATCTCTACAACATGTATACAAAATATGAAAATAGAAATTACAACAAATTGCATGGGTTGCCTCCCTGCTAGCGCTAAATTTTTCGTCTTCAGCCAGACGTGACTGAAATCTATCTGTTAAGAAGGTTTCAGCGTCGTTTTGGATGTCTTATTAAAGACATTCCCATGTGCATTGCTTTTGAAGGGTCTCTTCCAACGTAAGGTGGTAAAAAGAATTTTGTCTCATTCAGTGCTTGTGTCACCTTTTTAACCTTTGTTGCTCCATTGGTTCCTGAAAAGAAAGAAAGAAAATCAGGAGGTCTCGTATGATGCTTGACTTGGAATGGGATTTCTATTCTGTCAAGCTTCTGAGTAATATCTCTAAATTGTATTCCCCAAAACATTGATGTTTCGCCTGAATGCTCTGGATTTTTAATTTGGTCAGACATTTGCTCCTCCATTTGCTCTGCTTCTTGCTCCACCTTTTCTTCACAGATGAATTTTAGGATTTCTGTATTCAGCTCTTCATCTGTCATCTGTGAAATACATGCTTCAAAATTGTCAACCTGAGGATGAAAAGAAATGTCAGATTTTAGGTCTTCATCCTCTGATATGACTGGAATGGATGGTTCATGAAGATCTTCTTCAAACATCGTTGCAAAGCATGCTCCAAGATCTTCATTTTGAGGATTGAAAGTTTGATCCTCCTTTATTGGTGCAATTGGTAAAAACAGCTCAGCTTCTTTGTCCTCGTCAGAGTCAGAATAATAAAAATCAAATTGGGACTTTATTGGTGCAGGCTCCTGAACTGATACCTCAGATTCTTGATACTGCTCAGCCTCGTCCTCTGTTATGATGTCATGATGAATCTCAGGATATTGAAAGGCTTATTCAGTATTATTTGAATTTGCTCCGTGAGATATGTGATTCAGGTTATCTGTTAATTGTCTAACTTGATCTGTCATCCTCTGTATAAACGCTGCTTGACTCTGAATTTGTACATCAAATTGAGCTTCTCGTTTCTCGAGCCAATCTTTTAGCATGTCATTCAACTGATCTTCTCTGATGGATCTGGTTCTTGATGAAGATCGTAGATGGATGGTGGATAAGATGGAATATATGATGATTCTTCGTACCTTGAATAATTCCAATAATTCTGCCACTCTGAAAGGTAAATACATTGATCGCTCGGGTGGTTACCATCACAAATTACACATCTCCCCATTTCATTCTGATGAGCAACTGTAGTAGTGCTTGGTTCTGGCCTCCAGTGATAATTGTTAGGCTGATCAACAGGCCTCAGAAAACTAGACTGTTGCTTCCAGATGTGGGTGTATCTTTTTCTAGTAAAGCTCGTAATTTTTCAAAATTTTCCATTTTTTAATCACCTGAAAACAAAAGGAAGAAATAAAAATTACAGATAAAATAAAGAAAATTAGATACAAGTAAATTAGATAGCTTCAAAATTAATAACTCAAGAAAAATAAGTCCCCGGCAACGGCGCCAAAAACTTGACTGGCGTAAACACACACGTATAACGCAAGCGCACATATCGTTCAAGTAGTATAAAAATATCGATCCCACGTGGACTTAATTCCTACTATTGTTATTAATTGTTGATACTATTTATTTACAAATATCTAATTGAGGGAAAAGGGAATTGATTGCTTGATTGATTTGGTTGATTGTAGATTTGCTAAATAAATAAATAAATAAAAAGACAAAAGAAAATACTAAGGAAAATAACAAAAGACACAAAGATCCAGGGTTGTGAATCATTCTAATATCTTTTAAAAGATGAATTGATTATTTTATGTTTGTGTAATAAATCAGTTTACTAACCTGGAACACGAAAATATGCAAAAGCCTCTGTCGATGGTCAGACGCAAATACCCAGTTTAACCCAATTGAACCATATGTCTATGTCAACCAAATTATCTGGATTCATTAAGTTTAAGTTTCAATTATGGCTACCCCGCCCGACAGGTATATGTCTATCCTGTAAGGAAATCTATTAAAGGGTTATCTATCCTCAAGGAAGATCGTGGGCTATTAAGTTAAAGGTTTGAATCCTAAAATCCCTATATCTAGTTCATTTTAGATTTACCATATCAATCTTATTGGTGATCAAACAATAAGAAACATTAAGCTTAAGACTTAATAAGTAAACCTTTAAATTACTCAAACTATAAAATAACCTCTTATAAAACCGGTGATATTAGATTTTATCACAACCCTAGAAAACTAACTTTAGTTACAACACATAATTAGGACAAGTAAGAAAAAGACATAAAAAAAAGTAAATGCAGAAAAATAAATAAAATGCTAAGGTAAAAGGAATTAACTTCTACTATTTACTATTTAGATATCTCTCATAATATATATGTACTTGTGATAATTTTACCAACCAGCCATATAGGCGGTAACCTGATTAAGTCAAATTAAGTTCAACCAGCCATTAAGGTGGTAATATTTGTTAATAAACCAGCCATAAAGGCGGAAAGAAAATTTAATTACCAACCGACCAGTATGGCGGTATCCTCATTTAGTCAGGTTTAACCAAATTAAATTGAATAACCAACCGACCAGTATGGCGGTATCCTCATTTAGTCAGGTTTTAGATAGTTTATATAGTATCTTTAAGGGAGAAAAATCTAAATAGCAATAGTGAAAGAATTACCTTAGCAGGGAAAAGTTACCTCCTCATAGTAAAACGGTAAAATTACAAATAAATTACTATTCAAAAAAATAGAATTACTATTACTATTTCAGAACGTAATTAAAACTAATTACAAAACTGAAATTAAAAGAAACTAGGAAGAAAACTCCATATTTACATCAGAGGATTTCAAGAAAAAGGTACATTTGAAACTGAAATTTCGAGCCGAATTTATAGGCTTTAATAAGGGGAGCGCGTCGGGCCATGCAAGCCTTGCGCGGCGCGACGCGCTGACGTGGCAGCGTCTGATTGGTTGCTTCAAATCTTATCTGACACGTGGCAGGGCGGCTGAAGCGTTAAGGTGACACGTGGCAAGGCGGTTGGCTAATGTCGGCTCGTTGAATTTTTGACACGTGGCATGCGGCGCACGTTAGCGGATCGCTTGTGATGATGACATGTGGCACGGCTCACGTTAGCAAAGTCAAACTTGTCAAACTTTGACTTGTTGACCTGGTGCATGTTAGCAGCCTCCGGCGCACGTTAGAGGTCGGGACGCCAAGGGTTTGGGCGTCGCGACGCGCCTAAAATTACGAAAATGCCCTTTTTGCCAATTTTCACAGTTTTGCTCCAAATCACCTCATGAATGTCCTGAAACTTTATTTATCTACAAAATAACACAAAACACATCAAAATATTCACAAAACTCAAGAAACTATACAAAATATTAATTTAAATGAGTGGGAAATAGTGATACATTTACCACTCAACAGTCAGCATGACGCAAGTAATGACGTATTTTCAATGATGAGTGTCGGCAGTATGTGATGGTGACGCGTGTCCGGCGCACGTTAGCAGATTTGTTGTGATGTTGACACATGGCAGTCGCATGTTAGCAAGTACACATGTTAGTAAACTTCTCTGATTATGACATGTGTCTGGTGCACGTTAGCGGCGTATGATAGTAGACTGCACTTTTTAGCACGGTGCATTTTAGAAAACAGCGTATTTTAGCAGAAAATTTACATTTTTACCATTTTGGTCCGTTTTTTTGCTGTTTTGGCTCCGAATTGCCTCTAGTGAGTCCTGTTATTTTATTTATCTATAAAATAACACAAAACACATCAAAATATTCACAAATCTCAAGAAACTATACAAAATATTAAGTCAAATGAGTTGAAAATAGTTATCTATTTACCACTCATCAATATTAGAGAGTGTAAGGTCTTCACATCTAAAAAAAGTTCCCACCATTATTCATAGTTAAAGTTTTTGAAGAAATGAGAGCCTCTTTTACAAGAAGAAACCAAGTATCATGAGAGAACGTTAGCTACAAGAGAACCATAGTACAATGAGACGGGGCTAATAAATTCTCAAGGAGTTCATCGTCTTCTATATAATATTTTCTAGGTTTTTCTAACTCTTATGTTTGTGTTCAATTTATAATTTGCATGATTCTATTTGATGATTTTGATTGAATAATGCATGTTAAAAGTTGTAAATAACATATCATGCCCAACAATCTTAAGAACTTATTAATTTATATTGGTTGTTAACACTTATTTATGCATGTGTAATTCTTCTTTTCTCTGAAAAAATGTATTATGTGCATGAAAAATTTGTAATGGCGTTCGAATGCCCGATGAATACATAAGAAGATCTTTGTGTTCCGTATTTTCATTCGAACGTTGTGATGAACATCACACGAATACAAGCTCTCTAGAAAGGTTAGTTCGAACGCGTTATCAAACGCTACATGAACATAAATTCTCTGGAAAAATTTGTTCGAACGGTTGAACGAACGTGACACTAATGCAAGTCATACCTGGAATATTTTCAAACTTGGATTAATTTTGGAAAAATATGAGACCTGATAAATTCATTGATTTAGATCAATCTAGTATCTAGTTAATTTTCATATGTAATACACATATTTTAATTATATGAATTTGGTAATATAGACATATGTTGGATACATGCATGAGTGTAATATTAACTTAGTGAAAATCATATATAGGAAAATTTGTAAACATGGTAGTATAGGTTTAAGTTAATATTATGGTGTTCAATTATCACATCTATACATCTAGTTGATTATGTGATAAAATTGAGAATATTTAATATTGTTTATTGATTGTGTGTTATATACTTGGTTGAGAATTAAAAGTGTATCATAAGAACTTGATCCAAGTTATACACAAGTAGTTCGATTCAAGCTTAATTGAATTTATTTACTTAAATAATTGTTGTATTAATTGTTGAAAACTAGAGTGTAAAACTAAAAATTGAATGCCTAAGATTTTCTATTGAGAAAGTAATTAAGGAAATTCTGTCACCAAGGCGATAAGAGTTTAAAAGGACATATATTTAAATGGTTACACCAAACCCCTCCATCCTCTGGAAATTTTCCTTTGTTCATCTATCATAAAAAACTTTAGTCACAAATTTAAGGAATTGTGTTATTTAGTACTACTATCCAAAATAATACCAAGTGGATTATTAGTGTAACATATAAACAGGATCACAAGTTGATCTTTGTGTGATCTGTCTTGTATAGACTTATTGGTTATTGTTTTATTTATAGTTGCATATGGCTAGTGGATGAACTGTAACAACACAATTTTCATGGTACAGTTAAAAAATATATTCGTGTGTTTCGTGACATCTTTAAGCATTCAAACGTGCATCATTAGCATTATTACTTATATAAGTTATTTTAGAAAACGAAGTGAAAATTTTTAAGCTTCGTTGTGCATTTAAATTTTAACGCGATTCAGATAGCCTTCGATAGTTTAGTCGTAATATTTTCATACGATGTCTGATTTCAGTGAATGTTATATCGTCAGAAAGCTAAGATGAAGACCTATAATATTTATGTTGAAAATTTTCCCAAATTCAGAACAAAAGTAAGTAAATATTTTATGTTTCTCTCAGATGAACAGTGAAATCATGGTCTGCCTATGATTTGCACAAGTGGTACCATCCTAGCTAGACCCGGTCAAGGTTCTGGTTCGGAACCCTAACCAAATCAAAACCGAATCGGTTGAAACCCGACGGTTCTAGTTCCAACCGGTTTCAATTCCGGAACCAGATTTGTTTGGTTCGGTTAGGGTTCGTCCCCAGCCGAACCGAACGGAACCTGACTGTTCCAATGGTTCGAACCAAAACCGTTGGAACCGTTCTACTCCAATGGCTAGTAGCCGTTGGGCTGGCAAAGATCCCAACGGCTCCCTGCCCTAAAATAATTTTTTTTAAGGGTAAATACTAAATTACCCTTAATAATATTGATAAAACGGTTAGTTTTAAGGATATTTTGGGTATCACAAAAATAATCCAAAAATATATAAATATGGTTCATTCTTCATTTATTCAACACACTAATTCTCTCATTTCTCAATTTCTACAATTCTCTCATTCTCAATTCTCTCATATTCAATTTCTCATTCTTAATTAATTATATCATTATTCAATATTTGTAAAAAATGGCAAGCTCATCTGAGAACACCATGTCCAATGTGCCAACCCAAGAGAGCGATCAAAGTATCGGTACACGGAGAAGAGAAGTTAAGGCTCGATCCTCTGAGACTTTCAAAATTCATTTTCATTTAATCGAGACTGAAAATGAAAGTCCAAGAACAATATGCAACCATTATGGTGTATCTTACAAATTTACTGGCGGCTATGGCAATATGAACAAGAACTTGGATAGACATCATGCCGTTGAAATTCGACTTGATACAACGCAAACTCAAATGGACATGTACACATCATCTAGTAGAGGTTTGAGTTCTTTAGATTTATTTAAATATTCTAATACTAAAAATAGAGAATAATTTACTAAATTTACTTGTATGGCACATTTTCTTTAAGTTTCGGTACAAAAATTACTTTTACTAATTACGTTCAAAATATTTTTAATGATGCTACAAATTTTTTTAGTCAATAAGATATTTATGAAAAAAATTAGAACTTTTAAAAGTTTTTAATGATGCTACAAATATTTTTAGCGGAGTTTATTATCCTACAACGCATTTATTTCTTGTTGAAAGTTTGAATATTGTTGGTACTCTGTCTGAGCATGCTGAAAGTTCTGATCCTAATGATTTTGTGTTAATTGAAGCTATTGCTGTTATGACACGAAAATGGTAGAGTTATTTTAAAGACATTCTGTTACTTTATCTTATTGCCACGGTTTTTTTTATCCTAGATTTAAATTAGAAGGTTTGAATAATACCTTACTAGCTTACTATACGTATTTAGGAATAGCTGATGAAATTGATATTACAAGAATAATAGATAAAATAAAATTTGATTTAATAGATTTATTTAATGATTATGTTAGTAGATATAACTTGCAATCGGTAGGATAATCTAGTAGTAGCGAACCTGTAATACATTCAAGAGTTAGCGTAGGTGATCGTTGGTTACTACAATGAAATAAAAAATATAGGGATAACACGACTAACTACCTGAAATTAGATAATTATTTATCTATCAATTTCGAGTTTCCTACTGAAAATTTAGTGCGTAAGAATTTTCAAGTACATGACTGGTGGAATCGACATCAAAATGTCTATCATGTATCATCAATTATTGCTAAAGAGGTCGTGGCAGCACCTGTTTCCACAGTTGCGCTTGAGCAAGCCTTCGGCTTAGGAGGCAATATTTTAGAAGCGAGACGGTCTTCATTACATCCAAGCACTTTAGAAGCAGTAGCGTGTGTGGATGATTGGACCCGAGCTGATCTAAGGCAACAAGAAGTCGCCCCCGATGACTTTGAAGACTTATTCGAAAATACATCTACAAGTGCAAGCGGAACTGGAGCTGAAGGATCAACATGCACTGATAATGATGATGATTGATTAGTAAATAATTATAAATTATAATGGGGAACTATCTTTAAAATGTAATAGAACTATGTGAGCTTTGATTCCTCTCACCCATAGAGGATACGTAGACAACTTGAGTTTTTAAAAATTTAAGTTCAAGCTCTTTAATTTTATTTTTAATTTAATGCAATCTAAATTCAAATTCATAATTTTAAATAAATTTTTTTATCTCATTTTATTTTTTTAAAATCATTATTAAAATAAAAAAAAAAACTACAGAGAACTGAAACCGTCCGGTTTGGTTTCGATTCCCAGTTTCATAAAAGTGTGGAACCGGGAACCTTTCGGTTCAGTTTCATTGGAACCGAACCAAACTGTTGGCCGGGTCTAATCCTAGCCACTTCTCCTCCACTCAAAAATCAGTCGCTCTTATAAATATGAGTATTATTCATCCCCCTAATTCATTCAACAAAACAACGTAATAAGAGCTCTTCAAGCTCTTAAAACAACGTAGTAAGTTGTATTGTTATTGAATATTAATGATGGTTTAAGTATTGGAATGATGTCATAACATGTATATAACTTGATTTGAGTGTAGTTTCAAAAGTTAGATAATGATTCCCTCTTGGCCGAATTCCATGGGCTGATTGGGAGTTGTTTGTTTTTGTTGTTTTTATTAAAATAGATGATGGTTCATGTGTTTCGGATAATGTTAAGTATGAGCATGTTTTGGCTTGTGTTGGGAAAACTTTAAAGTTGTATCTTTTGTTTATATTGGCCGAATCTTGTAAGATTGTGTTGTTGAGTTGTCTTGTTATTTTGATAATTTTGATGATGATTTATTATGATTCAAGTTTGATAGGAGGTGATGACACGATTTTATTTAGTTGGAGTTGAAAACTCCAAAGGTTGTAAATTGTGTCCCTTGGCCGAATCTATAGATGTGTGAAATGATATGAGATTTTTATATGTTGTGATAAATTATGCTTGTAATGCTAAAGCTTGATGTTGAGTTTATATATGTGTAGTGTGTGAATGCATGAAACTTGATTTAAGCTTGGTGTGTATTAAAGTTTATGCTAGTGATGATGATGATGGTAGTGTTTTGAGCATAGTTGAAGTACTTAATGAGATATTGATATATGTTGTCTATGAGATAAACTGAAAACTTGAGGTGTATTTTCTTGATATGGTCGGATAGTAAGTCAATTAAAGTTTGATGTTGGTTTGTATAATGTGTTGGCCGTAAATAAATGGATGGTTAGGGGTTGCTTTGTTGTCATTGATAATGAGTTGTTGATGAGCATGAATATGGGTTATAGTGATTGTCTTAATATTTGTATGTAAACTTTTATTGTATAGAAATTATGTAGTGATGGTATGTATTATGTTTTTAGTATGAAAGTGTACTCGTGATAGTGTTAAAATTTGAGTTAGTAATTGCTTGATTAGAAAGCTTTAATGTTCTATCATGTATGTTTTGGTCAAATTATTTAGGATTATATTAAAGCTGAATGTTAACTTTGTCTAAGTGAAAATCATAAAAGTGCATGATGATAGGATATGAGTGATAAGTTGTAAGGATAATGGACATGTAAGATTGATAATATTGTGTTAGGCCAGATTTGGGCAATGTAGACACCTAGCTTTGGGAATTTCTAGTGGCTATTTCGGCTATGCCAAAATATTCCTTTACATTAGCATAGACATGTCTTGTGTATTTGTAACAACCTCGATCTGGGAGTGTTACTGGCAGGGGATAGACCGTACTACCCCCATAAGCCTCTGACTTCTGATAACTGTTATTCTTGTCTTACTTATATATCAACCCATGTATGGGACCATAGCCCAACTCATCGACCATGTATGCATATTACTCTTACTACCAAGTATTCTTATTAAATACACATTTCAATAATGACAATAAATTCTATAATGCAATATAAATATGACTATTATTGTATAACATAAACGTTACAAGACACTCCCTGACTCTGATTGAACTGGACTTAATCCCTGACTTGACCTGGTGGAATCCAAACCCTAATGACTGCATCAGTATCTGAATTCTCCCCCTAAATAGGATTCGTCCTCGAATCCTCTTTAAACTTGGAATCTTATCATTGATCACAGGATTTGTTGGTTCATTATAAACCACCAGCTTTATCTGACTATATACCCATCTCCTTTTATCCACTGTATTATTCCACTTCCCAGTGATTCTCTTGTTGGTTTCTAAAGTTGTCCCAAGATCATTCAAGCATAAAAAACATGTGAATACAATAAAGAAGTATGGCGGAATCATACTTACAATGAGCGGATGTTGAAGACGATGAACACAAAAAAATCCTCCAAGTATTCGGCCAAGGTGATCCTTTTCTAGAAGAGTTGAATCCAAGCTCCAAGCTTTGTGTTGATTCCAAGCTCAAAGGTGGGTTTCCCTAACACCTTGAATGATCCTTGAATGTGCTAGCAAGTGAAGAAAAAGAAAAACAATCCTTTTTGTTCTTCAATAAGGCTCACGGCAATGTGAGGTTTGGGAGAGAGAGAGAGAGTTTATGTTTGTTTGATTTTGTTTTCCAAAAACAATAATGCAAAAGTGTTACCAAAATTTGGTAAAAGCTTTTCCAAAAAGCAAATCCAATTTTGGAGGCAAAATGGCATTACTTGCCCTCAACAACCAACATCATGAATAGTGACTGGTTGTCATTCACCAAAAGGTGACTTGACATCCATCACTAAAGTGACATGTGATGTGACGAGCGATGTGACTTACGGCCGCACTATATTCAAAATTGGAGTGGCCTCGCAAACACATTTCGGGCTCGGGTTCGTTAATTCCGAATTAACAAATTTTTTGTTGCGACGTATTTAAATCAAATTTAATTAAATAATTATGCCTAGCAAAATTACTATTCACATCGCTCGCGAATTAATTCTAAATCAATTCGTTAGCCCGAATTAAAATCCAATTTTAATTCCGCGTCAAAATCTAATTTCGTTTAATATATCGAATATATTACTTTAACGATTAATTATAAATTAATCGTTCTCTCTCTTCAAATAGGATTTTATCCCAGATAAAATCTCTCTGTAATTAATCCCAGATTAATTAAGTTTGAATCATTCGTCATCGGTGAATCTTCGGGAAGCGACCCAAGAGATCCCTGGATATGTTGGCAGTAAATCCGGTCGTCGGACTATCCGAACACGTACGTACCTCGTACTACGTTTTTACCGATTTACGAGACATGGTTGGCTTCTAGCAAAGCACCGTGCCTACCCAATTCTCCAGAAATATTCTTAATGGAATATATAATGTATATCAGACGTAGTATACATAGTATTGCGTATTGCGATCCAGTATCGATGGTCACATGCGAGGCCTGGGGTTGGAATAGTGTCTGGCCCGTACGAAGCATATATCGGATTACAAGCAACTAGTCTCTTTAATCGGATAATCATGACCAAGTCATATTATCCCGATGGTTGCAACCAATTAGAGTACCAGTTCTGTATCCCTGCGTGATCATCATCTCCATATGACTGAAGTGATACTTCCATCTTGACATCACACCCAATACACTACGATTCTCAATAAACCCAGAAGAGGCGTACACAGACGCTGTTAAAGTCCTGGACGACCAAAACCAAAGAGTCTTGATTGTCGCAAGTACTAGTGATGCAAGTCTCAGGTTAAGACCAAATACACCTACCCTGATGCGGATTCCCATAGACATATAGTCATATTACCAATGGGATTCCGCGGGGTCTATCCAGAGCGAAGCTGTTTCCGTACCATCGGTAAACACAACCTCCTATCACACTTGTATAAGTATCCAATACTTAAATATATGAGAACTATGCCATTACGCTTCCATAACACGCACAAGTGCGATACTAGTCTATTCTGCATTATCGATGTCCAGTCTCGATAATACTATGACTAGGGATATTTAATGATTAAACCTTTATGGATTGATACTGTCTCATATCTTATAATCCGGAACTAATCATATGGACTTTTATCATTTATATATTCAAGTAATCAAATTACAAAATGATAAAATGCAATTTCATTGCTACATAATTAATTTGTACAAAAACCACAATGCCTTTTTAAAAATAGTGACGCTATGGGTCATAATTGTCTAACAGTCTCCCACTTGGCCTATAGCCAGTCACTTAAGCATATAATACCTGAACTATGTACATGTCGCTCAAAATTTTACTGAGGAATAGCTTTCGTCAGCGGATCTGCTATGTTGTCCTCTGATGCGACCTTCTCGATCTTCACATCCCCACGATGTATGATCTCTTGAATCAGATGGAAACGTCGAAGAACATGTTTGGATAATTGATGAGACCGCGATTCCTTAGCCTGTGCTATAGCCTCGTTATTGTAACAATATAATGGAACGGGCTCAGCTGCTAACGGAATCACTCCTAATCCAATTAGGAATTTTCGGATCCAAACTGCCTATTTTGCTGCTTCAGCTGCAACAATATACTCTGCTTCTGTTGTTGAATCCACAATAGTCTCTTGCTTGGAAGATTTCCAGCTTACTGCTCCGTTATTCAAATAAAATATGTACCCGGATTGCGACTTACAATCGTCTTTATCAGTTTGGAAACTTGCATCGATATACCCAGTTACCTCAAGTTCTCATTCTCTATAGATTAAGAAAGCATCCTTAGTTCTTCTAAGATACTTAAGGATATTCTTAACCGCCATCCAGTGACTATCACCTGGATCGGCCTGATAGCGACTACATATGCTCAAAGCATACGAGACATCAGGTCGCGTACATATCATGGCATACATGATCGATCTGAATGCCGAGGCGAACGATATCCGACTCATGTTGTCTCTCTCATCTTGAGTTTTAGGACACATGTCCATAGATAGAGTGACGCCATGTGACACTGGCAACAGTCCCATCTTGGACTGATCCATGTTGAATCTCTTCAACACTTTGTCAATGTACGTGCTCTAGGAGAGTCCAAGCAGCTTTCTAGATCTATCCCGGTAGATCTTTATTCCCAGAATAAAGGCTGCTTCTCTTAGATCTTTCATGGAGAATTTTAATGAAAGCCAAGCTTTCACCGATGTTAACATAGGAATGTCATTGCCAATAAGCAATACATCATCAATGTAAAGGACAATTAATGTCAGTGCACTCCCACTAACCTTCTTATATATACAAGGATCATCCTCATTTTGAACGAAATCATATTCTTTTATGATCTCATCAAAACATTGGTTCCAAGAACGCGATGCTTGTTTCAATCCATAAATGGATCGATTTAACTTACAAACCTTGTTTTCAAGTCTTGGTAAGACAAAACTGTCAGGCTGTTGCATATAAACATCATCCAAAAGGTTTCCGTTAAGGAAAGCGGTTTTGACGTCCATCTGCCATATCTCGTAATCGAAATATGCAGCAATAGTAAGCATTATCCGAATGGATTTAATCATGGCAATGGGTGAAAAAGTTTCGTCATAATCAACACCATGTCGTTGACGATACCTTTTTGCTACAAGCCTAGCTTTGTACGTTTGTACGTTTCCATCCATGTCGGTCTTCTTCTTGAAGACCCATTTGCATCCAATAGGCTTTACGCCTTCTGGTACATCAACCAGTGTCCAAACTTGGTTGGTATACATGGAATCCATTTCAGAATTCATGGCATCTTGCCATAAACCGGAGTCGATACCTTGTATCGATTCCTCATACGTAGCCAGCTCATTTTCCTCAATAAGATTAATATCCACATGAGGTGAGATCAGAAACCCATACCTCTCAGGTTGTTTTCTGACTCTCTCCGACCTACGCGGTCATTATGTATTTGAAGATTGTGGTATAGTCTCATCCCTGATGGACTGTTCATGTTCCGTTAAGGATTCTGTGCCAGGAACAATATCACTCCAATTTTCATAAAGTTCTACTTTCCTCCCACTTATCACTGCATTTAGGAATTCCTTCTCAAGGAAAACCGCATGTAGAGCAACAAATACTTTGTTCTATTGTGGGTGATAGAAGTAATATCCTTTGGTTTCCCTAGGATATCCTACAAATAGGCATTTATCCGATCTGGGTTCTAGTTTGGTACCTTTCAAACGTTTGACGTATGCCGAGCAACCCCAAATCTTCAGGAATGAGAAACTCGGTTTCTTTCCTGTCCATATTTCATACGGAGTCTATTGAACAGACTTTGACAGAACCTTATTCAAAATAAGTATTGCACTATTCAATACATATCCCCATAAGGAAATAGATAGCTCTGTGCGACTCATCATAGACCTTACAATGTCTAACAAAGTTCGGTTTCTCCGTTCGGACACACCGTTTAATTACGGTGTTCCGGGAGGAGTCCAATGTGAAAGAATACCATATTCTTTCAAGTAATCAAGAAACTCATTGCTCAAGTATTCGCTACCACGATCCGACAATAATGTCTTAATACTTTTGCCGGTCTGTTTTTCTAATTCGTGTCGAAACTCTTTGATTTCTCAAAAGTTTCCGACTTGTGTCTCATAAGATACACATAACCAAAACGCGATGCATCATCCATAAAGGTTACAAAGTATTCATATCCACCTCTAGCCTGGCTAGACATGGGCCCACAAACGTCTCTGTAAACAAGGGCTAACAGTTCGGTGGCACGTGCACCTTTACCGCTAAAAGGTGATTTAGGCATCTTACCTAATAAACAAGATTCGCAGACGTCATTTAAATTTGGATAAAATCTATCTAAGTACCCACTCTTCGAAAGTGTGGATATACGTGTCTTGTTTATGTGTCCCAGACGACAATGTCACATATAAGTTTCATCTTTGTTACTTACTTTAAGCCTTTTGTTTGTTACATTATATGTTTGAGATTGATTTATATTCAAAATATAAAGAACATTATTTGCATCAACAGTGCAAATTTCCATATCATTTTTATACATAAAACACCCAGTGTTTCTAAATACAAAAGTATACCCGCATTGGGTTAACATAGATAGAGAAATTATATTCCTAGTCAAACTAGGTATAAAATAACAGTTTATAAGTTCAAGTACATGCCCCGAGGGCAGTTCCAAAACATAAGTGCCCACGGCCAAAACGGCAACTCGAGTCCCATTTCCAACGCGGAGGTCAATCTCTCCTGAGGCCAGTCTCCTGCTAATCCACAGATCCTGCACATCAGTACATATGTGAGTACCACAACCATAATCAAAAATCCAATTTTTAAAACTAGAAGTAGACATGTTTATTTCTATAACAAACATACCTGAAGTCGATGCCTTGCCCGCTTTGATTTCCTTCATGTGTGCCTTGTACTCGCGGCAGTCACGCTTCTAGTGACCCCGCTTGCCGCACTGGAGACAAACATATTGGGATTTGTCATTGGGTTTCCCAGAACCCTTTGACGATTTGGCCTTGCCCTTCTTCTTATGCTTCTTCTTCTTAACACCGCCAGTCGCCTTGGGCCAAGCCTTTGGAGTCTGAGATGTTGAAGCATAGTGCGCCTCACGCTTCTTGCCCTTAAGGAGCTCCTTTTCTGCCTCACGCAGAGTGGACATCAACTCTCCAAGAGTTTAGTCTTGGTTCAACATGTTGTAGTTCATGATGAACCCACTCCAAGTGTCGGGGAGAGACTCTAGGATCAAATCCACTGAAGTCTTAGCCTCGAAAACTATGCCCATCTATCCGAGCTGCTCAATGTCAGTAATCATCTATGAGACATGATTCTCAACAGACGTACCCTCTGACATTCGAGTGCGGAAGAGCTTCTTCTGTAACTCGTATCTTTGCGATCTAAGGTTAGATCGGTGGAGATCGTGCAACTTCGCCATCATCTCATAGGGATCCAACCCCTTGTTTTGACGACGGAATTGCGGAGTCATAGCGGCAAACATTACCGATTGAGCAGTCGCATTATCATCGCTATGAGTCTTCCAAAGCTCTAGCTCAAGTAACTGAACAGGTCGGGGCTTAGGCCCAAGAGGTCGCTCTATAGTGTAGAGTAACTTCTCGGATCCCAGAACAATTCTGAGATTCATATCCCAGGCATGAAAGTTTGTGCCATTAAAGACGTTGTCGCCCATGACAATATCCCTAATGCTTAACTTTCCTATCATCTTAACCGCAATAGTCCAACTATTCGATTAACGATGTATGGGTACAGTCTAACTGTTACAAGAAAAATAATAAAATATTAGTCCAACTAATAAAATAATTGACGAAAATATTTGAAAGCGCGTAAAGCTAAGTATTTGAACGAAATTGCATTTCAATACTAGCCTCCCACTATTTTTCGGCGAGCCTCTAACCCTCTGTTGAGTACCGGGAAACCTGGTTTCCTAGTGGGCTAGGATCCCATTAAATAACACACAACCTTGACTTTGGCCAACATGCTGTATGATATTTAACTAGGTAGATCTCTAAGATCAATTGGATCTCATCCAATTCATAGATCCGGTAGGTGGACCTCCAATTCTTAAACATATATATGATATATATGACAATATATCCAATATATTTTCCTAACCTTTTTCCTCTGAATCAACTAAGCCTTGGCTTTGACACAACAAGCTTAATGATTCCAGTTAAGCGGAACCCATTGACTTTGGAAAGCTTCGTAATCGATGTCGATGGACAAGAAGTGATCTTGACTTTGGCCAACAAATCACAACTTGGACAAGACACACGATATGCAACAAAGCCTTCATGATTCAAACACATCCGCGATGGACAAAGGTCTTGACTTTGGCCAACAAACTAGTTCCAATCTTGGATCTTGAGTAAGAATCACTTAATGGAAGGAAAACGCTTAATATTTTATTGAGGGTTTTTCGCGTAAATTGGCAACCAATTTATTATCTTTGTTAGGTCTCATCATACACCCTTAAGCATGCATTCTAAAAGCATAATAAGGCGCGGAAATAAATTAATAATGGTATGTGGATGAATATCTCACAGATTGTTCCTAGAACAAATCACTTCATTTCCTCTCCCCGGCTAGCATTATTCTTACTTCTACCCAATTACATAATACAATAAGAGAAACCTCATTAACATTGAGGGGAATTAGGTGAGAAGAGAAATACAAAGAATCAAGAGAGATAGGGCTGGACACGCAGGTCCAATTTAATAAATTCTAAATTTACAACAATTTCCAAAATTGTCTTTCCCTTCTAATATCCATCTGATATACGTTATTCATTCAACACATCCATGTATTCACTCATAGCATGTTATTCAATCAATCTAATCCAATTAATTAATCTTTGAATTAAGTGATCATCCAATGTTCAAAGAACGATTTGATTTGCGCGAGTCCAACTCGTTTGAGAATAAGTACTCGAAGTACGAATTCTTGAATTATATCGAACTAAAATTTAAATCTAATTTAATTCGTATTCAATACTAATCCTTTATTTAATTCCTAATTAAATAACTACACTTTTAATGTGCCTTTACGACTTAGATTCCAAATCTAATCTTAATAGGTCTCAAAGCCCAATTAACATCCAATGTAGTTTAATTAAAGTCCAATGGGCTTTCAATTAATTTCTTAAGGCATGGACTTTGGTCAATATGGGTTAAACCCAAATGCCAAAGCCCAATTAAGGAATCACCCTTATTTGCCAAGAAACCAATTTAGGCCCATTAGGCCCAATTAAAAATTAAAAGGTCCATTAGTTATATTTGGACTTAATGGAATGGTTTAGGCCCAATTTGGATCCAATCCAATTGTCCTAAACTAACTTGGCCCAACCAGGCCCATTAGGCCCAAATACAACATTTAAAGCAAAATTCTAAATTAAGGCCAACTAATTAAATTTCAAAATTCCAAATTTCATAATTTAATTAATTAAAGTATTTAGCCATGATTAATCTTTTTAAATTAACATTTCCAAAATACTAATCTAATCCATTAATCATGCATTAATTTGTTCAACACATGACCAATATTTTGAAACAAAAAATCATCTCATTCCATGCTATATCACTCACGGTATTGGTGGGTTTTAATATCCGATTTCGTTTTCAATCCGATAGAATTACAAATCAACATTTCCCAAGTCTTTAAAATCATCCAATGATCAAAAGAACAAAAAATACCATGAGTTAGGGCAACATTCATATTCGGCCAAGTCAATATTTTGGGCAAAAATTGATCCAATTAATTTTTCATGAAATTGATCATATATAACTCCAAGTTATCATCATTCAAGCATACTCAATCAATCAATTTTATCAAATCATGCTCAAATCGATTTTACCCAAATTTTACCTTAATATTTGTCATGCTCAAATTAGGCTCCATGATACCATTGTTGGTTTCTAAAGTTGTCCCAAGATCATTCAAGCATAAAAAACATGTGAATACAATAAAGAAGTATGGCAGAATCATACTTACAATGAGCGGATGTTGAAGACGATGAACACAAAAAAATCCTCCAAGTATTCGGCTAAGGTGCTCCTTTTCTAGAAGAGTTGAATCCAAGCTCCAAGCTTTGTGTTGATTCCAAGCTCAAAGGTGGGTTTCCCTAACACCTTGAATGATCCTTGAATGTGCTAGCAAATGAAGAAAAAGAAAAACAATCCTTCTTGTTCTTCAATAAGGCTCACGGCAATGTGAGGTTTGGGAGAGAGAGAGAGAGTTTATGTTTGTTTGATTTTGTTTTCCAAAAACAATAATGCAAAAGTGTTACCAAAATTTGGTAAAAGCTTTTCCAAAAAAGCAAATCCAATTTCGGAGGCAAAATGGCATTAATTTCCCTTAACAACCAACATCATGAATAGTGACTGGTTGTCATTCACCAAAAGGTGATTTTACATCCATTACTAAAGTGACATGTGATGTGACGAGCGATGTGACTTGCGGCCGCACTATATTCAAAATCGGAGTGGCCTCGCAAACACATTCCGGGCTCGGGTTCGTTAATTCCGAATTAACGAATTTTTCGTTGCGACGTATTTAAATCAAATTTAATTAAATAATTATGCCTAGCAAAATTACTATTCATGTCGCTCGCGAATTAATTCTAAATCAATTCGTTAGCCCGAATTAAAATCCAATTTTAATTCCGCGTCGAAATCTAATTTCGTTTAATATATCGAATATATTACTTTATCGATTAATTCTAAATTAATCGTTCTCTCTCTTCAAATAGTATTTTATCCTAGATAAAATCTCTCCGTAATTAATCCCAGATTAATTAAGTTTGAATCATTCGTCATCGGTGAATCTTCGGGAAGCGACCCAAGAGATCCCTGGATATATTGGCAGTAAATCCGGTCGTCGGACTATCCGAACACGTACGTACCTCGTACTACATTTTTACCGATTTACGAGACATGGTTGGCTTCTAGCAAAGCACCGTGCCTACCCAATTCTCCAGAAATATTCTTAATGGAATATATAATCTATATCAGGCATAGTATACATAGTATTACGTATTGCGATCCAGTATCGATGGTCACATGCGAGGCCTGAGGTTGGAATAGTGTCTGGCCCAAGTCATATTATCCCGATGGTTGCAACCAATTAAAGTACCAGTTCTGTATCCCTGCGTGATCATCATCTCCATATGACTGAAGTGATACTTCCATCTTGACATCACACCCAATACACTACGATTCTCAATAAACCCAGAAGAGGCGTACACAGACGCTGTTAAAGTCCTGGACGACCAAAACCAAAGAGTCTTGATTGTCGCAAGTACTAGTGATGCAAGTCTCAGGTTAAGACCAAATACACCTACCCTGATGCGGATTCCCATAGACATATAGTCATACTACCAATGAGATTCCGCAGGGTCTATCCAGAGCGAAGCTGTTTCCGTACCATCGGTAAACACAACCTCCTATCACACTTGCATAAGTATCCAATACTTAAATATATGGGAACTATGCTGTTACGCTTCCATAACATGCACAAGTGCAATACTAGTCTATTCCGTATTATCGATGTCCAGTCTCGATAATACTACGACTAGGGATATTTAATGATTAAACCTTTATGGATTGATACTGTCTCATATCTTATAATCCGGAAGTAATCATAGAGACTTTTATCATTTATATATTCAAGTAATCAAATTGCAAAATGATAAAATGCAATTTCATTGCTACATAATTAATTTGTACAAAAACCACAATGTCTTTTTACAAATAGTGACGTTATGGGTCATAATTGTCTAACATCTCTATGTGCTATCATTACACCACAGGACAATGTGATGATCATGCCGAACCTAGAATGTAATGACTTGGAAGTCGTAACTAGAGCTGTACACTAATTTGTCTGTTTGAACTCTTACTTTGCTGTAACTATTTTGTTTCATCGGAGATTCTATATGACTTAACAACTAAGGCCTTTGCCCGACTGATCATTTACTCATTGACTAGTAAGCATATAAGATTCTCCATCATTCTTAATATCTAACTCATGCCTCATACCTTTTGTCATACTTGGGTAAACTGTTTCAGAATTCATAGTTTCAGTAAGTATCCTTTAAGTTCTTTACTAAGAGGTACTTCCTTGTTCTCATTTCATAAGATCTTTACTGAGTATCCTCGACTACCTCATTTCTAGACCTCTGACTGTGCTCAACATTCCATGTCTCCAAGGAAATCCCTTTCTCCAGTTCTTTAGTTATGCTCAACAATTATTCGACTTGATCGGTTTCTTCTTAGCTGGTACCTTTGGCTCTCACTCGAAATAATGGTGTCTCCACGATTCGGCTTTCCATGTTCCCTTTCCGGATCAATAATTTTTCATAAGTGATCATTGTCATTATTAATAAGGCTTGTACTCGATACTTATTTTTCTCCACTTGTTCAACTTGATCTTAATATTCTTTCTCATATCTTAGCTACTTAACTCTCTATATTCTCATTGTCTACTGATGACACTCGTACTTAAAATGTTGCTTCTGGGTAGTCTCCTAGTGGTCCTCCTCAATTGGCTAAAGATTCAAGCTTAATTGCATGCACCTTGGTGCCTAAACCACATTCCCTGCTATTAACATCGACGCTGGTGATTTGGTTCTGGTTAAAGTTGGTACTCTTTTGTACTTTTCTTTCATTTTTACTATAAATCTGGTTACGGTATTCCATACAAACTTGTTTTCCATAATCTAGTGCTGTCAAGGGTCGTTACTCAAATACATGCAATTTTACCGTACCTTGAGGATTCACCCGCTATACTAATTTCAACATTGCAGAAATTTATCTCTTCGATTCTATACTATGCTACAAATCTACCAAACCAACCATACTCGTTGCTTAGGCCGTCCCAAACCCGTAGTGGTTTGGTCAGCTTAGACTAGGGCTGGGTATTTTGGTTTCATTCTGATACTAAAAACATTTCCGCTATACTAATTCCAACTATTTACTTATGGACTTTTATATTTTCTCTCTTGCTCTGTTCTAATCCTGGGACTCGTCTGGCCTTATGTCTCTGTTTCCTCATTCAAAGGATATCATTTCTTGCATTCCCTTTTGCCACGCCTAACGCTGCTCCTTTATATCTCAGTCATTACTTGACCACTGCTTTATCTCTGTACCACTCCATTTGAACAACTTCTTTCTTAACTCCTTTACTCAGAGCTGTCACGTACTTTTATTCTGTTCTTAAATTACGCCTGAAGGTCTTATGTTCCTGTTTTCTTTCACTATACTTTCGCTTCTTCCTGGGATTATCTAGAGGCAACCTTCAAGTTCCATCTCTGATACTGTTGTCTAATGAGGGTTGGGAGGGTAAGAACTTATCTTGAGGCCTTTCTGATTATGGTGATCTAGTTGCACATATTGCTTATCTATGAGCCTAGGACTTTTATGTGTGTATATATATCTGATGTATTTTCCTACACTAGGACACTACTGGCAAAACTGTTTGGTTTGCCTTCTCCAACTTTTACTTCTGATGATTTTCAACTATCGAACACACTACCTCATCTACGAAATTCCTCTAGAGTCATGTTCTCTAAAAACTTTCTCGTGCTGCCTCTGCACTCCTTCCTATTTAGTATCTATTATTAAACCTTCTGAAGTCGTTACTTTCTCTCTCTGAGTGCCGCTACACTCTCTTTGCTATTATTCCTTAACAAACTTACTCTGGTACAAGGTTTCTTTCTTGTCTCAGTTTCTTGAACTCCTTACACTTTTATTTTCCTGAAAACTCTATCAACTTCGATTACTTAGGGCATCTCCTACTAAATCTTTGGTTCAAGTGCTACTCTTTACTTAGTCTTTCCTTCTCAATACCATGAGACTCTTTATAAGTAAATCACTAAATTCCTGAGAATCGTTCTCCCTAGTCTCTTCGTACTTGTAATGACCGATAGTTTTTACAACTGTATTTAGTGGTAATGTTACGTACAGGACGAAGGCACATAAAATAAATTATGTTGAGACTCAAATATACTTATGGAATGACTTTGGGGACAATCGGTAAATCCCTCGAAGTCCCGGGACGAGACTGTACAATGTTTCCCTTTGGACAGTCTGTGGTATTTGAGGCGTAACTTTTTTTATACAAACTTTGATTTTTATGAATTTTATATCGTCGTAAATCTAAGATCGAGACCTACAACTTCCACGTTGAATATTTTTCCAAAATCGGACCAGAATTAGGTCAAAAACGCAAGGCAAAATTTCAGATGAATAGTGATTACGTGGTCAAATGCAAAAATCTCACATTTTCTACACACTTCTACACTTTTCCCCAACCTTCCAAATATCATACAACCCCACTGTATAAAGGACTCACTATTCACTAATTCATAAAAATTAAAATGAAATAAAAATAAAAGAAAGAAGAAATGCCGTGAGAAAGAGGAAGAAGAAGAAGAATAATAATAAGAAAAAGAGAAGAAAAGAAGAAGAAAAGAGAAAAGAAAGCAGAAGAAGAAGCAAAGAAGGAGAAAATGAGAATCAATGGAGAGTTTAGAGAGTGAAGAAAACCAAGAGGAAAGAGGTAAGAATTCATGACCCAAATTATAAAATTTTAAGTTTTGATGAGTTAATGCATATATTGTGTTGAGAACTTGGTTGTGATGATGATAGTATGATTTTTGACAATTAAAACAAGGGAAAATTTGATGAATCCTAATTTGTGAAGTTTTGGGTAAAATTTGGTAAAGTGTGTGTGATGGATTAAGAATTGAATTGATGATGAATTGGTGGTTTAATAGATGTGAAATTGGATGTTACATGATGTTTTGTATGTTGGTTTTTAGTGTGGATGTGTTGATATGAAGTATAAGTGGAATTTTTGTGCATTGGATGAGCTTAGGGAAGCAAAAATAGAATCCTGGTTTTCTAGGTCGCGTCGCGACGCAGAAGGGCCGCGCATCGCGACGCGCAAGAGAAAAATCTGGGCACGTTTCTGGTTCATGCGCGTCGCGACGCGCCCTGGCTTGCGTCGCGACGCGAGTTCAAAATATGGCCCGAATCAGTTTTAAGCCACCCTTGTTCCTTTCTAGCATGCTTTAGGCCACCTTATGGATCTCGTATCAGTTTATATGCATATCCTACATCGAGACATAAGCACGATAAACCTTATAAACACGATATGATGATACATTATTTAGCTTAGTTAATTTCTGATATTCATTATTACAACTTACATGCTAATTAAGTTTCCGACCCTAGATTATCTACATGAATCACAACTTTCTTCGGTAAAGGATTCAATACCAGCCAGATTCCAAAAATAGTGAGTGGACACACTTTTCTCTAAGTTGTTTCTTTTTATAACAGTTTTCAGTATCAGACTTACTTTTTTCTGCAATTAGGGTGTTAACCAAGTTTGTTTTTATATCATATATGATTTAGTATGTTTTGAGAAATGTTTTAGAAAATAGATGTTTTCAGTTTGAGCTTTATGTTTTCGGGGCATGAGGGAAAAACTCACCCCAGTATGTAACTTGATACAATTTGGAATTGATGGACAAAGACATGTGCACATGTAGAGGACTGAGGGGACGGCGATACGTAACGCCCTCAGATCCTAAAGCAGGGCTAGAGGGACGGCGATACGAGCTTGGGTGGTAGCATAGATCCGCACCCCCAGTTCTAGTTTGTGGCTTGGGGGACGACGATTTGTAACGCACCAAGACCACCAGTTTCAGAGACAGTAGTGGCATGCTTTGAGGGACGACGATACGTAACGCCCCAAAGTCATGGATTTGCACTGCTGGCTACAGTTAGGCGTATGAGGGGAAGGCGATATGTAATGCCCTCATACGTCAAGGTTTTCAGATACAGATCAGTACTCATACATTAGATTTTCAGAAAAGCAGTTTTTAGAAAAATAGTTCTCAGAAAGAATAAGTTTTAGAGATTTCAAGTAAAGTTTTCATAAAAGAGTTTTCACATAAGTTTCTCATTGAAAATCTTGGATTTGGAACCAAATTTTTTTATAACAGCATTTCTGTTTTTAGTCCACTCACTTAGATCGTACAACGGTCTAACCCCCACTCCCAGTGTTTGTGTTGCAGGTATTCCAGGAGGACGAGCTTGAGAGGATGGATAGTGATGGCAGTCACTAGTGGGTCTGAGTCCACCAGTCAGAGTATGATTTCAATCAAGTCAAGCAAAGTGTAGATTCAGAAAATTGTATAGTAAAGTTGTGTTTCAATACTAAAGTGTAGAGTCAAATTGTCTGTGATGTTAATTTTATATGAGTATGAATTCTTTTACATTTTATGTTAAGATTTGGGCAATGGTACCATGTTCAGATCATAGTTGAGATAAGATAATAGTAAAGTATACAGTTAGTATGTCAGAGGCTCATGGGAATAGTACGGCCTATTCCCCGCCGGTAACATCTCCGGATCGGGGATGTTACAGTACTTCTAAGTCTTTACTTCTCCAAGGGTTCCTTAATTCAATGATGACTTCTAGACTTAGCTCAACTTATTGTGGCTTCAAACTATTCTATCTCATGTTTCTTATTCATGTTTCATATTCATGTTTCATTGAACTCATCGATTTGGCTGCCTACCCATCTCGTGATTCGTCTAATCTCTCAATTGTTCTTCCTTATTGGTTTTTCTCTTTACTAAGCTCTAAATTAAGGGGTGATCATATGCATTCCATAAAGATCTGTAGACACACATTTCTATTCTACACTCAAGCTCAGTGATGATCTTGGTTAGGTATCTATAGGCTTACTGGAATCGAGGTTTCTAGAAGAATGGGTTATTATTCGTTCTGCAGGAACCTGGTCGATTACTCCATGTCTTGGGGTTCTACAACTATTACCAATCCCATATATTACTATCGTCTCGTTATGTTTTCTATGTTCTTGAATGTACTGAATTTCCTCGTTACTTCTCACATCCCTCTTACCATTTGCATATCCTATTTCTTTACTCTACGCCATGCTGCTGAAGCTAGTGGTGTTTTGTTCTCCTAACTACTTTCTAGATCTCCGCTCTTTATTCTTGCTATAAGTCTTGACTTTGGCGCTCTATTCTATTGTCCATATTGGTACTCTTGTCACTCCTAAATATCTCCAACCTTTCGGGTCTATTCTTGTATGCTTCCATGGATTTCTACTGACTTGGGCTGATCTATAGGTTCTACTGCATTTGGTCTATCATGTGGACTCCTACTAGTCTTGCAAGCCTTGTGCTGACTTGCCTTGATCTTTGGGCTATACTAGGCTCGCTCTTCTTTATATCCTTGAAAACTTCCCTAATCGTTTTCTGGGTAATCTGCCTCCCAAGGTCTTTCCACTTATTAGGATGAACTCTCGTCAGGCTTCTTACGGTCACATATATCTATACTGGTAGGGACTAGGGCAAACATCTTATGTCTCGATGGGTTTCAGTATCCTTGTTCTGGTACTCTGTGTCCTGGTAGAGTCTATTTCTCATGTAAGGTAGGTATGAGCTAGGCTCCATCAGGATAGCTTCCTGGATTGGTATGAATAAACAGTTGAAAGCTAGATAGCTTAAGGTCTTGTCTCCATCCGATTTCTCAGGATAAGGTAACTAATCATTCTTGTTTATGACCTTTATTTGTCTGTTTGTGGACCTGGATCTGGGTTTGGGAATCTGGAGTTCTCTACGTCCTTTTTGGCGTCTCAATCTATTGGAACTCTTAAGACTAGTCGTGATTTCTTACTTCTATTATCTTTCTAGCTTTCCCTCGTTACTCGGGGAACTCATTATCTATACGATGTACCTTAAGGCTATTGGATCGGCTTGAAGAAATTTTCTGAGGAGGGAAGGAAACTTACATCTTCTAGGCACTCTACTACATGCTCGAGCTTTTTCTATTCTCTCTCTACTGTCCTGGATGGGTATCCTTCGAACTTCACTGTCTTATTCTGTCTCTTTACCTTTCTTTATCTCTAGATGCTTACATATCTATACATCTTTTCTTGATTTCTTATAGCTTTCATATCCCACTCCATTGGGTAACTTTTCTTAGATCTTTACTATTTAAATTCATAGCTCATTCTAAACTTCTGGTGATAGGCCAGGACAACTTTAGGAAAAATTCTCATCTTGGATCTAAAATATAATTGTTCTCGTAAGGAATATTATTCGAATGATCTAGGAAAGCTTACTAATCTGTCTGTGGAACTTGAGGACGTACTCGAGGATCGGATGCTGGAGAGGTAGTGCCCCGAATACAAGTATCTCAGACATACTATGTATACAAGACCCCAACACTCTACCCACTGCAGTCACTGACTCCATAGACCATGCTCTGATATAATCTTTGTAACATCCCTGATCTGGGAGGTGTTACTGGCAGAGGATAGACCGTACTACCCTCATAAGCCTCTGACTTCTGATAACTGCTATTCTTATCTTACTTATATATTAACCCATGTATGGGACCATAGCCCAACTTATCGACCATGTATGCATATTACTCTTACTACCAAGTATTCCGATTAAATATACATTTCAATAATGACAATAAATTCTATAATGCAATATACATATGACTATTACTGTATAACATAAACGTTACAAGACACTCCCTGACTCTGATTGAGCTGGACTTAATCCCTGACTTGACCTGGTGGACTCCAAACCCTAGTGACTCCATCAGTATCTATCCTCACGAGCTCGTCCTCCGAGGATACC
Source organism: Zanthoxylum bungeanum (assembly GCA_019454045.1). Classification (NCBI taxonomy): domain Eukaryota; kingdom Viridiplantae; phylum Streptophyta; class Magnoliopsida; order Sapindales; family Rutaceae; genus Zanthoxylum; species Zanthoxylum bungeanum. Next base: position 13,094 of record SKCR01027591.1, on the reverse strand, counting down.
TGTAAAATAATAAAACTTGGAGTGGGGGGTTAGATCATTGTAAGATCTATGTGAGTGGACGAAAACTAAAATACTGTTATAAAAATAACATTTGGTTCTAAAACAAAAAATTCAAGAAATAACTTTATATGAAATCTCTTTTTCTTTTTTTTTTTCTGTCTAAAAACTCTGGGCTTCTTTCTAAAAAAAACTCATCTGAACTCTTTCCGTAAAACTTATCAAAAATTCACTTTTGAAAATCTGTTTCCGAAAACCTGTATCTGAAAAGTTGTTTTCTGAAAAACTGATCTCTGAAAACTGTTTCCTGAAAACCTGACATCTGAAAACTGACATGTCTCTGAAAAACTTGACGTATAGGGCGTTACGTAACGTTGTCCCCCCATATGTCTAACTAGAGCCAGGAGTGCAAATCCATGACTTTGAGGCGTTATGTATCACCGTCTCCCAAAACATGCCACTCATGTCCATAAAACTAGTGGTTTTGGGGTGTTACGTATCGCCGTCCCCCAAGCCACTGAACTAGAACTGGGGGTGCAGATCTATGCTACTTTCCAAGCTCTAAAAATAGGATCTAGAGCCATCTGTCATCCATACTCCTGAACTAGAACAGGTGTTACGTATCGCCGTCCCCCAAGCCACTGAACTAGATCTGGGGGTGCAGATCTATGCTACTTTCCAAGCTCTAAAAATAGGATCTAGAGCCATCTGTCATCCCTACTCCTGAACTAGGATCTGGGGGCGTTACGTATCGTTGTCCCCCCAGTCATCTATATGTGCACATGTCATCCGTCAATTCCGTGACTGTAACAATTACATACTGAGGTGGGTTTTTCCCTTATGCCTCAAAAATCATATAATCATGCTTTGAAAACGTTTCTATCTCAACCATAACTTAAAACATAAACTTTCATGTAATTTCTGTAATAAAAGTCGTCTAACGCCCTAAAGCGTAAAAAAAAAGTCTGATACGAAAAATAACAAGATGAAAGTCAAAAAGGAGAGTGTCCACTCACTGATTGGAATATGGCTGGTGCTATACCGCTTCGTCGAAGGAAATTTCAACTTCTGCAATGGTCTTTAAGCGGTAACTTGATTAGACTAAAAACCATGAGATAAGTTTTAGAACTAGGCTAAACTCCTAAATTCAAGTACGTGATATCGTAACTTGGTACATCATGCTTGTAATAAGATGTAATGTATGCATACGAACTAATATGAGACCCTAAGGGTGGTCTCTAACACGCTAGAGTGGAACTGGGGTGGTTTAAAATAGTTTTTGGGACATTCTGGTATTCGGGTCGCGACGCAGGGCCTTACGCGTCGCGACAGTAATCATTCCAGAAAATATTACTTGCTGATTTCCAGTGACGTCATGACAAGAGACTTTGCGCGTCATGACTCGTGCGATCCAGAAGCAAATCTGCATAAACTCTCCAGTACGCGTCGCGATGCGACGTACTTTGCGTCGCGACGCAGGCCAAAATTCAGGCCTAAAATTACCTTCTTCATGTCTACATGCCCTTATACATTTCCATACTTCATATTACATCTTCTCTTCAACAATTCCTTAAGTTTCAAGTAAATACATACTGATCCAACACTCTACAATCCAATTCAACTCTTTATCTCATGATCCCAATTTCTCATTATCTAGAGTTTCCAAGTACTTTATCCTTAATTAATTTAACCAATGACAATGCCCAATATATTTCTATCATAACTATATCATCTCTACCACCAAAACGTTTCAATTCAAATTTGGGCCAAATGACCTTACTACATTTTTGTTGATTTTCCCCATTCTTCAAGTCACCAATGGTTACCAAGTCTTTCCTTGTTTCTTTTCCCTCTTCTATCTTTCTTCTTATTCTTTTCTTCCCTTATTCTTCTTCTTCTTATTATTCTCTCATTCTTCTTCATGTTTTTTTGCTTTATTTTTCATTTTAGGGATACATGAATAGTGTTCCCTTTTATACTTAGCCATTTTAAAATAAGAAAAATGGAGAATTATGGAGAAACTTATAGAATTTACTAGAATGCCATCGGATACTATTCATATGAATTTTTGATCTGTATTTTTAGCCCATTTCTGATTCAAATTTGGAAATATATTCAACGAGAAAGTTGTAGGTCTCGACCTCAGCTTTCTAATGATATAAAATTCATAAAGTTCGTATGAGAAAGTTACGGTCCAAATACCATAGGCTATCCAGAATGGAAAATCGTAGAATTTCGTATCAGAATTTCAAAGAATTTACCGATTATTCCCAGAGTCATCTCACGAGGGTATATGTTTACAAACATGATTTATATTATGTGATACTCATCCCACAGTGTAATAGTAGTTGAAATTCCCGTTCGTTACATTATTCGGAAAGAAAAGCTTAAAGTCGATCATATAAAATTTAGGTTGAATGAGTATATGTGATGCATTGTATTTTTAACGATTAAGACATGTTCGTAATGTAGAGAATTTGGAAGCTTACATAAGTTATGTTCTTTGGATTATGTGTAATGTGAAGTTTTAATGTCCGATGAGGTATCTGTATAAGTTAGTTTTGATTCACTTCAGGTACGTCTTATGAACCCATGTTTCCCGAAATAAAAAGAACAGTATGAGTTAAAGGTGTTTTAATAAGTAACTGTAAATATGTCTATATGTTCATAAGTATTGTATTTAAAGTTTCAATCTTGTTCGTTGTAGTATTGTGGTTACTTACTGAGTTTCTATAACTCACGCCACCACCGTTGTTAGTTTTGCAGGTGGGCAACTTGATTAGTCATTCACTTTGGCTTGGATAGCTTGCTCGAGATGATGGATTACTCAAACTTCAGTCTTCCAATCTGGAGTCTTGGGAAGAGTCTTATGGTTTAGTAAATTATGTCATTATTATATTTATTTGTATTAATCAAAATACACCATTATATGTGTTTAATTTTAAGTGTTGGGTTGAATTTTTTGATTTGGGCACGGAGCCTAGTAAATTGATGATGAGAATTATGTTTTTTGAGTTCGAACAGGAGGTCATATTTGTAAGTTTGATAACAATTCAATCTTTGTGGTGCTTTACTGTGATGCATGATTTCCAATTACATCATGCCCGAATTTCTGTAAATTTGGAGGCTTATGGAGATGTGTTAATCCTACCTCTGGCGGGGTGTTACATGAACGCTGGAGCTACTAACCACATATATGTAGATAACAAGATGCTTTCCTTATATTAGAAGGTCGATGGTGGTGATCATCTGTCTCTGGGAAACTAGTCTACTTTCAAAGTTATTGGACAAGGCACAATAGTTCTAAAAATGACATCCGGGAATGAGCTCACATTGAAGAATGTTCTACATGTTCCTGATGTTCGAAGAACTTGGTTTCAAGTTCTCTTCTCAGCAATAATAGGTTTAAATTATTTTTTATTTCTCATAAGTTTGTATTGACAAAATTGATGTATATGTGGGAAAAAGTTACCTCACTGAGGGCCTTTTAAATTTTAATGTAATAATAAAGTTACATCTTATTCTTAAATTATCGAGTCACAAAATATATGTCATGGTTGGTTGAGGCATATTAATTATGATATAATATGTAAATTAATTAACATGAACCTTATATCTAAATTTACAATTGATAACCAATATAAATGTGAAGCATGTGTTGAAGCGAAAATGAATAGAACATCATTTCATTCCATAAAATGAAGTTCTGAACCCTTGGAACTTATTCACACCGATGTGTGTGATATTAATGTTGTGTAAACAAGAGGCGGTAAAAAGTACTTTGTCATTTTTATTGATGACAATACAAGATTATGTTATGTGTATTTGCTAAGGAGCAAAAATGAAGCTATTGAGAGCTTTATACACTATAAGAACGAAGTTGAAAATCAATTTGGCAAGAAAATCAAAAGAATCAGAAGTGATATGCGAGGATAATATGTGTCACCATTCAGTGAATATTGTTCCAACCATGGAATTATTCACGAAACTACTGCTCCTTATTCACCTCAACAAAATGGGATTGCAGAACGTAAAAACCGAATGTTGAAGGAAATGACGAATGCCATATTAACAAGCTATGGTTTGCCCCATAACTTGTGGGGGGAAGCCTTGTTTTCCGTCAATTACATTCTGAATAAGCTACCTCACAAAAGATTGGACAAGACATCATATGAATTATGGAAAAGTCATGCACCTTCCTACAAATATCTGAAAGTGTGGGGGTGTCTCGCCAAAGTGATGATTCCTAAACGTAAGAGGGTTAGAATAAGACCCAAAACTGTTGACTGTAAATTCATTGGATATGCTTACAACAGTAGCACGTATCGTTTCTTGGTACATAAATCTGAGATTTTTGACATCAATCCAAATATGATAATTGAGTCAATGAATGTGACATTCTTTGAAGAGATATTTCATTATAAAGAAAAATAAAGAATGGAGTCTCTCAAAAGAACCATTGATACTACTACAAGTAGTGATCAATTTAACCAAGAATCAGATAAACATGAAAATGTTAAGGAAAATAAACCTAGACGTAGCAAAAGAGCTAGATCGTCTAAGTCATTTGCATCTGATTTTCTGACACACCTGTTAGAAAATGAGCCTCAAAGTTATAAGAAAAAACAATGTCTTCATTGGAGACACCTTAATAGAAAGAGGCTATCAATAGTGAGATTGATTTTATCATTAAAAACCATACTTGGGAGTTGATTGATCGTCCTCTAGGTTGTAAGCTGCTAGGCTATAAATGGATTTTCAAATAGAAGATGAAGTCAGATGGATAAGATAAGTATAAGACAAGACTTGTCATAAATGTTATAGATAAAAAAAGGTCTTGATTACTTTGATACCTATTCACGAGTGACCCATATCACTTAAATAAGAATGATTATAGCCATAACAACTATATTTGGTCATGAAATACATCAAATGGATGTAAAGACGACATTCTTAAATGGTGAATTGGATGAAGAGATTTACAGAGAACAACCAAAATATTTCAATGTTTTTGGACAAAGACACAAATTGTACAAACATGTAAAATACTAATACAGATTAAAACAAGCACATAAATAATGGCATGAGAAATTTGAGGAAGAAATGTTGTCAAGTGGATTCAAAATCAATGAGTGCAATAAGTGTGTATACATTAAATTAACTCAAAGGGATATGTTATTGTGTGTCTCTATACAGACGATATATTGATAATTGGTAGTAATCATGAGATGATTCATTTTACGAAGAAAACTTTGACCAGTAAATTTTGTCATGAAAAATTTAGGAGTGATTGATGTGATTCTAGGAATTAAATTTTTTCTAAAACATCAAAGGAATACATATTATCTCAAGCTCATTATGTTGAGAAAATATTTGAGAAATGAAGTAAATGAGATTTTAACATGGCTATAACTCATGTGGACCTAACTTTTCATCTATCAAAGAATACTGGTTTGAATGTATCACAATACTGATACAATGGATTCCAAATCCACGAGTGGATTTGTTTTCACAATTAGAGGTGCAGTTGTGTCAGGAAAATCCTCAAGGCAAATATGTATTGCCTAGTCTACTATAGAGTCTGAGTTCACAGCATTAGACAAAGCAGCAGAAGAAGCAGAGTGGCTTCAAAATTTCTTAGAGGATATTCCAAATTGGCCAAATCGTTGCCAGTTATAAGCATACATTGTGATAGTCAATCGGCTATTGTGAGTGCCCAAAATATAATGTATAATGATAAGTCTCGACACATACATCAAAGACACAATACCATAAAGCAACTACTCTCAAGCGGTATAATTTCAATAGATTATGTTAAGTCGAAAGAAAACCTATCAGATCTAGTTACTAAAGGTTTACCTAGAGAGCAAGTTGAGAAGTCATCGATGAGAATGAGCTTGAAGCCTATAAATTAAGAATTGTCACTGTGGAAACCCAACGTAGTTGACTGAAAATCCCAAGATCAAAGTTCAAAAGGGACAATTTAAACTCTGTGTAATTCAAAACAAGCAATGAAGAGTTCTGTACTCTTTTCCATTCCTATAATGACGCAAAGTGTTGTCTGTCAAAGTTAAGATAAGAGAAGGCTTTTAATGATCACTATATTAGAAGAAAAGTCTCAATAAGGGTAAAAAACAAATTATTATTTTATAGTAGATTATTTATTTCAAGTAAGAAGTGAGACCACTTCTATGAGAATTTTAAAGGCTGGATTCCCTAAAGTACTTGATAAAGCCAGAACTGATGTTCATGACCGAATTTAACACAACCGTAGAATGAGAAATAGTCGAAGTAAAGCTATGTGATGGCTATTGTCTTGGTCTACACTAACGAAATAACAATTCAAGACTATGGGTCACTGGTTTGCAAAATAAATCTAATAGTCATTTACTAGGAAAGGTTTAAGGCAAAAGTTACATATTCTGATGCAGTTTTATTTCAAGAAGCTCTCTTAAGTGTCTGTATTAATATTTAGAAAATTGTGGGGGGATTGTAAGAAAAATTTCTAAATATATATAAAGGGGGTGTGTGTGTGTGTGTCTATATATATATAGGGAATGAAAGGACTTAACCATTGGGTTAGAAATGATATATTCCTTAATGAGAAATGACGTAACCCTTAGGATCCCTTAGGGTTAAAATATTTCATTGGATGGTCATTATTTCTAAACGAACATATGTTTTGACATAATGGTATATTTACAAGGAAAACCCTACCATATCTATTAAAAATTTCATTGGTTTCTTCATTTTGATTAATTGTAAAATTCACGTTTATCTTATTATTCACCTATCCTTGAAAATAAATAATGTTGTTGCTCAGAATGGTGTGTTTCTAACAGTTGATAAGGTGAATCTATGTTTGTTTATATAGATATGGTAGAGGTAGGGTTTTACTTATGCAAAACTAGCTAAAAAACGCGTCCAAAATTACCCATTTATGCACATCCATTTGAACACCATAAGAACGCATGAGAAACGAGAGCAGTTCTATAAAACCGTTCAAATATCCTGACGAAACATCTCGATCCCAAAGCCTCTGGACAGTTTCGTTCGATCGTGACACGAAAGTAAAGCCTCTGGAAGCTTTTTTTGAACGTCCACTCAAACAAACCACAAACGCAGAACGTTCGAACCCAAATAAGAACGCACCATGAATGCAAACCCTGGCAGCTTCATCTGATGTCATCCAAATACTTGTCCAATTATACCGGGATCGTTAAGAATCATTACAACTCAATTGAACTTATTTTTTATGGACATTGTCAACAAACATGGAAATAACAATCTCTCCATTTGACATTCCGTGATAAAAATACCGAATATAAAGACTATGGTAAAAAATCCAAAAATAAAATAAACAACTCCCCTCCATCAAGACAATGAATTATTATAATATGACTCTATGTAATACCTAAACAAATAGTCTTAAGTCGACGCCACCAAAACCATTTATTCTACTCACCTGAAACATCCACAAACAACAAGATACCCGTGAAAAAAAGGGAACATAAAAAGTAGATAAACCAAAAAGTAAAATTTCTCATGCATTAAAAACAAAAACAAAAATTGACTACTTATTATTATTATTTTTTTTAAATCACGAAATGAAAATGGTTAAAAATAACATACCAAGATACCAATTAAAAGTTACATGCAAGAAAATATGAAATCTTAACTTACTCCCCCTCACTAACAGCCATACTCAGTTATCAAAATAAACATACGAGAAGTAAAAACTCAGAAATATGCAATGCTAAAAAAAGGGTATGCGATGACATGAAGCACACAATGAGAAAAAAAAGTAAAAAATGACTCAAAACAGCATTACAAGAGAGTATAATGATGCCGGTCATACTCAATTATTTATGACATGAGATAATATGCGCCACTTTTGATCATGCTAAATAATACACATGTATATGACGTAAACACCAAAGCATAGCAGACATTTGCATGAAAAATAAGTGTACAACGAGTCAAGGCTTAAGACCTTATTTTATGAGTATGACACAGCCAAAGAAATTTCATCTCATGACACACCAAGTCCACAAAATAAGTGTTCAAACCCAGTGCCACTAGGACTTAAAAATAAGCAACATTAATTTCTTGCTATAATATTCTCCCTCTAAATATGATGTGCTCATAAATAAAAATTCTTTCGAGTGAAGAGTTTTTGTCCTTATCTTTTGAATTTGGCCCATTGGCTCTTTTATACTTGAGACTTATTTAAACTATTTTTTGCTTTCTTTTACTTTTAAAAGGGGATAACATAAGGTCATTTAGTCAAAAATGACACTATTTAGTGAGTTAAGTATGACAGAGATTAGACTACTAATCCAAAAACTCGAATTATGTCCAAATTCCTTTCCAATTTTCATCGCTATGGTCTTGGGCTTTCTATATCCATGATGTTTTCTCTCATAAACTTGAATTTTTCCTATGAGGTCCTCTAATTTAAGGTGATCTAAGTCATTACTTTCCTCGATGGCTGTGATCTTTGGTAAAATCCGTTTAGGCAGGGATCTAAAGATTTTCCTAACTATCTTATTAGTAAGAATAGTCTCGCCTAGGTTAAAGCAAAAGTTAAAATATCTTTAATCTAAGTGTAAAATTCATCAAAAGTCTAATCATCTTTCATCCTAGAGACTTCAAACCTAGTCTAAGTCAGTTATTCTTAACTAACAGTATGCCCTCACGCACAGTCTGAAGGATGTCCATGCATCATTGGCTATCTCACACAGAGATATTTTTCTAAACTCAACAGAGCAAACAGCGGCATGAATGACATTAATGGTTTTGTTGTTGCTATTGCTAGCATCAAACTGCTCCTTAGTCTAAGTCAGTTTAACTTTAGGGAAAGAGACCCCATAAATCATAACCACGAGAAGTTTCCACTCGTACTTTACTGACATCCAAACCATATCATCTAGGGATTTGAGGAATGCTCTTATGTGAACCTTACAATGTAGGTATTCGGTCATATCAAAGAATGATGGACAATTTAAGAGTTGACTTCTCCCCATAGCTAAACGGGTCATGAATCGCGGTTAGGCTCTGATACCAATTGAAAATTCAAAATTTGTCTAAGGTTAACCTAATATTTTGACCCTGTGTGGAATTACACAACTAATTTAATCTAAGACACGTCAAAGTTAGAGCAACTATGACATAAATCAACAAGCACCCTTAAGTCTAATAAAGAGATAAATAAAGCAATAAATCAAAGTAATAAAATAATCAACACAAAGATTTTATTGATGAAGTGGAAATCTATTGACAGAGAAAAACCATTCCGGGTATATAGGCTACCAGCCAAATCTACTATATTGAGAAAAACTTACAGCGATAGTACATGACCTATGGTGACAACTTCACTGACTCGAATACCTCTAGACTGTAATAACTCGGAGAACTCCCCGAGCTCACACCAATCGACTTTCTTCAAAACCTCTGAAGTCTCTGAGTGAATCAACCCTGCGAACTTGCAACGCCGAAACTCCAACTATCAATCTTCCTCTTAGAGAACTCTGAAGACTTAGGAAATTGGGTTAAGATTGTATTTATGTATTGACGATAAATCAAAGTTCAATCTCACCAAAAGAAAGAGGATAGAGAAATTAAATAGGTCTTCTAGGTGAATTGTCAAGATGGTTGAAAACAAACAATTTTGTAGCTTAGAATAATGTGTTTCCAAAAGTTGATAATGTGTTTCCTTGTAAACAAATTGGCTAAAAAATGTGTCCAAAATAATCCAATTACGCACAGCCATTCGAACGCCACAAGAACGCATAACAAATGCGAGCAGTTCCGCAAAACTGTTTGAACATCCTGACGAATGATGCTCGAACGCGAAATCTATGGACAGTTTCGTTCGAACGTGACTCGAACGTTAAGCCTTTGGAAGCTTTTGTTCGAATTTCCACTCAAACGAATCACGAACGCAAATCCTAATAGCATCATCTGATGTCTTTTAAATACTTGTCCAATTGTATTGAGATCTTCAAGATTCATTACAATTCAATTGAACTTGTTTTGGTATGGATATTGTCAACAAACATGAAACTAACAAAATATTTTAGTCTTTGAAATTATGAGGGATTGTTAGATAATTTCAAAGTCAAGTATTGTGAAATTGATGCCTTCTGGGGAAAAACATACCCTTATGTGAGTATATGCTATTTGGGTCATAATTATTCATCAAGGAACATATCCCTTATGTAAGTAGATGCCATTTAAGTCATAATTATTCATCAAGGGACATAAGTTTATAATAAAGGTTAAAAGATGCAACCCTTTGATATAAAATAGTGCAAATCAAATCACTTGAGAAAAAGATATAACTTTTGGACGAATTCTTACTTCTTCAATGGTAACTCCCCAAATCTATAAACACAATCATCTTTGCTAACCGAAAATGAGAAGAAGATCATCATATTATATCATAAATTTTTTCTTGAGTGCATATAGTTTCTTAATTGTATTATTCATCAAGAATAGATAGAATTCCACCATTAATTGTTCATTATTCTTGCTAAGTTCATTATTCAAGAATTATGTAGAGAACATTGACCACAATACATCGGAGGCAGTGTCAGTAAATTCTTAATGGCAAAGAAGAAATTTATTGATTAGGATTTTCTATTTTTTTACAATGTCAACACATTTTTAGGTGTCTTTTAATCTTCATTTAGTATTTAGTGGAAGTAAATTATTTAGTAATAATCCCAATTGTATAATAGTGTCACATCAATTAAAAGACTTTTTAACAAAGATGATATTAAAGGTGATTTCTTTTTTTCTCTCTCTAAAACACGAGATTGTTCTATAAATTGAAGTCAACTTACACTGGTGATTCATTGTTTCAAGTCCAAGTACAAGCTATAAAAAGGTTTCTCTCTCAATGAAAATGATGTAATTTCAAGTCTATTAAAAGCTTAAAGAACACGCGCACTTGGTGGTGGGATTTAGGAACCTTTCCATCATTTACGATCGAAAAGCTAGATCCATACCAATTTATTCAACAAAAGTCAAAAAGATAATATACTGTTGAAATCATTTGGGATTAATGGAGGTTGCGAAAAACAAAAGCAAGTGTACAAATTTCTACACCTGTTCATGCATGCATCGCTATCATAGAATCGATTTAATTAAAGCAATGAAATAGACATCTTAAGATTATCCTATCTTTTTTTTTTATTTTTTTGAAGAATTGTATCACTTCTTATGATAGTCACAAAACAAATATATGTCTGCTTAATTTAAGTCTTAATTTTATCGTTAATGAAGGTAATAACTATAGGATGATGAAATGTTAATTTATTATTTGTTTAGCACTAGTTTGAATTCTAAAAAATCTCTTTATAAAAAATATAACAAGATTGTGTATATGATCAAGATATTTCCCAAACCCAACTTATAATTAGGCTAGTCTTGAGGGCTTAAGACTATTTTTTATATTTTGGGACTTGATCATAATATAATATTATAATATAAAAAATTTTAAAGCTCTTATATTCATTAATTATTTGGGAGCTACAATTAAAAAAACATCTGGAGGCCATAGTCAAACGCTTCTCCCGCCTTATCCGAGGACCAGTCCTACAGCCATATGCATTTGCATTAGATAGTATATATTCTTAAGGTTAATGATCTTTAAATAAATCAGCATATGCACTATTGAAGCTAGGGTATGTGGCTAGCTATTTATCCATGCACGTAGTTTATAAATATATAATTTATGAAGTGATTATCAGTTTATCATTTATCAAAATCTATTTCATATATCGATATTTTGATAGTGACAAAGGCTATGGTCCTCTTTCTATTGACTTCTCTTCAAGTGGGAGGGGAGGAAAATGATACATTTGTTGGTCAACTCTTGCTAAAATGAAGGAAATTTTCTCATAAATGATTAATTATCAAGGGCGGCGCCACCTTTCGATGAGGAGGGGCTTCTGGTAAAAAAAAAAAAAAAAAAAAAAAATATTATGTTTATGAATATCCAATTATTATTTCAATTATCCTAAAAGTTCTTTTGGAGTTTTGAAATTTTAAAAATACGAAGATTGTTTTCTTTATGTCCTTCCTTAATATCTTCTTTTATCAATTTTTCTTTTAAAATCGTAAGTTTATCATTTACGTTGAAATATTTTATCTTTTCTCTCTCAAATTTTTTAATTTTCTTTTGAAATTAAGACAATTAATAGTAATTTCTCTCTCTACCATGACTTTGTTTTAATTATATTTTGATTTCAGCTTGTGACTGCATATTTGCATGAACATATATAATTACATTAAAAAATTAATTTAGACCGGGAACATCATGACTAATAAAATATAAGTTTTATCAAAATATTTGTACTGCTGATATGCAAGAAAAACTTATAAAAAACAAGACAAAAACAATAATATGCAATTTATAAGACTTTGGCGTAAATCGAGTATCAACTAAAAAACTTTGAAAAGTACCACGAAAGCCATCATATGTAATTTAATTAATATTTATCTATTGAAGAATTTTGTTACTTATAGATAATTTTCAATTTATATTGTTATTGCTAGAACTCGGCCCATCCTAAGTTTAATTCATTTAATATATATGCGGAGAAATTTTAGAATATACCGGAGTTACGACCATGTTTGTTGCACAGTAAGTAAATAACATTTAATTAAAAAAAATTGTCAGACAATACAAATGGATAAAAAAAATTGGCGTAATGGATATTACATAATAATAGTATAAATGTCATGTTATTGTTAACTAGTGATATTAACTCGATATATAAAAGAATTTCTGGTGTGTATGGTGTCTGGATATGTTTATTGTTGGGAAGAAGGGTTATTTATAATTTTTAATATGCATGATTCAATAGAATCATGCAAATTATAAATTGAACACAAATACAAGAGTTAAAAAAACTTGAAAAATATTATGTTGAAGATGATGACCATAAATTAAGTCGAGAAAAGTCTATGTCTTTAAGAACTTATTAACTCCGCCTCGGTGCACTACAAATATCTTGTGGTTAACGTTCTCCCAGGATACTTGATTGCTTCTTGTAAAAAGGGGTACTCCTTTCTTCAAGAACTTGAAC